>JAYESA010000009.1:7518843-7838843 GCA_036927795.1 Iris macrosiphon
CAATATTATATCAAATCCGGTCCCCATATTTATGCAAAAAAATGCATTTAGGAAGAAGAAAGTGGGTGTGAAAAGGAAAATATATGTTGTAGCTTCAGGAAAGGATTCCAAAAGCCAATATATAAAAAAGGGTAGAAGTATTGCAAGTACCCAAATGATGTAGCTAGAGAAGCAATGAAGGAAAAGAAACAGAAACTAGCCAGTACAGCTAGGATACAGGGGTCTGTATTCCGTAGTACTATAAGCTGGTACCAGACAGTTATATGCTACAGTGCAGACTGATATAAAATTAAACTACTATTGTGGATCTTGTGCTCATTCCTTTTAAAAGTTACATTATTAACTCATTCAGCAAACATGTAGTTGACATAGGAATTAAAATTTACCTTTGTGTGGTTCACTACTTTATCTTAGAACTGAATTATGTTGTTTGATCAATATAATTCAATATTGCCATAAGTAATTCAGACTTTCCTGGATATTTCGTGGATATGGTTCTATTTTAACACAGTTGCTGCTTACTTTTATTATATTTAACAAGTTAAGATGCCAGATATATTTAAGGGGTTCAGTGACCATTCATCAGCATACAAGGCTTCTTATCATGATATAGGATGTTATATACCTTAATAGCTTGATTATCATTGGATGATATATAAGTATAATTTGGCAGCCACGTGCAGCTGAAAGTAACCTAATGAGTTATTTATATTTTATATATAGCTTGGTGCTTCTACTTTTAATGAAGTCTCTCTCTAGTCTCTATTATGACACTGGTGTCCCGTAAAATCGGCATAAAATCATACAATATGCATACTATCATAGAATATGTGATACTTGATTAGTTGCTAGGAAGGTTTCAAATTTAATTGATGGTCAAAGTTAATTAATCATCATTCATTAGGATCCAAAATATGTCAATACATGTGCCATAAAAAATAAAAAGATGAAATTACCCTCCTTCCCCACCCAACCACTATACCCCCCCCCCCCCCCCCCCCCCCCCCCCCCCCCCCTTTTCTCCTCTTCCGGCTCCCCCCACCCCCGCTGCACCTTTGCATTGAGACAATACTTAATGTTGTTCAGATTGCTTGCAATCATGTATTTCATGAGAGGACAAAGCACAGAGGTTGATTTCCACTATTTGAGACAGCACTATCTTCTTCGGACCGTCTTGTTACCACGTGTTACTTCTCAGATGCAGCTTGCGGACTTCTTAACGAAGGCCCAAACACTCATTTCTACTAGACAAACTCTTAATGTTTATTTTCATGAGTTTGAAGGGGGGGTGTTAGCTAGTTGATTGTTGTATGTAGTTGTTTTTCATTTGTACTTTCCTCTTGGTAAACTCAAATTGTTGTACCACCGTAAATTTGAGGGGTGAGAGAGAGTAGCCGACTGACATAGTATTTAGACACCTGACGGCAGAGTGGCCAATACATTCCATTCTCATTCTCATTCCATTCTCAGATTTTAATACTTATGTAAAACAATTCTCATTCCATTCTTTGATTTTAAACTTATTAACTCCAAGGTTAACTTTTTGGTTAAATCTATTAAAAACATGTAAAAATGTGCCTTATTATTATATAAAACAACTTTTAAAAATAAAATTCCATAAATTAAAAATTGAAAAATTCTATCACCATGGCCCAATCATATATGTCGTCATCGCTTCTTTCCTTCGCCACATGACTCCGCACCCCTTCCCTTTTGTTTCCTCCGCCATACATCCTCCTCTCCACCTTCCCCTCCTATTCTTTGTTGCAAGTGCGGACCACGCGACGACAAGGCAGCGACGAGCCAACCCAGGCCATTGTCTCTGCTCCAGATGCGGTGTAGGGGGACGCAGCAACAATGTAGTGCGGCTATGTGGCATCCTCTTGCCAGTCAAATTTGGCAAAAGGAGCACAGCAACTGCTTAAGCTAGCTTGTATCCGGTGTAGACACCCTACAGGAGAGAAGTGGGGAACAAGAAGTGGAATAGGGTTGGGGAGATGGAGGATGGGATGAGGAGAACGAGGAGAGCATGAGGAAGCAGAAGAGAAGCATGAGAGGAGGACCAGGGCCATGCAAAACGAAGCAAAGCAGTAATGATGGTCGAAATCAGTGGTGCACAATCGAGAGGTTTTTAACTTTATTTCCTTGTTCAAATTCTTAAAAGTTATTGTATATAAAATTGGGGCAATTTTGTCCATTTTCAAATGTTAACCGAAGTGTTCAAAGTGTGGGGTTAAGTGGTGAACCAATGTGTGATGAGTTAAAAATGTTAAGGCATTAACCCTAGCGCAAAAACCTCCTTGGGGGTTCCTAATATTTAACCTATCATATCTTACATATTAATGAATTTACTAATTAAAACAACAAAGATTAATAACTTCTACTAACTTACTATTTACAAAATATATTTACTGCTGAAAAGTGATATCTGGTACTCGGATAAAAAAAACTAACAAGACAATAAACCATGAATCAGAGTCAGAAATTATAAGTGAATAACTGTCCCTATTCTTAAACCTTGTTCACGGCCACCGGCCGCCGAATAACATTATACTAAATCTGTGAGGATGAACATGCCATGACTCACAAAAACATCTGTGAGGATGCGCATGTATTCGCAGCGTGTTTAATTTTGAAAAGTGAACAAAAGAAAAGGAAATAAGGAGATTGACTTTTGGTTTAGAATATACCTTGAAGCAACCATTGACTTTTGAATCCCTATTCCACTCCAACCCTAGAGTTTCGGCAGATGTCAGGTATGTCGCCTTAATGGAATCACCACCTTCAAACTTTCGAGAGAGAGCAAAATCCCCAAACTTTCTTTGACACATCGTAACATGGCTCAAAAACTGTCCGCCTCATCTCTCCATGAGCGTACACATACTTTACCTTGCAGTTACCTGATCCAAAGGCATAACTCACTGCTACCTTGTTTGCCGGATCAAATGCCAGTGATCCATCAAGAAGAAAGTCCGATTATCCCCATGTGCATGTATGTAGGTCAAGCTCAAAGGCTTGTCCAATATTCTTACTGTGTTCATGAACTGGAATCTGAAATCCTGGGTGTAGAGAGTACAAAATTTAATAAAGAATAAGAAACACAACATCTCAGTAAAATACTTACTGGGCAAGTGTTACTTCCTATCTTATTTAGATACTTATCAGCTATGTTGTTAGTATTTTACAATAGGATACAATATACTACAGACAGGTTTACCGGTATGATACATATAGGGCGATAGGTAGTATCAATTTTTTAATTGAGTTATATAATGTATACTTAATATGGATTTTGAAACAAATAAAACATTTATGAGAAACTTATATTAAATCATGTTCCCTATATGGATTTAGTAGTATAGACCTAAACTCCTAGAGTTATTGTATCATACAATACACGATATGACAAGTGATAACGTTACGATACTCGAGCAAGCAAATCAATACACGATACAATACATGAGTTGGACAACTTAGCTTATCAATATAAAAGTTCCTAATGAAATCAAATAATCATGCTATAAATTTATTCTACAATAGAATAAATCGAGCCATAGTAAAACAACCTTAGAGAGTACTAGCATAAACACACGCGCAATGTGCGTCTATTTATTACGATAATAATAAAATAATGTACAAATTAATTACATATGAGAAATTTTCGTTTTCAGGAATGTATATTAAGTCTAACATCTGAGTGGGAAAAAAGTAAAATAAAGTCTAATACCAAAATAAAATAATTAATAAAATTGAACTTTTATTTGATATCGACATTCTTAGACCTATAGATTGTGAAGGATATGGAAATGGTGTTTTAAAATGAATAAAATTTAAATCATAAATAATAATCAAGATAAAATGTTAGATTTAATTTGTCGTCCATTATTAGCACTATAGGTTCTGGAGAGTTTTATTTTCAAAAGAATAAAAGTAGGGTTGAAGGGGCAGTCAGCTGGCTGCTTTTTGGCCACGCCCCCGCTTATAGAAACAAGTGCAGAGAGAGTCATTAAGGAATCCTTTTATTTTATCTTGATTCTTTGCTCACAAATATTCTTCTTGGATAAGAAGTAGATCTGTATATGATCAACTTTAACAGAATCAATGAAATGGGATGAGAATGAGGAATCGATTACTATATTCCATTTTTTTCTTGATATCTATTCCTAAAGAGAAACAGTTGTTATCTCTTCGTAAAGAGAGATCTCTTTGTAAAGAGTAGTTCATATCATTTTTTTTTCCCTTCATATCACTTTGTAAAGAACGATTGGTAGAAGTTTTTGGTTTCTTAGCAGCAACTTAAATCCTTATCCAATGTTCATATTATTTTTAAGAGTTTATCTATATAAAAGAAGGATAATATTGTCCAAAAAAGTTGAGGCCAGCTACACAAACTTCTCCAGTTCTATAGTGTTAGAGATTAGGTATGGAAATTCAACTGCCTAATAAACATGAAACTACATGTCAATGCCGTGTGTTTGTGATTTCGTGTAGCAAATGATATCTTCTTGCTCTTCCTCTAGACTCTTCTAGTCTAAACAAACTGTATGGCCAGAACACAGAGGTTTTACCTATCCACCTACTGCCTTTCAATTTTTCATGACAAGGCCCTCTTTCACAGCTTATTCAGGCACAAACTAATAGGAAAGTCAGTTTGATAGCTGTTCATAAAATCTTTGCTCAAACTATTTCGTGGACCTTTCATCACAGAATAGTATCCCACAACCGACCCCATTTATTAGCAAGAGAGTTGGAGGAATTAGTTGAAGAATTAGTTCAGGAATCTAAGAACTAATAAATTAGGTCTAACTTCTTCTCCCGTCATCATTATCTTCCAAGCATTCTCCCATCACAATGGGATTGGTTATGGAGCATAAGAAAACTCCATAGGGAATTTGACAAAGTTTTATGATTTATTATCGATTTGAAGACTGACGTCAACTTTCTATGTTGGTGCCAAATTCCTCATCAAGATAGCTATGAGCATGAGAGGGTCATGTCATAAAACCTATGTGACCAATTGGCATGTAGGTCGACCTACCTTTTGGATTGCAATTTAAGCACATGCAACTAAGTTGCACCTTCCAAGTTCACTTAGACTATAAAGAGTCTACACAAAGAGGTAAGATAATACAATTTACTATAGGGACTTGCATTCATCTCTATGACACTTTACACCAATGAGGAAGGAACAACAACCCCAATAACTTCTCCCAAGAGACAAGAATTTAAGTTAAATTCCTTAATTCCTATATTCCCAACCCCCATGTACCAACTAGGCGTTTGGTGTTTTCCCCCTGAATTCTCAATATTGTACCTCTGCAGATTTGAAAGAGCTCATTCAATCAGTAAGTATATGGCATCTTTCATTCTCATAATAATGGAAACCATGAAATAATTTCTAAACCACATCAAGTATTTTGAAATGGTTTATTGATTTTCTAAACCACATTCAATCAGTAAGTATACGGCATAAACCTAAATTTTCCATGATCTATCTCTATAAAGCGAACAATTCAAAACACTAATGATTTATTGAACAACTAATTTTCTGCACTCAAAAATTGTATAATCACAAACTAAAACCCTGACATCGAGTCTTGGAGAATCCCCCCCCCCCCCCCCCCCCTCCCTCTTATTTCTCTATAGTCTACCTCTATGAGTTCAAATATAACTCATTCGGTCAGTACCCCAGTAAATACTTCTAATTATCCCGAATAGTGATTGAATAAATTGAGACATACTAAAGGGAACATAAGGTTAAGAACCCTATCAATAGTTTCAATTTAATGTCCATGTCTACCTTCGTTACAGTGAGAAAAACAGAACCTACTGGATTCCTGAACAATCGGATATATGTTAAACTCTGTATAATGGCAGCATAGAACCCTAACTCCAGGTTTATCTGAGAATTTTTTGCCATATGCCTCTACAATTTGCCTTCACAAATTCCAAATTATAATGATTCCTTCTGGTTTTCCCAATGGTCAACTGAATATATAGAGAACCAGAACAGTAATTAAAAATCTATCAAATACTTCAAATTACTACACTGGTTCAAGAATAATACTTCCGATCCTGAGCAATTCATCATCTACATGAGAAAAACATGTAATCCATAACGGAAGCACTAACCCAAATCATCATCTATGTTCCTATGAAACAACTAACGGGCCATTGATTTAAAAGCCATATGAAAAGTTCCAAAGAATATCCCCCTGATTCTTGGACAATGATCACAACACTTCTGATCCATAAATAAATCATTGTCTACCTAAGGAAACACATGTAAGCTCAAAGCAGAACCTAGACTTAATCATCATCTACAAGGTAGGAAAAACTAAATGGATATTGATTTGAAACTGGTAGGAGCACGTTTCAAATGAATATGCTCCAGATTCCTGCGCAATTATCATAAGACTTACTTGTTTGCCATTTAATATCAAAACGAGAACTGGAAGAACTGGATTTGATTTAACAAACTAAGAAAGTACAAAGAAGAGTCTTAGGAGACATCTAAGTACAAATTTGTTTTCTGGGGGGGGGGGGGGGGGGGGGGGGAGGTGGACGTGGACGATGGAGGTTAGGAGTGTAGCAACTATCTTTACTCCGTGGACGATCCGATGCAGAAGCTCTTCTCTCTCCCTTGAGTGTTGATTCGCAGATAGCCAGCCTTTTGCATGGGGGTAGTACCCTGTTATTTATAGTTGTTCTATGGCTGCATTGATTTCGGGCCGCATGGAATGGCGGGGTTGGCCACGTCTCTTCTCAACGGAAGGGTGCTACAGCTGTGCACGGGAATCCGGGCTTCGCTGCCTCGCGTGAACATTTGTTGGGATTTTTGTTGTTGCTGAGTATCTGGATGGTTCTCAACTGTGTACGCGCGACTTGGTCAAATGGACACGTGGTCGCTATTTGGTTGGAGAAGACCACGTGGCTCTACAACATCCTTGGGGCTTTTGTTTCTTAGTGTGTTCTCGTCCTTCGAGGCGATCAGAAAAAAATCTTTATTGTCATGATTATGTGTCAGGCGCCATCTTTGTTGTCAGGACGTGTGTCAGGTCGTCCTGCGGCCAGTTGTCATGCCGCTTGTTTGGACCGCATGGGTGTTACTTTTCTGGGTTGCATAGTGTCAGTGCGATCCATCTGTTTTTTTTATTTGGGGGGGCGCATGGACGTCGGTCGCATGGCTGCATCTTTTCCATGCTTCTACAAGTAGAAAAAACTAAATGGATATCGATTTGAAACTGGTAGGAGCACGTTTCAAATGAATATGCTCCAGATTCCTGGGCAATTATCATAAGACTTACTTGTTTGACATTTAATATCAAAACGAGAACGGGGAGAACTGTATTTGATTTAACAAACTAAGAAAGTACAAAGAAGAGTCCTAGGAGACATCTAAGTACAAATTTGTTTTCTGGGGAGTGACGATGGAGGGTTAGGAGTGTAGCAACTCTCTTTACTCCGTGGACGATCGGTACGGAAGCTCTTCTCTCTTCCTTGAGTGTTGATTCGCAGATAACCAGCATTTTGCATGGGGTAGTACCCTGTTATTTATAGTTGTTTTGTGGCCGCATGGATTTCGGGCCACATGGATGGCGGGGTTGGCCACGTGTCTCTTCTCAACGGAAGGGTGCTACAGCTGTGCACAGGAATCCGGACTTCGCTGTCGCGTGAACATTTGTTGAAATTTTGTTGTTGGCTGAGTATCTGGACGGTTCTCAACTGTGTAGACGCGACTTGGTCAAATGGACACGTTGCCGCTATTTGGTTGGAGATGACCACTCGGTTGCAACAGCAAGACTCGATCAACGTGGAATCTGGGACACGTGGCCAAAGACGCACGGGGTACACGGAGTCTGGACGCACGGGGCCAGAGACGCATGGACCGCATGGAGTCTGGAACGCATGGGCCAGAGTCGCATGGAACGTATGGAGTCTGGGACGCATGGGCCAGAGACACATGGGATCTTTTTGTCGGGTTGTCCACGTGGCTCTGCACCATCCTTGGGGCTTCTGTCTCCTAGTGTGTTCTCGTCCTTCGAGGCGATCAGAAAAAATCTTTTTTGTCAGGATTCTGTGTCAGGCGCCATCTTTGTTGTCAGGACGTCATGTCAGGTCGTCCTGCGGCCAGTTGTCAGACCGCTTGTTTGGACCATATATGTGTTCCTTTTCTGGGTCGCATAGTGTCCCGTTGTGATCCATCTGTTTTTTTATTTGGGGAGCGCATGGACGTCGGTCGCATGGCTGCATCTTTTCTATGCTTCTACAAGATCCCCTTCAAAGTTTTCAAACTAATAAGTTTGAAATACTTTGAATAAGAAGCATGGATGGGGTATGTTCGAGCCGCATGGTCATTGACCCGAATGGACGAACGGTGCCAGGCTGTCAACTATGCATTTAACTGCCATATTTGCCTTGACCCTTGAGTGGATTTTGTTCGGATTCTGAGCCATCTCTTGACGCGGTGCTCGAGGTGACAGTTTCCAAGGAGATAGAAGTGGCACGCGAAAATCGAGGCGTCAGGTTCATCGCCATAACTGTCCCGTTCGTCACCTTGATCTCTTCACGCGTCTCTTGGAGCCTATATAGGCGATTTAGGGATGAGAGAACTTTGTCTTCAGTTCCTACTTCTTCGTGAAGATGATGGATGTTGCTCTCTCTCGCCGAGGAGTCGATCGAGAGCAGGATTGATCCGTGGCCCCCTGATGCAGGAATTCTACTCCGAGGTAAGGGGGTACCATGTCTTTCGTGTTGTGCTGCTAAGGTCACAGAGCCACCAACGTAAGCCGACCCTTACCAAGTTCTACCGCATAGATGAAGGCTCCCCTCGGACATGTGCAGACCTCCTCACAGAGCTCTGTCGTGTGGGTAAGCACTCCTTCATGGCACGCGCGCAGAACCTGTCTGACATGTGTGCCGAGCTTTGGCGAGGCCGCATGGATGATGAATCATCTATTTTATGTGTGCAGAGCCTGTATGTGGCTTAGCCGCGTGGATGTGGTCTCATCCTGCTCGTTCGTGCACACTTAACTATACGTGGCTGCGGCCTGGCAGCGGTATGCGGCGGTTATGCCTTTTTATAATCTTCGTTGAGACTGATGCGTCTTCTTTATGCAGGTTTTATCTTCACTCGTGTTGCCTATGATGGGACATGGAAGGATATCATAACACCCGTTGTTCGGGATGAAAATCAACCTTATGCGGCATTTCTCCATGAGACACGGTTAGTTTGTCAAGAACTAATTCAGGAGACGAGGATGAACATCCTGCGTCGTACGCTGAGCTGCCCTTGTTCATGAAGCGCGTCAGCTGCTTTTCTCCCTTTTATGTGGTTCGCCATCGACCGGGAGACTGCTGGGTCGATAACAGGATTTGGATTAATTGTCATTCTTGTCGTCGGTCTTCCCACATGGTTGTAGAGCGTCTACTCCTGCTCTTCTCTTGCTATCCATCAGTGTGGATTTTTCATATACTGAGGTTTGCACTGTGGAATGGTGAGCCAGAAAGCATTGAGTTCTGCTTCAGGCTCGACTTGTGTCAGTCGCGACGACAGCACAGAGAGGCGCTTCTAATAAAAAAAAATTGGATCAGCGAGACTTCATGGAAAAACCCTTTTAAAATATGTTTCCATCATATGTACCCATGACCTTGAATTCTAATAAAAATCGTCAAATGTAATGGATTTCCATTATATGTACTCATGATCTTGAATATTATTAATGAAGTCTCTCCCTTTTTTAGAATTGTGTATTTGTGGACTTTTGGGTATTGGACTAGAAATAATGTTAATGTAGTACCATACCGTAGCTTTTTAAGGATATTCCACTACTGGGAGATTTTGGTAGATCTATTACTCTTTTGCGCACTTGTGGTGCGAGTAATAGATTCGAAACAAACCCTATCAGAGGTAAAATGGACGTGATATATTTTGTGGATTTTAAGGACATCCCGCTGAGAGATTTTGGTGGACCTATTACCCTTTTGCGCACTTGTGGTGCGAGTAATAGATTCGAAACAAACTCTATCAGAGATAATATGGACGTGATAGGTTTTGTGGACCCATTACTTTTTGCTCATGTTAGTGCAAGTAATAGGTTTGAGACAAGCTCTGCCAAAGGTAATATGGATGTAGCAGTTTTTGTGGACTTAACACCGCGGGCATACTCCGGATTGGGTACAGGTGATAAGTTTGAAGATAATCGATATCAGAGATAATATGGACATGATGATCGATGGTCAAGGCCGAAAAGTTTGCTTAGAGGTAATATGGACATGGCAGACTCCGCCAGAGTGGTGTATGAGAGCGACAGTCCAGAGGTCCTGTGGACGTGAACCACCCTCCAGGAAGATACGATGTAGTTTGGTAAAAGAAGAATACCAGTCTAATTTAAACGTAGTACTTTTTGAGGAACTTGTTGTCACGTCCCGATCTCCCGCAGGCTAATCATTTCAAAGACAAGCTAGGTGAGTTCGTTCATTAACATGCAAGGCAGGTTCTATCATTCTCTTATGAAAACATTGCAAGCAAGAACTAAGATTATTATTAAGGCGTGCAAGAATCAGAGAACGAAGTTCTGCCCAATCACCTTGATACATAATGCCGACGCGGAGCGGGACATTATATACTTACCAACCAACAAAAAGTTTCGTCCTCGAAACTTCAAGGATAAAGTTCTCGATATTCCGAGCAGCGGTAGTGCCATCCCTCGCCGTACTCAATCGAAACAATCAAGCAATTCAAGTCCAGAAAATATTTGCAACTTTGAGGATATCTATGGACTTATTGTATGGAACGCTCTATTGCAATACCATATCGATAATATCTCAGAGTCATAGCAACGGATTGGGCCAAGAAATCGATTCCGCTCTGATACCAATCTGTCACGCCCCGATCTCCCACAGGCTAATCGTTTCAAAGACAAACTAGGTGAGTTCGTTCATTAACATGCAAGGCAGGTTCTATCATTCTCTTATGAAAACATTGCAAGCAAAAACTCAGATTATTATTAAGGCGTGCAAGAATCAGAGAAAGAAGTTCTGCCAACTCACCTTGATACATAATGCCGACGCGGAGCGGGGCATTACACTTGTCGTTGATAGGCATCATGAGCAAGTCGTCGTTGGATTTTGCTAGCCGGTATACGCAGTTGGAAAATACGGTTTCCACAACGAACGGACCCTCCCATTTAGGTTAGAATTTACCGGCCGTCTTGTGGGTCATAACCATTGGTCTTCTTACTGTTAGAACGAGGTCACCCACTTGAAACGTTCTCTGTTTTACCCGTTTGTCGAAGGCTCCAGAGAGACGCGCTTGATATAGCTCTATGCGTTGTTGGGCTAAGAGTCGTTTCTCGCGAGTGCTTCCAACTCCTGTAACCGTCGGCGGTAGTTGTCGCCCGCGGTTGGTTGGAGAGAGCTACTCGTAGTAAAAGGATTTGGATCTCCAGCGGGAGTACCGTCTCACTTCCGTACACCAAAGAGAATGGTGTGTTCCTAGTAGCTGTCCGGACTGTTGTACGGTAGGCCCAGAAACATTCATCCAGCTTCTTGTTCCAGTCGCGTTTGTTGGAAGACACGAATTTCTTGAGGAACTTGATGGTTTTGTTGAACGCTTCCGCTAGACCGTTTGTTGCGGGGCTGTATGCCGTGGAGGCTATATTTTGGAATCGGTTCTTGTCACAAAACTGATAGAAGGCGTGACTTGCGAACTGTGGATCATTGTTGCGGACGATCCTACGCGGCAAGCCGAAACGATATATGACGTGATGCTTGACGAAGTTAATCACGTTGGTTGTCTTGACTTCAGCGAGCGGAACAGCTTCTGCCCATTTGGAGAAGTAGTCGTGATCGCTACGATGAACCGATGTCCTTTTGATGAAGGCGGACTGATTGGCCCGATGACGTCCATTCCCCATGCCACAAACGGCCAAGATGCGACCGTTGGATGTAGGAACTCAGATGGCTGGTGGATGAAGTCCGCGTAGATTTGACATGCTTGGCACTTCCTTGCGTAATCGACAGCATCTGCTACCATTGTCGGCCAATAGTAGTCCATTCTCCGAAGACGGCCCTGTAGCTTTGGACCGGGTTGATGCGCCCCGCAGACGCCGTCGTGAGCTTCGCGGAGGGCTTGTTTTGCCTCTGCATCCGACAAGCATTGGAGCAGAAGGCCGTCGTAGGACCGATGGTACAACATTTTGGTCTCCGTGTCGTAATAGAAACGGAGGGAGCGTCTTCTGATTGAAGTAGCTTCCTTTGGATTTTCAGGGAGAATTCTATAGACTGCGTAGTCAATGAATGGAAGCCTCCAATCTTGAGTATCGGTGTCGCCCTCCGCTGCATAGCTGAGGCATAAGCATATGTTGCTTTTGGGATAGACCAGCTCTTGACCGATTACCGTGATTAACTGATGGGCGTGGTCTGGGACTGCCAATGAAGCAGCAAGGCCAGCTAAAGCGTCCGCCTCAATGTTTTGCAAACGAAGGACATGCTCAATAAAGAACCTCTCGAAAGTTGCGACGATGTTGTGTGCAGCTTGGTGGTAGGGGATCAAGTCCTCGTTTCGGACTTCATATACTCTCTGAACTTGATTGACGATTAGCTAAGAATCGTCGTAGGCTTCCAAGTACTCAACTCCGACTTGTTTGGCGAGCTGTAGCCCGATGATTAGGGCGTTGTATTCCGCCACATTATTGGAGCATGGCTCCGTGAGAGAGTATGCGCGATTGATGACGAGACCGTATAGGGAGATCAATAATATCCCGATCCTAGCGATGATGTTGTCTTTGGGTCCTGCTCTTGAAGCACCGTCAAAGAACATTCGCCAAACCGCTTCGTGTGAGATGACGTTGGCGTCTGTCACTTCGTTTGGAATCTCTTCATAGAGCTTTGAGATTTCTGACCCCGGATGGGCTGCCAGAAAATCGGCCAATGCCTGACCCTTAACGGCCTTCTGTGGGACAAATACTATATCATATGGAGATAATAGTATTGCCCAGGTAGCCAAGCGGGAACTGAGTGCCCCAGGTTTGGTCATGAGGACCCTGAGGGGGTTGACTCGCGAGATTACATGAATGGTCTGGCCTACTCGTGGCCTGAATCACTATTCTGGACTAACAGGGCACCGAGAGAGTGATCCATTGCGCGTACATAGAGCAGGAATGGCTTTCCCATGAACGGGGCTACCTGCACAGGAGGGTTTGATAGGTATTCTTTGATATTGTCGAACGCTCGTTGGCATTCTTCATTCCAAACAAAGGAGACCTTTCTTCAAGAGCGGTGTGAACGGCCGGCAACGTCCAGAGAGGTTTGATATGAACCTCCTGATGTATGCCAACCTCCCTTGGAGGCCACGGAGTTCCCGGAGGTTCCTTGGCGGATGCATCTCCAGGATGGCCTTGGTCTTGTCGGGGTCTATATGAATACCCCGAGAAGTGATGACAAAACCCAGAAATTTGCCGCTGGAGACTCTCAGGAAGGACTTAGTAGGGTTTATCTTGAGGCGGTGCGCGCGCATTAAGTTGAACACAGTCCTCAAGTCATGGAGGTGATCATTCTTGGAGCGACTCTCGACGACGATGTCGTCGACGTAGCATTCCACCGTCTTGCGCAGATGTTCACGGAAAATGGTGTTCATAGCTCGCTCATATGTAGCACCTGCGTTCTTCAGGCCGAAAGGCATGACCGTATAGCAGTATACGCCTATCGGGGTCCGAAATGACGTATGTTTCCATTGTTTGGGATATGTCGCGTTTAGATCACGGAAGTCGATGCAGACTCGGATCTTCCCATTCTTCTTGACGACGGGCATGATGTTGGCTACCCAGTCGGGGTGTTGTTCCTCGCGGATGAAGCCACTAGCTATCAGCTTGTTGACTTCGGCTTTGATGGAATCCATCACGTCTGGCCGGAACCGTCGTTGTTGTTGCTTGACTGGTTTGGCATCTGGCCAAATGTTAAGTTTGTGGACCGTGATTTGGGGATCCAGTCCAGGCATGTCTTCATAACTCCAGGCAAAGACATCGATGTATTCCCTGACAAGTTGTAATAGGGATTCCCAGTCTTCGTTGGACCGACTTTTGCTGACGAAGATAGGCTTTGGGGAGGTCTCGTCACCTAGATTGATTTGAATGACTTTGTCCTCGGTAGGAGGCTCCCGCTGCTCAAATCGCATCTCCCATTGTGAACCCAGGTGTTGGGCCCAAGGTTCCATCTTAAAGAGCTCGGGTGGATCCTCGTTGTCTTCCTCAATGTCGGCAGACACCATGTTGGAGGACAGTGTTTGTCTGACCATGTTCCCGATGCTGACGTCGGAGTCAAAGGCTGAAGATTCTGAAGAGTGTGAGCGCTCTTCATCTTCTTTATCTGAGCCCTCGGGGGTTGTAGGAGGCGTTACATATCCTAAGACATGCTTAGTCTTATGATAGTAATCCTCGGGCTTGTCCGCATGGGAGAGAAGTCGTAAAGGCGCCTTTCGGCTTTTGTCGTAGTTTAATCCTTCGGTGACCTTCAGGTTGTATCCGATCTTTTGGATAAGATGTAGGGCTTGCGAGCTGTACCGGTAGAGTGGCATTCTGCCTACCTCGGATTATGGTTCTACTTCCTTTGGGATGACGGACCGGGAGCATTCCACTCTGCCGAAAATGATGATTTTATCTCCCTTCTTCCTATGTGAGACTAAGAATTAAGAATCCTGACTAGAGCGAAGCTGGTGCATAGTGTAGGTAGTAGTCACTTGTGTGTGTAGATGAAGGCCCAGACCGTGCTCCAGGGAGTAGAGTGTACTTATATGGATGCGTTCCGAGTAGTTCAAAGATAGTCCTTTATTGAGGAAATACAGTATCTCTTCCGACGGGATTACATCGTCAGGGGAGGGGATGTTGACATTGGCGGATAGATATTCCTCCGGCTCATCCTTCTCCTTGGCTACCCCCAACGCAAACGAAGGCTTTGGTGATTTTCTGCGTAATTTTACCACCAAAGGTCCGGAAGTTGCAGCCGCGGTCGGGTCTTCCTTTGGTGGTCAACTCGACCTGTGAAGGCGAACGACCATAGGTTCGGAAGGTGTAGATAGGGTGGAATCTCATTTTGGTGGTCGATTCGGCCTGTGAAGGCGGACGACCATTGGTTCTGGCGACGCTGAAGGTACCGGAGATTCAGGTGCCTTCCCGCACGATTTGACGATGAGGGATGCTGGCCACCCACGTTCTGCGGATCCTCGAGTAGAGAGCACAATTTTAGCTGGAAGAGGCTGCTGCATAGACAGTGGCCGCATGATGTGCGGTTCCTGTAGTTGGGAGAGAGACGGGGAGCGCACGCTCCGCAATTGGGTGAGGCGCAGCGACCTTGGCCACCCACGTCCTGCGAATCTTCTTGGGCTTTGCTTGCCTCGGAGAAGGACTCGCGTTGTCCCCGGAGAGCATGTCCTCGAACACTTGATGGTCGAAGCGGACCACCAGCATCTTTTGTGTCGAGCCGAGCTTAGTCGCATCGGACTGGGTCACCGACTTCTAAACAGAGGAGAAGCTCATCGCCAGCAGAGTCGCCACCGTGTTTGCCATTTAATATCAAAACGAGAACTGGGAGAACTGGATTTGATTTAACAAACTAAGAAAGTACAAAGAAGAGTCCTATGAGACAATCTAAGTACAAATTTGTTTTATGGGGGGTGACGATGGAGGGTTAGGAGTGTAGCAACTCTCTTTACTCCGTGGACGATCCGATGCAGAAGCTCTTCTCTCTCCCTTGAGTGTTGATTCGCAGATAGCCAGCCTTTTGCATGGGGGTAGTACCATGTTATTTATAGTTGTTCTGTGACCGCATGGATTTCGGGCCGCATAGATGGTGGGGTTGGCCACGTCTCTTCTCAACGGAAGGGTGCTACAGCTGTGCACGGGAATCCTGACTTCGCTGTCGCGTGAACATTTGTTGGGATTTTGTTGTTGGCTGAGTATCTGGACGGTTCTCAACTGTGTAGGAGTGACTTGGTCAAATGGACACGTGGTCGCTATTTGGTTGGAGATGACCACTCGGTTGCAACAGCAAGACTTGGTCGACGTGGAATCTGGGACACGTGGCCAAAGACGCACGGGGTGCACGGAGTCTGGAACGCACGGGGCCAGAGACACATGGACCACATTGAGTCTGGAACGCATTGGCCAGAGTCGCATGGAACGCATGGAGTCTGGGACGCAAGGGCCAGAGACGCATGGGATATTTTTGTCGGATTGTCCACGTGGCTCTGCATCATCCTTGGGACTTTTGTCTCTTAGTGTATTCTCGTCCTTCGAGGCGATCAGAAAAAATCATTTTTGTCAGGATTCTGTATCAGGCACCATCTTTGTTGTCAGGACGTCATGTCAGGTCGTCATGCGGCCAGTTGTCAAACCGCTTGTTTGGAGCGCATGGGTGTTCCTTTTCTGGGTCGCATGGTGTCCATGCGATCCGTCTGTTTTTTTTTTTTTTTTGGGGGGGGGCGCATGGACGTCGGTCGCATGGCTGCATCTTTTCCATGCTTCTACAAGTAGGAAAAACTAAATGGATATTGATTTGAAACTGGTAGGAGCACGTTTCAAATGAATATGCTCCAGATTCCTGGGCAATTATCATAAGACTTACTGATTCGTAAAAGATCCATCGTCTGCATAACACATTAAGCTCGAAGCATTCACTCAGTAACTCGACAATAATACTTCTTATTCATGAAAATTTTCATCATCTCGTCCACATAAGAAGACACGTATAATCAAAATCTGAAGCCCTAATCATCATCTACAAATAGGAAAGTCCTAGGGAGCAGCTCAAATGACAAACATCTCATTCACAAAAAAAAGCTAAAGAAAAACCGTAGGCCTAATCCTAGTGCTTTTGGACATGTTGATAAAAAAATCGCAGTCTATATAAGAAAATTCTTGTCAGTTCAAGGGTTTTGGAGAACAGTTACCTTTTAGGGAAGGTCGGCCCTAGGAAATAATTTCAAATAAGCTACGAGCCTACAATGCACGCGCATAGGAATACGAATGCACGCACATAGGAATACGGCGACATGGAAACATCACTTATTTGCCATGTCCCAATATATTCTGCAGTGTCTACTCCGTGTCCAACACAACAGAACACTAACACATCATATATGTTATGGTCTGCTTGGCAATTATTAGGGTAGGAATTATGAGATTTTTTTAAAGTACCGTTTATGAGCAGTTATGAGGGGGCCAGTTTAGATTAGTTTTAAGTAGAGGCTTTTAACCTAGTCCAACACATGCTTGGTATTTTATTAGCGGACAGTTTTGAAATTCTTTACAAGAATAAAATTATCTATATGTTCATATATAAACAAAAGCCCTCCAAAAGCAAGATTATATCGGTCTCCTTGTTAGGAATTCATGACCAACATAAATTGTTCTTATATATCTTATTTATTAGATATTAAATACACGTCATTATCAATGGTATGAGACTATTTTATATAGTAGCTGTAATTATATTTTTTAATGAGGGTATAAATGGAATAAAATAATATAAACCCTTAATTTGGGGTGTTTATAAAGACACCCAAAAGGAGTGGGTCAAAAAAAAAAAATTAAGAGGTACAGGTTTTTTAAACATTTTATAAACGACTGGCTCAGAACTCTCCTAAAACCAGTGAAAACATCGTTGCCAAGGGTCTGCTTGGTAACGGTATTTTTACCGGTTTTGGAATATTTTTGAACCGACTATTTATGAAGTGTTTTAGAAAAAATCATTCTTGTTAATTTTTTTGAGGCTGCGGTTTTTGTAGACTCAAAAACCCTCCAAAACAAGTATAATGTAATTTTTGGTATATTTATAAACATCCTAAATTGGTGGATTTTGAAAAAATATATTATTTTATTCTATTTATATACTCACCAAAATATATAATTATAGCTACTAATATCTTATCCTGTTTTTTATTTCCCATATGTGTTTCTCTTTTACTATTCCAAACTACGGCTACTTTCTCTGCTAAGTTTCTAAAATCTTTCTCTACTACTTTCATACAGGCGTTTATATTATTTCATGTGTTTGGACCTCTACCTCCTTATCGAGACGTGGACTGCGTGTCAGTTCTTGCGGTCAGGTGGCAGTTTCCCGTGCTCGGGCCGCTCGCCATGTCTCAACAGAGCAACATATTATAGTTGATATTACTCAACGTACCAATATATTTTTTTGCTTTTTCTGGCTTTAGGGGAGCTTTTGTTTATATATGGACATATGGATTATTTTATTCGTGTAAAAAAAATTTTAGAACCTCTCGATAATGAATTACCAAGTATGGGTTGGATTGGTTTAAAAGCCGCTACTTAAAATAAGTCAAAACCGGACCTATAATAAGGTATTCTAAAAACACCTTAATAACCGCTACTCCTATAATTGCCAAGCAAGCACTTGGGAAAGTTCAATCTTAAACCCTAACCCGAGGATTTTTGGGTGATGATAAGACTTATGATACATAAGAAAGCACGTACAAGTTGAACGCAAAAACCCTAGACCTAGGAGATTGCTGTGCCGTAGACTATCCGGAGTGGCAGTGTCCGACGCTTGTGTCGGACACGACGCGATTAAACGGAACAAAGAGCTTGATCGATTCAACATCGGGAAACCTAACCTTTTTGGGGACGTTGTAGTCGATGATGAAGGCGCCGGGCTTGTCGATGGAGAGGGAGAGGCCGTCGAAGGAGGGGCCCTTGACGAAGGCGGCGTCGGTGAAGGTGGCCTTGAGGTTGGCGTCGCCGGCGCTGACGGAGAGCGTCGCCGCAGCGGTCGAGCTCTTCTCCGACTCGTACCGGGCCTTCAGACTCCACTTCATCATTTTTTTTTCCTTTTTCTTTCTCGACTGCTGCCGGTGATGAGATTGAGAATAGGAGAAGAATAAGGAAATGCAGTTGGGTTGCTCCGTCGAGGGGTTTTAGAGAGGCGGAGGTTGGGTAGGAGAGTGTTTTGTTGGGTAGGTTGGGGTCGATTTAATTGGTTCTTGATAAAAGGGAGCCTAAAAAAATAACTCGGGACTAGTTCAGTATTGATGCTAATCCAGTTAGAAAGAATTTTTACTTAGTTTAGTCCAAATTTTACTAGGGCTGTCCACCCTCTTCACCTCCCTCCTCCTGCTCCTCCCCCACTCCCAACCCCCTCCGGCCTCTCCTCATCCCTCCTCTCGAGATTTTTTGTCTCTCCGCGTCGTCGACCTCGCCATCGACCGCGTTGCCGCCGTCGAGCCGCACCTCAAGCACCTTCCCGTCGGCTCCGTCACGAAGGCAATAAAGAAGGCGATGATGAAGAAGAAGAAGTGTGCGGGGGGCTGCACGCGACGGAGGCACGTTGTCGCGTCCCGCTCCTAGAATACTGGATAAATACGGGGACTGACATGGCCAACCACATCTTGCAGAATACCGAAGTAAGTCGCAATGTGTTGAGGTTGTCTATAAGACAAATTGGTGAACTCAATCATGCTATGACGTCAGTTCTAAGACCAACAAATCCTATAATCTCAATTCAACAATACAAGTACAAGAGTATATCATACATGAAAGTAAAAAAGGCGTCCCCAATTACAGGTCATATATAATCATGAAGCTAGTGGATACAAAATGCTGCACTAACAGAGTTTAAATATACATGATTTAAATATACCATCCATGGTCTAATATATACATCATGTTGACTGAAGTCTAAAAAACATAAGGAGCTAACTCTGCCATTTGCTAAACACCACAAAATGAAGTAATCAAGACGAGAGGTGAAAGAAAGGAAACCCACTCGCGAGCTTCGACCGCGGTCCTACGAGTGCGAGCCATCTTGCTGGAAGCGCGGAGGATCATGGTTCTCTTCGGGGTAACCTGGCCATGCAAAGCCAGTGGGGTCATAACCCCAAGCAACAAGTACCACAAAGGAGCTCGAGGTGATAGACCAAACACATCACATCATAAGCAGAAAGAGACATATAAGAAATAGATGCAGATTGAGACTTGTACGGTACCAACGTACCTGTCTCAAGAATAATATTGAAAGAACTGATAATAAGTGAAGAAATGAAAGTAAGGTGTAATCCCCCTGATTTTCAAGAATTTTAATTTTTGAATATTTACATTTTTCTGGAATTTCTGGTATTTTCTGAGAATTTTCTCTAATTAAATTAAGGTGTTTTAATTATTAACTGATTTTAATTGATGTTTAATAATATTAAAATATTATAAAAATAATATTTTATGGTGTAAAATAGAAAATCAGACATAGGATAATTTTTCGGGAATTTATTGGACCCCGGATGGATTTTTAAAGCCCTAAATACTAATTTAATTATTAAACCCAAATAAACCGGGTTTATTTAACTGAACCAAACCAAACCAAATCAAACTGAACCGGACCGGATTTATTTTTAAACCCAATTCCTTATCGGGTCGGATCCGGGTTCAACCCAGACCCGACCCGTTAACCCGCTGACCCGACCCACATTCATTATTGGGTCGGGCCGGATCCGCAGATCGACCCGACCCGTTGAAACCCGACCCGCATCTCTTCTTCCCCAAACCGCTCCCCGACCCCTGAGCTCCCCGCGCCGGTAACGCCCGCCGCCGCCGCCCGTTCGCTGCCGCGCCGCTCCCTCTTCCTCTCCCTCCACCGGACGACTGCTCCGCTCCAGCTCCCCTCACCGGACAACCACTTACCTCCCTCCTCCACCTCTATATAACCCTAGTCGCCGGAGCCCAATTCTTCCCGCCTCGCCGCTGCCCTCCGCCGGAGCCCGTCCTTGTCGTCCCCAGCAGCCGCCGGCCGAACCCTAACTCCTTCCTCCCCTGGCTCCGCCTCCCTCCGCCTGAGCCGTCCTCCGCAGAGCCCGCCGTCCAGTCTCAGACCCTCCAGCAGTGGCCGCCCGAGTCCGCCGACGCCACCCGAGCCTGCTCCGCCCAGCGCCACCCTCCTGCGTCGATGACCCAGGCCAACTCCGGCGAGTCCTCTCCGGCGTACACAGAACCCTAATCGAGGACACAGCCGGACACAGCAACCCTAGGCCGGACACAAACAGTGGACTCAGGACACAGGAACAGTAAACCCTAGTGAACAGGACACAGGACACGATTTGGACACGAAGGACTCGGGTTTTTCAGACCCACTTCAGGTATTCATAACTTTTGACTCGTAGCTCTGTTTTCGATTCCGTAAATTGTATCGCGAAGCCTGTATGACCCTCCCGGTGCCCGGATAAACCGCTCGGGGCATCGCGTCCTGTGGTGATCGCACACCGCGATCCAAAAACAGGAAAAACCAAGCCCTGTTTCACCCCGGAATCGAGTACGCCCCGCCAAACGGGACGACTTGATCGCGTGCGGTCTTCACCGATACGTGAGCATCGTAGATACGGACGTGCGGGATTTCGCAGAAGCTGATTCGGATGTGCGTGCACACCGGAATCAGTGCGTATCCGCGGACATCGCCCCGTATCCAACTTTTCTGAATCTTGCTGTAACTTAGTGTACACACGTCGGATCGAGACGAAACTTACACCATCGGACTCGTAGCAATACGCTGGTCCTGTGGGTCAAGTTTGGTTCGATTCTGAGAACGTTGACAAAATCGCGTGTCGTGGGCCCCACAGGCCCCGCTCGACGGGCGATTTTGAGAACGGCTCATCGGAATCCAATTCTGGAAGTTCCGTTGGGTTCGTATCATCGTTCCTGACCTGTTGACACTAAGTTGGACTGATTTAGAGACCTTTGACCCTGACGCGTTTTTCGGTGCAAAGCGGCCCACATCTGGACCCCGTCTTGACCCGAAATTGACGTTTTTGCCCTTGTCTCCAAATTGGACTCAAGGACAGGCATTCCTAGCTGATTAATATTTTCTGGACCTGATGGTGATATTTGTTTCAGCAGCCGGAGTACTTCCTGCAAATCCAGCTGTAGCCAGAGCGACAATTGGAGCTGAAAACCCAGGCAAGTGTACCTTGCCATAAATGCAGTTTAATGATTCATTTTCTCTAGATTATTTTTCTTGTGATTGTTGTACTTGCTCAACCCTAGGGCCGTGTGACTTGCTTAGTGTCCGATCATAGTCGGGTGCCAACACCGTACGCGGGGTTGGGCAATGTCATTTAGATATGGATATCGTGACATTTATATTCTTGTACTTGCCCTATCAAGTACTTATTACTCAGGACACCTGACACACATCATGAGACAGGATCTTCCTGAAATATTCAAGGTGATTCTGTGTAGGTTCCAGGATTTATGACTTAGACATTACATTCCTAGACATTATGATCATAGACATAGTATGACTTACTGCATTAGATATGATCGTACGTGAAGTGGACATGAGGCATCGTGGACATGATATGTATGATTACATTGGGTGGGGAGAGACACACAGGCTACAGGCTGATTATATATATATATAATTTATAGTAAACACATAGTAAAATTCATAGTATAGCTGCTACCGGCTCCCCGACACAGAGCTTGTAGTGGTATCAGCCTAAGTTCTAGTGATGCTCTCAACTTGCATTTCACATAGAAGGTTATATAGTTGACCCTATTATTCTCTTATTTACTTTACTGCATTTATTTTGGCTTGTGCTTTCTTGTACCTTGCTATGTCCCCTGAGGACCTGGATCCGGATTATGTCCCCAGGACTTGCAGACGAAGTTTATCCAGAGGTATACGGAACAGGTGCACTTCTCGGAACAGTACCAGAACCTGAGGACGAGGTGATCGCTGAGGACTTCTCCTGAACAATTGCTTCGCCATGCTCAGTCGTTATGACAAATAGTCTTTATTTCCTGTTTAATTAAACTTTTTAATTCCTGTTTATGAGAACATTGTAACAGACTAATATCGGGTTGTTCCCCGATTTTATTTACTTGGACTGGTTGATGTTTATTATATTTCTTTGCTGATGTTGCTATCTTATATCTGTGGATGAGAATAGTAAAACCCTGACTGATGTAATACAGCTTAAGTATGCCCGATGGATCCATTAAATTGGGTTTGTCCATCGGTGTATGCTGCTGGCCATTGCCACGTGTCCAGTCCCTCGGTATTTTGGGACTGGGGCGTGACATGGTTTTTGTGGTGGCCCATGCAGGTCAACGACTAAATTGTTCGGTTTCAACTTAGGGACCGAACAGGCCTGCAATAAGATAGGATAAGTTTTTAGGATCTCATCCACTTGCTTGAAAACGTTCTTGATATCTGTATCGTACTCGAATTAATTTTTGATTTGCATCCTGCCTTGAATCTTGTGCGCTTCTTATATTTTATTTTGGATGCAGAAAGATGGATCCAAGAATTGAAGATGAAATTCCTTTGAGTACGCCACAAGACGCTGTGGTTACCTATGGAAATGGAGTTACACCAGAGAACAGAGGGCAATCCTCTCAAGGTGGTCAAGCTGAACAGCATAACTCAAGGTTCAGGCGCGATGATATCCCACCTCCGCTGCAGTTCCCTCCACAGATGCCTGTCTTTCCAGCAGGGCAAGCAATGGACGGACAGCAGATGTTCCAGATGTTTTACGCCATGATACAAGCCCAACAGCAAGTTCAACAGGAGGCACATCGTCAGGAGGCAGAGTACCTAAGAACCAGCCTAGTAAACGCATTGGAGCAAGTGAACCCACAAGCTAGGAGACCAGCGATGGGATCTATCACTGATTTCCGTCAACTCAAGCCCCGTACCTTTTCGGGCAAAGAAGGACCAACCGAAGTTCATGAGTGGCTCACCAACATACAACACCAGTTGGAAGCAGCTGAACTTCCAAGAGAACGTTGGATGACCGCCGTCAGGATGCAGTTGACGGACAATGCCCATCACTGGTGGATATCTGAAGAGACTAGGCTCGGACCAGACCGAGTCACTTGGGAAGAGTTCTCCAGACTCTTTCAAGAGATGTACATTCCGGCCATCGCTCGATCAGAACTGAG
Organism: Iris macrosiphon; assembly: GCA_036927795.1. Taxonomy (NCBI): domain Eukaryota; kingdom Viridiplantae; phylum Streptophyta; class Magnoliopsida; order Asparagales; family Iridaceae; genus Iris; species Iris macrosiphon. Next base: position 7,542,786 of record JAYESA010000009.1, read on the forward strand.
GGACAAATTCAATCGCCTCACACAGGAAGCTATGACGGTGGAAGAATACAACGCCGAGTTCATTCGTCTGAGTCGCTTCGCACCTACCTTGATCCTTACAGAAGTAGAGAAGGCCGAGAAGTTTTTCGACGGACTCAACATCGAGCTACAGAAATTGATTGGATCTGTCGCACCCACTTCGTACTCGGACGTTTTCGCTGCAGCCCGACGCATGGAACGCGTCACCAGGAGAGAGACCAGTCTGAAACGGTCTTCCACGTCAGCCAGAGCACCACAAGAAGAAGCTGCAAAGAGGCCTCATATACACCAGCCAACCAGAGCCTCTCCGCAGACATTACCTACATGTCAATACTGTGGCAAGGTAGGCCATACTAAGAAGGACTGCAGACGCAAGTTGGGATTATGCTTGATTTGCGGGACCAATCAACACTTAGCCAAGGATTGTCCTTATCATCGAGGAGGAGAACCAAGAGCAAACCAACAAGCTCTACCAGCACCAGGAGGGTATCAACCAAGGCCACCATTGGCACCACAAGCGGCACTCTTCCAACAAGCCCAGCAGCAGCAGCAGCAACAGAGGAATCCACCAGGACGCGGCCAAGTTTTCGCGATGACTTTGGAAGACGCGCAGAACCAAGGAGTAGCTAGTGCGCGTAAGTTTTTATAGTATTTTTCGTTCCTAGTATTGTTATATTTCGTGCCTGCTGGTTCGTGACCCTAGACTTAACTTGATAATTTTAACTTGCTGATAATAGATAATCTAGTGATCATCTAGTAATTTTAAACTTGCTAATTTAGGGATAACCTAAAAGTATTTTTGAATAACATAGAATGCTTATCAATGATAACCTGATAAATTTTGAAGGATAAAGTTGGTTTTCTAAACTGTAATTTTCTAAATTTCCTACATTCAGGAAATTTTATAAGCTTAGAAAAATAATTTTTCTAGGTGCTCCTTAATTTCGATGTGCTTTGAATAATGGTTGCAACCGTGTCATCTCTGTTGACCGGTTATTCTTTGATTGCGAGGACGCAATCCTCTTAAGGGGGGTAGATTGTAATCCCCCTGATTTTCAAGAATTTTAATTTTTGAATATTTACATTTTTCTGGAATTTCTGGTATTTTCTGAGAATTTTCTCTAATTAAATTAAGGTGTTTTAATTATTAACTGATTTTTAATTGATGTTTAATAATGTTAAAATATTATGAAAATAATATTTTATGGTGTAAAATAGAAAATCATACATAGGGTAATTTTCCGAGAATTTATTGGACCCCGGATGGATTTTTAAAGCCCTAAATACTAATTTAATTATTAAACCCAAATAAACCGGGTTTATTTAACTGAACCAAACCAAACCAAATCAAACTGAACCGGACCGGGTTTATTTTTAAACCCAATTCCTTATCGGGTCGGATCCGGGTCCAACCCAGACCCGACCCGTTAACCCGCTGACCCGACCCGCATTCATTATTGGGTCGGGCCGGATCCGCAGATCGACCCGACCCGTTGAAACCCGACCCGCATCTCTTCTTCCCCAAACCGCTCCCCGACCCCTGAGCTCCCCGCGCCGGTAACGCCCGCCGCCGCCGCCCGTTCGCTGCCGCGCCGCTCCCTCTTCCTCTCCCTCCACCGGACGACTGCTCCGCTCCAGCTCCCCTCACCGGACAACCACTCACCTCCCTCCTCCACCTCTATATAACCCTAGTCGCCGGAGCCCAATTCTTCCCGCCTCGCCGCTGCCCTCCGCCGGAGCCCGTCCTTGTCGTCCCCAGCAGCCGCCGGCCGAACCCTAACTCCTTCCTCCCCTGGCTCCGCCTCCCTCCGCCTGAGCCGTCCTCCGCAGAGCCCGCCGTCCAGTCTCAGACCCTCCAGCAGTGGCCGCCCGAGTCCGCCGACGCCACCCGAGCCTGCTCCGCCCAGCGCCACCCTCCTGCGTCGATGACCCAGGCCAACTCCGGCGAGTCCTCTCCGGCGTACACAGAACCCTAATCGAGGACACAGCCGGACACAGCAACCCTAGGCCGGACACAAACAGTGGACTCAGGACACAGGAACAGTAAACCCTAGTGAACAGGACACAGGACACGATTTGGACACGAAGGACTCGGGTTTTTCAGACCCACTTCAGGTATTCATAACTTTTGACTCGTAGCTCTGTTTTCGATTCCGTAAATTGTATCGCGAAGCCTGTATGACCCTCCCGGTGCCCGGATAAACCGCTCGGGGCATCGCGTCCTGTGGTGATCGCACACCGCGATCCAAAAACAGGAAAAACCAAGCCCTGTTTCACCCCGGAATCGAGTACGCCCCGCCAAACGGGACGACTTGATCGCGTGCGGTCTTCACCGATACGTGAGCATCGTAGATACGGACGTGCGGGATTTCGCAGAAGCTGATTCGGATGTGCGTGCACACCGGAATCAGTGCGTATCCGCGGACATCGCCCCGTATCCAACTTTTCTGAATCTTGCTGTAACTTAGTGTACACACGTCGGATCGAGACGAAACTTGCACCATCGGACTCGTAGCAATACGCTGGTCCTGTGGGTCAAGTTTGGTTCGATTCTGAGAACGTTGACAAAATCGCGTGTCGTGGGCCCCACAGGCCCCGCTCGACGGGCGATTTTGAGAACGGCTCATCGGAATCCAATTCTGGAAGTTCCGTTGGGTTCGTATCATCGTTCCTGACCTGTTGACACTAAGTTGGACTGATTTAGAGACCTTTGACCCTGACGCGTTTTTCGGTGCAAAGCGGCCCACATCTGGACCCCGTCTTGACCCGAAATTGACGTTTTTGCCCTTGTCTCCAAATTGGACTCAAGGACAGGCATTCCTAGCTGATTAATATTTTCTGGACCTGATGGTGATATTTGTTTCAGCAGCCGGAGTACTTCCTGCAAATCCAGCTGTAGCCAGAGCGACAATTGGAGCTGAAAACCCAGGCAAGTGTACCTTGCCATAAATGCAGTTTAATGATTCATTTTCTCTAGATTATTTTTCTTGTGATTGTTGTACTTGCTCAACCCTAGGGCCGTGTGACTTGCTTAGTGTCCGATCATAGTCGGGTGCCAACACCGTACGCGGGGTTGGGCAATGTCATTTAGATATGGATATCGTGACATTTATATTCTTGTACTTGCCCTATCAAGTACTTATTACTCAGGACACCTGACACACATCATGAGACAGGATCTTCCTGAAATATTCAAGGTGATTCTGTGTAGGTTCCAGGATTTATGACTTAGACATTACATTCCTAGACATTATGATCATAGACATAGTATGACTTACTGCATTAGATATGATCGTACGTGAAGTGGACATGAGGCATCGTGGACATGATATGTATGATTACATTGGGTGGGGAGAGACACACAGGCTACAGGCTGATTATATATATATATAATTTATAGTAAACACATAGTAAAATTCATAGTATAGCTGCTACCGGCTCCCCGACACAGAGCTTGTAGTGGTATCAGCCTAAGTTCTAGTGATGCTCTCAACTTGCATTTCACATAGAAGGTTATATAGTTGACCCTATTATTCTCTTATTTACTTTACTGCATTTATTTTGGCTTGTGCTTTCTTGTACCTTGCTATGTCCCCTGAGGACCTGGATCCGGATTATGTCCCCAGGACTTGCAGACGAAGTTTATCCAGAGGTATACGGAACAGGTGCACTTCTCGGAACAGTACCAGAACCTGAGGACGAGGTGATCGCTGAGGACTTCTCCTGAACAATTGCTTCGCCATGCTCAGTCGTTATGACAAATAGTCTTTATTTCCTGTTTAATTAAACTTTTTAATTCCTGTTTATGAGAACATTGTAACAGACTAATATCGGGTTGTTCCCCGATTTTATTTACTTGGACTGGTTGATGTTTATTATATTTCTTTGCTGATGTTGCTATCTTATATCTGTGGATGAGAATAGTAAAACCCTGACTGATGTAATACAGCTTAAGTATGCCCGATGGATCCATTAAATTGGGTTTGTCCATCGGTGTATGCTGCTGGCCATTGCCACGTGTCCAGTCCCTCGGTATTTTGGGACTGGGGCGTGACATGGTTTTTGTGGTGGCCCATGCAGGTCAACGACTAAATTGTTCGGTTTCAACTTAGGGACCGAACAGGCCTGCAATAAGATAGGATAAGTTTTTAGGATCTCATCCACTTGCTTGAAAACGTTCTTGATATCTGTATCGTACTCGAATTAATTTTTGATTTGCATCCTGCCTTGAATCTTGTGCGCTTCTTATATTTTATTTTGGATGCAGAAAGATGGATCCAAGAATTGAAGATGAAATTCCTTTGAGTACGCCACAAGACGCTGTGGTTACCTATGGAAATGGAGTTACACCAGAGAACAGAGGGCAATCCTCTCAAGGTGGTCAAGCTGAACAGCATAACTCAAGGTTCAGGCGCGATGATATCCCACCTCCGCTGCAGTTCCCTCCACAGATGCCTGTCTTTCCAGCAGGGCAAGCAATGGACGGACAGCAGATGTTCCAGATGTTTTACGCCATGATACAAGCCCAACAGCAAGTTCAACAGGAGGCACATCGTCAGGAGGCAGAGTACCTAAGAACCAGCCTAGTAAACGCATTGGAGCAAGTGAACCCACAAGCTAGGAGACCAGCGATGGGATCTATCACTGATTTCCGTCAACTCAAGCCCCGTACCTTTTCGGGCAAAGAAGGACCAACCGAAGTTCATGAGTGGCTCACCAACATACAACACCAGTTGGAAGCAGCTGAACTTCCAAGAGAACGTTGGATGACCGCCGTCAGGATGCAGTTGACGGACAATGCCCATCACTGGTGGATATCTGAAGAGACTAGGCTCGGACCAGACCGAGTCACTTGGGAAGAGTTCTCCAGACTCTTTCAAGAGATGTACATTCCGGCCATCGCTCGATCAGAACTGAGGGACAAATTCAATCGCCTCACACAGGAAGCTATGACGGTGGAAGAATACAACGCCGAGTTCATTCGTCTGAGTCGCTTCGCACCTACCTTGATCCCTACAGAAGTAGAGAAGGCCGAGAAGTTTTTCGACGGACTCAACATCGAGCTACAGAAATTGATTGGATCTGTCGCACCCACTTCGTACTCGGACGTTTTCGCTGCAGCCCGACGCATGGAACGCGTCACCAGGAGAGAGACCAGTCTGAAACGGTCTTCCACGTCAGCCAGAGCACCACAAGAAGAAGCTGCAAAGAGGCCTCATATACACCAGCCAACCAGAGCCTCTCCGCAGACATTACCTACATGTCAATACTGTGGCAAGGTAGGCCATACTAAGAAGGACTGCAGACGCAAGTTGGGATTATGCTTGATTTGCGGGACCAATCAACACTTAGCCAAGGATTGTCCTTATCATCGAGGAGGAGAACCAAGAGCAAACCAACAAGCTCTACCAGCACCAGGAGGGTATCAACCAAGGCCACCATTGGCACCACAAGCGGCACTCTTCCAACAAGCCCAGCAGCAGCAGCAGCAACAGAGGAATCCACCAGGACGCGGCCAAGTTTTCGCGATGACTTTGGAAGACGCGCAGAACCAAGGAGTAGCTAGTGCGCGTAAGTTTTTATAGTATTTTTCGTTCCTAGTATTGTTATATTTCGTGCCTGCTGGTTCGTGACCCTAGACTTAACTTGATAATTTTAACTTGCTGATAATAGATAATCTAGTGATCATCTAGTAATTTTAAACTTGCTAATTTAGGGATAACCTAAAAGTATTTTTGAATAACATAGAATGCTTATCAATGATAACCTGATAAATTTTGAAGGATAAAGTTGGTTTTCTAAACTGTAATTTTCTAAATTTCCTACATTCAGGAAATTTTATAAGCTTAGAAAAATAATTTTTCTAGGTGCTCCTTAATTTCGATGTGCTTTGAATAATGGTTGCAACCGTGTCATCTCTGTTGACCGGTTATTCTTTGATTGCGAGGACGCAATCCTCTTAAGGGGGGTAGATTGTAATCCCCCTGATTTTCAAGAATTTTAATTTTTGAATATTTACATTTTTCTGGAATTTCTGGTATTTTCTGAGAATTTTCTCTAATTAAATTAAGGTGTTTTAATTATTAACTGATTTTTAATTGATGTTTAATAATGTTAAAATATTATGAAAATAATATTTTATGGTGTAAAATAGAAAATCATACATAGGGTAATTTTCCGAGAATTTATTGGACCCCGGATGGATTTTTAAAGCCCTAAATACTAATTTAATTATTAAACCCAAATAAACCGGGTTTATTTAACTGAACCAAACCAAACCAAATCAAACTGAACCGGACCGGGTTTATTTTTAAACCCAATTCCTTATCGGGTCGGATCCGGGTCCAACCCAGACCCGACCCGTTAACCCGCTGACCCGACCCGCATTCATTATTGGGTCGGGCCGGATCCGCAGATCGACCCGACCCGTTGAAACCCGACCCGCATCTCTTCTTCCCCAAACCGCTCCCCGACCCCTGAGCTCCCCGCGCCGGTAACGCCCGCCGCCGCCGCCCGTTCGCTGCCGCGCCGCTCCCTCTTCCTCTCCCTCCACCGGACGACTGCTCCGCTCCAGCTCCCCTCACCGGACAACCACTCACCTCCCTCCTCCACCTCTATATAACCCTAGTCGCCGGAGCCCAATTCTTCCCGCCTCGCCGCTGCCCTCCGCCGGAGCCCGTCCTTGTCGTCCCCAGCAGCCGCCGGCCGAACCCTAACTCCTTCCTCCCCTGGCTCCGCCTCCCTCCGCCTGAGCCGTCCTCCGCAGAGCCCGCCGTCCAGTCTCAGACCCTCCAGCAGTGGCCGCCCGAGTCCGCCGACGCCACCCGAGCCTGCTCCGCCCAGCGCCACCCTCCTGCGTCGATGACCCAGGCCAACTCCGGCGAGTCCTCTCCGGCGTACACAGAACCCTAATCGAGGACACAGCCGGACACAGCAACCCTAGGCCGGACACAAACAGTGGACTCAGGACACAGGAACAGTAAACCCTAGTGAACAGGACACAGGACACGATTTGGACACGAAGGACTCGGGTTTTTCAGACCCACTTCAGGTATTCATAACTTTTGACTCGTAGCTCTGTTTTCGATTCCGTAAATTGTATCGCGAAGCCTGTATGACCCTCCCGGTGCCCGGATAAACCGCTCGGGGCATCGCGTCCTGTGGTGATCGCACACCGCGATCCAAAAACAGGAAAAACCAAGCCATGTTTCACCCCGGAATCGAGTACGCCCCGCCAAACGGGACGACTTGATCGCGTGCGGTCTTCACCGATACGTGAGCATCGTAGATACGGACGTGCGGGATTTCGCAGAAGCTGATTCGGATGTGCGTGCACACCGGAATCAGTGCGTATCCGCGGACATCGCCCCGTATCCAACTTTTCTGAATCTTGCTGTAACTTAGTGTACACACGTCGGATCGAGACGAAACTTGCACCATCGGACTCGTAGCAATACGCTGGTCCTGTGGGTCAAGTTTGGTTCGATTCTGAGAACGTTGACAAAATCGCGTGTCGTGGGCCCCACAGGCCCCGCTCGACGGGCGATTTTGAGAACGGCTCATCGGAATCCAATTCTGGAAGTTCCGTTGGGTTCGTATCATCGTTCCTGACCTGTTGACACTAAGTTGGACTGATTTAGAGACCTTTGACCCTGACGCATTTTTCGGTGCAAAGCGGCCCACATCTGGACCCCGTCTTGACCCGAAATTGACGTTTTTGCCCTTGTCTCCAAATTGGACTCAAGGACAGGCATTCCTAGCTGATTAATATTTTCTGGACCTGATGGTGATATTTGTTTCAGCAGCCGGAGTACTTCCTGCAAATCCAGCTGTAGCCAGAGCGACAATTGGAGCTGAAAACCCAGGCAAGTGTACCTTGCCATAAATGCAGTTTAATGATTCATTTTCTCTAGATTATTTTTCTTGTGATTGTTGTACTTGCTCAACCCTAGGGCCGTGTGACTTGCTTAGTGTCCGATCATAGTCGGGTGCCAACACCGTACGCGGGGTTGGGCAATGTCATTTAGATATGGATATCGTGACATTTATATTCTTGTACTTGCCCTATCAAGTACTTATTACTCAGGACACCTGACACACATCATGAGACAGGATCTTCCTGAAATATTCAAGGTGATTCTGTGTAGGTTCCAGGATTTATGACTTAGACATTACATTCCTAGACATTATGATCATAGACATAGTATGACTTACTGCATTAGATATGATCGTACGTGAAGTGGACATGAGGCATCGTGGACATGATATGTATGATTACATTGGGTGGGGAGAGACACACAGGCTACAGGCTGATTATATATATATAATTCATAGTAAACACATAGTAAAATTCATAGTATAGCTGCTACCGGCTCCCCGACACAGAGCTTGTAGTGGTATCAGCCTAAGTTCTAGTGATGCTCTCAACTTGCATTTCACATAGAAGGTTATATAGTTGACCCTATTATTCTCTTATTTACTTTACTGCATTTATTTTGGCTTGTGCTTTCTTGTACCTTGCTATGTCCTCTGAGGACCTGGATCCGGATTATGTCCCCAGGACTTGCAGACGAAGTTTATCCAGAGGTATACGGAACAGGTGCACTTCTCGGAACAGTACCAGAACCTGAGGACGAGGTGATCGCTGAGGACTTCTCCTGAACAATTGCTTTGCCATGCTCAGTCGTTATGACAAATAGTCTTTATTTCCTGTTTAATTAAACTTTTTAATTCATGTTTATGAGAACATTGTAACAGACTAATATCGGGTTGTTCCCCGATTTTATTTACTTGGACTGGTTGATGTTTATTATATTTCTTTGCTGATGTTGCTATCTTATATCTGTGGATGAGAATAGTAAAACCCTGACTGATGTAATACAGCTTAAGTATGCCCGATGGATCCATTAAATTGGGTTTGTCCATCGGTGTATGCTGCTGGCCTTTGCCACGTGTCCAGTCCCTCGGTATTTTGTGACTGGGGCGTGACATGGTTTTTGTGGTGGCTCATGCAGGTCAACGACTAAAATGTACTTGTCCTAGGTGGCTCATAGCCTCTACCTCTCACGGTCCAAGTCGCAGCAATCTTTCTCTTATGGTTAGGGTTTTGGGGGAGTTTGAGGGAGAGGAGGAAGGAGGAAAATGAATAAGAAAGAAAGAAAGAGAGAGAGAGAGAGAGAGAGAGAGAGAGAGAGAGAGAGAGAGAAGGTCATATATATACTAAGAGGGAAGAAAAGAGGGTTAAGTCATGGGTTCACCCAAAATGAACCAAACCAAGGGCCCATTCTACATGCGGGTCCTAAACCGGGTCTATGGCAATGCTAATGAGTATTCCATCTAAAGCATCAAAGTTTAAAAAATTACGAAAAAATCATCAAAACGTCCTTTGGACGTTTATATTTTTTTATATTATATTCCTATCGTTAATTTTTTCGTCGTTAACAGACGTTAAAAAAAAAAAAAAATGTCGTAAGAATATTACGTCTGCCGTCGAGCAGACTTCGAGCGGCCATAACTATTTATTTTGAAATCGTTTTTCGTTAAACAATAAGTCGACTTTTATGTTTTCGACGAGAGTAACACAAATCGTGTAGAAAAAAAAATTTATCCGAAGCAAGATGCACATGTTACAGGCAAAAGTATAAAATTTAAAACTTCAAAGTATCATAACTTTTGACTGAGATATCGAAACAAGGTCTAGTTTGTGCCAAAATGACCGTATTGAAAAGTACTATGAGATAAACAATTTCACCGTTTGACGGGCTTTCCAAATTTCTAGAATCTAAAAAAACGATGTTTCGACCTCCAAATTTTTTTTTGTCGACCTCCAAACGATGTTTCGACCTCCCCACTCGCAAACTCAACAGACGTTAAAAAAAATAATAATAAAAATATGTCGTAAGAATATTACGTCTGCCGTCGAGCAGACTTCGAGCGGCCATAACTATTTGTTTTGAAATCGTTTTTCGTTAAACAATAAGTCGACTTTTATGTTTTCGACGAGAGTAACACAAATCGTGTAGAAAAAAAATTTATCCGAAGCAAGATGCACATGTTACAGACAAAAGTATAAAATTTAAAACTTCAAAGTATCATAACTTTTGACTGAGATATCGAAACAAGGTCTAGTTTGTGCCAAAATGACCGTATTGAAAAGTACTATGAGATAAACAATTTCACCGTTTGACGGGCTTTACAAATTTCTAGAATCTAAAAAAATGATGTTTCGACCTCCAAATTTTACTTTCGATAATTTTTTTTTTGAATATTTTTATCATCTATACTAATTTGTTATTATCTATACTAATATACTAATATGAATGATAATTAGTTTATTATTTGTTTTAGTTATCTATACTAATTCTTGAAGGTCGAAAAAAAAATTCAAATTAGTATTGTCAAATTTTTTAAAAAAATAACACAAAAGACCTAATTAGTAGTCTTTTTTTTCATAGAAAAAAAAACTAAACCATTAAAAAAAAATTAGAGGACACAAATAAATACTAGTTTTTATTTTATTTTTTTCTTTATTTAGTTTTTTTTTCTTATAAAATATTGCAATAGTCATTTTTTTTTTCTTGAAGGGATTTTTTTTTACAATTTAAAAAAATAAAATTTCTAAATTTTCCTTTACAATTAGTTTTAATTTTATTTAGTTAAAATATATTTTCTTAAATCAAATTCCAAAACTAAACTAAATAAAAAAAAACAAAACATAACTAATTAAAACAACAGAAAATTTCAGTCAGAGCACAAAAGTTTACTATATTTATAAAAAAAGCATAAAAGTTTTCAAATTTACAGCAAAAGCATTAAAACGCCCTTTGTAAGGACGTTTTATACTTTTCCGTTAACCACCGTTAACGGCCAGTCACTGAAATTTAAAAAAAATAAAATATATATTTAATTTAATATCTTTCTCTCCTCTCTCTCCCCTCTCTCCTCTCTCTTCTCTCCTCTCTCTCCTCTCTCCTGTCCGCCCACTCCCCTCTCTCTCCTCCTCTCTCCTCTCTCTCTCTCTCTTCTATCCTATCCTCTCCTCTCTCCTAGTCAAAGTAAAAAAATTAAAAAAAATTAAAAAAAAATGCTTGAACTTTCTCCCCTCTCTCTCACACACTCTCTCCTCTCTCCTCTCCCAACTTCTCCAAGAGCCGGTACTACCGGGAGCGCTTCTCCGACTGCCTCGTCGCTTCTCTTTTTTTTTTTCTTTTTTTTTCCTAGCGCTTCTCTGCGATTGATTTCTTCAGCATTAAATCTTGATTATCTTCTCTGTATGCTTGAACTTTACTGTATTATGTAGTGTTAATTAGAAGTGAGAGGAGAGGAGAGGAGAGGAGAGGAGAGAGAGAGAGAGAGAGAGAGAGAGAGAGGGGGGGAGAGGAGAGTGTGAGTGTGAGTGAGAGAGAGGAGAGAGGGAAGAGGGTGGTCGGTTTCTTTTTTTTTGTAAATTTGACTAGGAGAGAGAGAGAGGAGAGAGGAGAGAGGAGGAGAGAGAGGGGAGCGGGCGGACAGGAGAGAGAGGAGAGAGGAGAAGCGCTCTCTTATTTTTTTTAATTTTTTTTAAATTTTTATTAATTTTTTAATTTTTTTTCCGGAAAAAAAATATTAAAAAAATGTAAAACGCCCTTCACAAGGGCGTTTTACATTTTTTTTAATTTTTTTAAATTTTTTTAAATTTTTTAAATTTTTTTAAAATTTTTTAATTTTTATTAATTTTTTATTAATTTTAAATTTTTTTCCCCGGGAAAAAAAATATTAAAAAAATGTAAAACGTCCTTCACAAGGGCGTTTTACAAATTTTTTAAATTTTTTTTTAATTTTTTATTAACTTTTTTAATTTTTTATTAAATTTTTTTTAATTTTTTTATTAAATTTTTTTTTTTTTGCTTTAAATATTATTATTTTTTCTTTTGCTACAGAGAGATGAACGGGAGAGATAAAATATTAATAAAAAAATATAAAAAAATACAAAACACCCTTACAAATGGCGTTTTACCTTTTTATTTTATTTTTTTTAAATGTCAGTGACTGGCCGTTAACTCCGTTAACGGAAAAGTGTAAAACGTCCTTACAAAGGGCGTTTTAATACTTTTGCTGTAAATTTGAAAACTTTTATGCTTTTTTTATAAATGTATTAAACTTTTGTGCTCTGACTGAAATTTTTCGTTAAAACAAACTAATAAAATAAACCAAACCAAACCAACCAAACAAAACCCAACCACCCAAACCAACCCGCGGGCTCCACAAGGCCAAATTCTGCCAACACTGTTGGCTGAATTTATGCTTGTACAAATTCAGCCAACAGTGTTGGCGGAATTTGGACTTGTGGGGTCCACTTTTGACTTTTTTGCCTACGTGTTCGATTTTTTTTTTGTTTTCCGCCAACAGAGTTGGCTGACTCTGTCTATATTTGAAATTTTATCAAACTTGTTTCTTTTGTATTAATTTAATATAATTTTATTTCGCTACAGTAAATTTTCTGATTATTAAATAATAATAAAAATAACTAATACATTAAACAAAACTTAAAAAAATAAATCAAACATAACCAAACTAAATCCCACCAGCCAACTAAGTGGTTTGGTCTCCTCCCCCAACCCGCCAACGGTCTCCCCACTCGCAAACTCAGTTGACGAGTTGTCCTCCTATGTTCAAATTTAAAAAAGTTGTCCCCTTAGCCACAATTATCTCAAATTTTGTTACTTTAGAGAAAAAAAATCCCAAAAAAATAACAACTTTTTACCAGTTTCGCGCTCCAAAAATACGAACCAAACGGCACTTAAGTCAAGTTTATCTGTAGGTCGGACCGTCTTAGCAATTCGGTTTGGCTCACCGGAAAAAAAATTACGGTTGATTTGACCCAACCCATACTTGATCCCATGCATTGTAGATTACCAGTCCCACCATTTATAGCCCAAGTACGACATGCAGCCATAAGGAAAATTATGCCTCCATCGTTAAATTCAATACTTTTGATTTTTGATTTTTATTTATTTTTAGCATAATGCTCGTAGTTTGATGTAACATTCAAAACTTTTTGTACACTGTATTTTATGCTTTTGAGTTAACTGTCTTTCAATTCCCACAATTTTATAAATGGAAGAAATAATACGTCCTCATGATTCGATCCACTAATATTTTGCCATCCAACCAGGATCTTATAAATTTAATAATTTGATGACTTATATTTTGAACAAAATCTTGATAAAATTGTCATTTTGGAACAACTGGAGACGAATGAGACGCTTATTTGTCAAATACTCATTTAAAAAAGAAATACTTGGAAATACAATTATTGCAACCATGGCAGCCAAAGTCGAATATTTATTTGAAAGAAATTTTAATAATCAATTTTTTTTAACATTTTACTATCTAAAATGATAAATATAAATAAAAATGATTGTGAGTCAATATTAATGTGGTCATAAATCCATTCAAGAACTGTTTTGTTTTGTTTAACTAACATAAAATGTTAAAGTAACTCAAGTGAAATTCGCATGCTTTTGAATTTTTGTTTGGTGAAAGTGACATTGCTTGAACTACTTTCAATATTTTGATAGATAATATTTTGTAGCTTGAAAATGAGTAATTCATATTTTCGTATTTGGATGTCTACGAAAGAGGTTAGAAAAATAAGAAAGTGCATTACAGTAAACAAATTACTAATTATGTAACAAAATTAATAATTATTTAGTATTAGTAATTATTTAACTTTTTAACTGTATGCATTAATAATTAACACACCAACTAATTTGTTAAGTATTATAATGTATTAAATAATAGTTGTATGGTACATTATTGATTACTTATTTATATTATTTAATATTTAGCTAATTTAATAAAATAATTAGTACTAACTATTTAATATTTAGTATTATTTATTATTTTTACATTTTTATATGTGGGTCCATTTTGAAAGTCTGTCTAAGACTTCCATGAACTAAAGACTGGTCCTGACACTTGGAGTAGAATAGTGAATATCATAATAGTTTTGATTGTTGAAAAAATAGACTTATTTTTAAGGAAAAGTCCTTGTGGACTGAGTGAGGCGACCGTGCGGTCGAAATTGACACCACGTGTCGTCTCCTCATTGACTGGAATGCATGGCCCACAAAACTAGTTCCCATGTACTTACCCCATGTACTCATCGTCTAAAAAAACTGAACCCATAGGGACAGGCATCGGCCCTTACACTTGGAGTAGAATAGTGAATATCATAAAAGTTTTGATGGTAGAAAAAAATAGATTTATTTTTAAGAAAAAGTCCACACGAATCGAAGAGGAGGACCGCACGGTCGAAATCGATACTACGTGTCATTTCTTCATTGACTATAACGCATGGCCCACAAAATCAGCACCCTTGTATTCACCGTTTTAAAAATTTTGATCGATGAGAAACCGACACGTGAATGTTCCGTCGACTGTGTAGAAGCATTTAGTTTTTATTGAACAAAACAGCCTCCGATAGGATCCTAAAGTCCGTGGGTGAATTGTTTAGTCTAAAGTATGCTCAAAATTCCAAGGAAAATGATATTCGGTCCGAAAATTTGGAACGAGCCGTAGATCAAAAGGCCACGTGGCAGATCAGAATTGGCTGGCGTGTGGGTCCTTAAAAAAACAACATCATCCCCAGCTAACTTGGTTACCGGATCCGACCAACGGAGGCCCGACACGTGGCGTCAGTTCACGTGTCGGGCCCCGTTCCCGGTCTGTGCAGCAGTATTGAAATTCCAACTAATCCACGGTCAGATTGTTTACGGGCGACCCAAAACCTTGGGGCCGCAGAGCGGTGCAGGCACATGAAAAAATTATTTCCCGCCATTTACTTCGCGCGATTTATTTATTTATTTTGTTTGTTGTTGTTGTTCTGAATCTTCTGATGCTACTTCCCATTACTTTATTACCATCCTTAATCCTAATACTTTGTCTCTTCGTCTTTCCTCCCCTCTCCGGAGACGTCACCTCTCTCGATCTAGGGTTTTGAATCTCCCCGAAATCGACGCCATCAACTTATTTTGTCGAGGTCAGTATCCGCAAAAAACGTTAAAATTCTTTTGGACCTGTGGATTCTATTGCTTCTATTCATATCAAGTTTGTGATTTTGTTGTTCTTACTGTGCGGAATATTTGATTCGATCCGTTATTCGAAACCCCCCAAATCGGTCGATTTAGGGTTTCGGATGCAAATATATTAGAAATTGATGGAATCCCTAGACTGTGTTTTGTTTTGCCCCAAAGAAGATCTTGTCCCTGTTTTGCTAATTCATCCATGCTTAAATTGTTCCTGTTATTGCTCCTTTATGAAAGCGCAGAAGGGTTGGCATTAACATGATATTTGTTTTTACGAGAGGACAGAAGACTTGTAATTTTAGCTTTTATGATGCTTTTAAGAGCACGCCTCATTTTGTTGGCATTTGGATTGTTACTAAAAGTTTTTTTTTTCTTTTCATTAGGAGCACACCCTAGTTTCTCCATGCTCATTTCTTTGAATTCCCCAAGAACTATAGAGTATTGTTTTAGTCAGATCTAGCGCATTTGTAGATCATACAGTTAGATTATTCAATTCTCAAATAATGTGCAATTGAACATTACAATACTCTTTTTGTCGTCAAGTTTTTGACAATTCTGGTGCTGCACACTATTGCATGTCAACTTGTATCAGTAACCCAAGAGGTAGCAACGTACGCAAGAAATACTTGGCATGGCTTTGTTCCTATGTCCACAGCTAGAAAAATGCTAGACAAACCTTTTCCTTTATCAGATAACGATTCAAGGACTAGACATTCCGCATGAACCTCTCAGTTCTCAACTTTTGACAAATTGTTTCCGTATCACAATTATGGCACCCATTTAATGTATACCCGATGCCATGATCAAATCCCCCCAAGTTTGCTACTGTAGAGGCTACCTTTCGCACCCCTCGTGATATCACTGGAACAGTGGAAGGGTGTCAATTCAACTAAATTGCTCAGTATTGGAAAATGAGATTGCATGTTAGATGAAACTTAAAACTTAGAAACTTTCAAAATTAGAATAGGGATAATGGTTAGTTCTTAAAGGTTTTCCTCGCACTCCTGTAACTTACGAATTTCGAAACTGGCTATACAAAGATACATCTTTAAGAGTTTTCTTTACCGAAGTCCCTGCCTAATCAAATATGAGTGTACCTTTTTCGAAGACTTTAGTACTTTGGTTTAACAAAAAAAGCAATTTCATCTTCATGTGTTCAAAATGTTGCGAAGCTATGGATCCATGTTATCTATTCTGACCACTACTGATGCTACAAACACAATATCAGAACTTCTTTCTAGCACCGAGTTAGCAAACATCATCAATTTGGGCAAACATGAGTTTTGGCACTCACCAACAGACACAGCTTACAAAAGAGACTGAGTCATTTCCTAAGGAATATTTTGGAACTTTCTATTATGTGTATTTAAATCAGAGGTATAATGTGGAGCCTTGTTCCTGTGCTGTTTATAAAAGAAAAAAAGGGAATATAATGCTCTTGAGAGCCTTGCTGGCTTTCCCAGCCTGAAGAATTGTAATAGCCTCTATGCGTGCGGGTGAACTCACGTGCCCCTGCAGGAAAACCCAGAATGGAGTATCAATATTATTCCCATACGCTACATTTTTTGTGCCAATTGATTATAATCATAATAAAATTTCCCATATGTTACAGGATTAATCATGACAGTCAAAATTTCTAGACAGAGAAGGGGGGATGCTGGCTGCGTATCAAGTAAATCCAGTACAAGCGTTTGCAGCCCTAAACATCCTAATCAGGCTGACCGAAGCTCAGCGTTAAAGTCTCCTCATGTAAACCCTAGTAGAAGGCAGTCCCCTAGGCTCAAGGTTATCAATGCGGTATACAAGGCAGATGATGCTAGTTACTCAAATCTTCAGCCGCAAAGTAGTGGCGACAACCAGAATTTTGAAAATCCAACTCTCGAACAAGATCACAAGAGTAATAACAGACATTTTAAAAACTGCGGCGACGAAGAAAGAATCACAGACCCCGATCACCTTATCATTATTGACATTACTCTGAAGGATATACAAACAAGGTGTAAAGCTAGAAAGCGGAAAACCCTGAAAACTGTCGCTTCTTCAGCATCCGATCTTAGGAGTGACCATACATTTTTTAAACCAAAAGAAGAGGAGCCTGATCTCGATGAACCTCTAATTAGCTTGAGGTCAAAACTGTCAAATAAATCTCTTACTGAGAAGCGGAAGAAGTGTTCACATCCTTCAGAGTCCTTTTTCCCAGTTGAAAAGACAACTGCCCAGCCATCTACCGAACTCGAGGCACACTGTTCTTCATCTATAGAAACCGACAAGGTTTCAATAAAAAAAGAGCTTATCAGTGCAAGCATATCAGGTAAAAGTTCGAACACCGTTAATCTTTCAAATGTTGTCTATCTTGCTGAATTCCCTACTTCTACTTTAGAATTGATATACAGATCCGTTCTATGAATTCCTTGATAAAGTTGATGGAGGTGGCAAAGAAAATAGATACAAAACTATATTTTCAGCATTTCATAGAATTGTACTAATGTGATTACTGCTTATTCTCAGCGAGCACAGATAAGAATGTGGGAGTGATTTCACTGAAAGACCCCCTTCACGCCGGCAGTTCTCAGAGTGAGATTGCGGATAATTGTTTGTGCGACATACAAAGGATTGATGATGGTGCAGTTAGTTCTACACTGGTTTATGATGAGATTGTGGAGAATTGTTTGGTTGACATGCAAAGGATGGACGGTGGTGCAGTCAATTCTACATTGGTTTATGATGAGAGCTGCAATGTTCTTGACAATTCATCTGCTGAACTGCTTCAAAATGTAAGTGAGGGGAAGTCAGACAATGGTGACTCGTGTTGTTTCATACGCGATGTTCATACCCCTGGTGTTATTGATCATATAGACATGGCTATCTGCAACTCTTCTCATCCATTATCTGTAAAGGGGGCAAAAATTCAAGTTGACAGATCTGAACCAGCTTATGTTCAAAGTGAGACTTCGGAAGCTGAAACCCAGGTGTTTGAAAATACAATATCCTTGTCTGATTCTCCTACTACAGAGTTTATTGCAAAACTCGGTTACTCTGGAAATTCTTCAAATCAACTAGTCGAGAAAGTTGGAGTTAATTCTCTGTCTGGAGAATCAACTTACTTGACAACTATAAGCGAACCTCTTCCTAATCCTGTTTATGAAGTTTCTTCTGGATTGAAGGTTGACGACTCCACCAACCTTTCAGAATGTACTCAAGAACACTTTGGAGATTTTAGGGAGGAGTCTTCTCATCAATCCTTTCTGAAACTTTCACCTTCACTCTCTGGTCCTAAGATTCCCTTCTCTCTTGCTGATGGTTCTGGCTTGGTAACCATGGTTCTCAGTTCTGATGCATGTGATGCCATAGAAAACCAAACCACACCCCAGAAGGAAATTAAAGACAAAAATGCAACTAATGGGGAAAATTATTCCGCTGCAACAGATAGCCAAGAAAGCATGTCTGTAAATTATGTTGGGGAATCAAACATGAATGATGAACTTAGCAATCAAGTTGATAAGGCTACTGAAAAGATGCAAATATGCAGTCTTCAAGATAGTGTAACGATTGAAAACCTACTTTGTGGAGAAAAAAATGATTTGAAGATGGTTTTTTATTCCAAATCAGATGGTGACTGCCTTGATAACTTAATTCTTGAAGCTTTTGCTGGAGATCCTTTGTCAAAAGGCAACAAAAATGACAATGTTTCTCAAGCAGAAGAGTGTTCCTCAGGGGTGACATATAATGTCTGTCCCCCCTCGCATTCACACACATACTTCGGTGCATTATATGATTTGCCCGGCGTTGATGAAAGCTCATCCAAAAATGAGGTCTACTCTTCTACACTTGAACAAATGGTGAATGGCGGCTATAGAGAGAAAGCAAGTTCCCCTGGACCTACTGACTATTCAAGCAGTCTAGAGGTGCCCACTGAAACACTTGGCCATTCTCCTCCTGTTTCTCCCCCATGTCGAAGTGAAATAAATGACGCGCACAATGTGGAAGACAGTTTGTGCAAAGCTGCAGAACATCTTCTACCTTCTGTCGCCGAGGAAAAGCCGCAACCATCTGCAGGAGTGCAAAACTACCCTTCTACCGAAACGCCGTATTCCATTTATGATAGAAAGAGGATGGAGAAAAAAATCGAATGTGATCAGGACGTGAAGGTAGAGCTTCATCCAAAAAAGTTGTTAGCAAATAGAAAGGTACTTAATTCGTGTTTGCTTGGTTCTTCATTCTCCTGTATCTGTATTATTTGGGCTTATTTGATTATTATTTTGATGAAGGACTTATCTCCTACTTCTAAGGAAGTGCTTCTTCAGGCTCTAAATGTCAGTGATTTGTACGATACAAAACAAACTTTTGGTATGTCCGTCTTAATATTATAAATTTATTATTTGGAGGCCCTTAAGAAACTTTCCTGCCAGTAGGATGAGGCGTTGCTTGGATAACTGAGACATTCTCATTGGTGCTAGGTTATGGGGAAACGGAAGCTATGTTGAGCAGCAGTAGAATGATGAAGAGGAAAAAGAGCACCCATCTGTTAGATTATGGGGAAGCCGAAGTGTTGATGAGAAGCAACATAATGATGAAGAGGACAAGGAGCGACACGTATGTCTCCCTTCCTCCAGTTACCGGGGGAATTCTAAGATCTCCAGACAAGTCGGAGAGCACATTGATCCACACACAGGCCCAAAAAGCCATCACATTCTCGCAGAGACAGATGCAAGATGTAGAAAATATTGCAACCAAACTTCTAAGAGAATTGAAGTCTATGCAAAATATTGTGGAGGGTACTCTATCTTCAGACGAATGTCCATTAGCACCACCAAAGTATACTCCTGAAGAGGTACAAACTATGTTCTGAAACTTTCTGCCAATTCTGATTAAGAACCTTAGTTATTTTCAGCTATATTCTATCTGTTTCTTTTACACTTAAAAGAAAGGTACCACCATTTTATAATATTTATCCAATGAACAATACATCTTTCCTTATTTAGTTGCATCTGCAAAATCTTGCGTTCTTTCAGTAAATTTTATACAACTTATTCCTTTTCCTCCCTCACTACACCTCACCATTACAGATCAGAACAACTACACAAAGTGTATCAGCCCTTGAAGCAACCACAAGGAAATGGCTATCCATGATGGCTAAGGACTGCAATCGCTTCTGTAAAATAATGGTTTGTATATCATTCTATTATAATCTTCAGTAACCTGAACTGTATGTTTAGTCATTTCTCATGTTCCTAATCTAATCTGCGTCTTTGTACCTCAGAAGTCAACAGAGAACAAGGTGGGCACTTCTGTCAATGTTCCAAGGAAGCAACGGAAGAAAATAACTTTTGCGGATGAAGCTGGTGGATTGCTTTGCCATGTCAAAGTTTTTGAGCAACAATCTGATTCCTTAGAGGTGCCCATAAGTGAAGAAGGCTAATTGCCTCAGATTAGCTGCACTAAATTCCAGTTGACTGCTCATGGGCATTGTACTATCTGCAAATTCTTCTTAAGCACTGCTCTACTGATAAAAAATATATCCTCAGTGCTCAAGGATCCCTGGTTGGGACAATAGAAGCTACTTTATTCCATGACGAGATGTATGTTGTTGTGTATTAGGTAATTGTATTTTAGAGAGGTGAGCATCTCATAATATTCAGGCCTCTTGATCCTAACGAAGTCCACACTTTTCTGTTTCTAGTCACTCGGAGATTGCAGTTGGGCTCTATTCAGAAATGTAGCCAACTAAATCTTGGGAGATTGTACCCAGGTGTTAACATATTTATGTCTGTATTTTTCTACTGAATCATAATTTTACCTGATTGATGAACATTCCGGTTATTGCAGCTGAGTTATTTGTTCCGCGTACTGATGTAGTGACAAGTATTAATGAAAATCATTTTGTTTGTTTGGTAATGATTTATCTTTGAACACTAACATTTGATGGGGGTAACTTTTAGCATCCATGCGCTCTAATGAGTAATGATAGAACTTTTTTGCTTTTCAAATATGTGGTTGTGTAAACTGATGTTCTTCCCTGCTGGTGAAACCCTAGATGACTTAATTCTGGTAATTCCAGTGGTTTCCGGATAAGTTTGTTGGTGATATAAATACTCTCGTAGTGTCTATACTTGGAGGAAAATTAGCTGAGCTCTCTGATAACCATGTAATGTTCTAAACAAAACAAGATGGAATCCTTTGCTTAAAGGATACTAAATCTTGCTTAGCTCTCCGCAACATAAATTACTACTTCAGTGATTGGTAAAATTTTAGGAATCTTATTATTTGCGTAGGAATTATATATTTATATAAGAAATATACATTTGCATGATCAAGGTTATATATTTATGTTTGACATACTAAGAATAACATAAGAGCAGCTTCTAGCAATTTATGAGTTATACAACTACTCTATTGCAAAAAAAATAACGAAAAATAATAATTTATTTCTGTTGGTTAAATTCTTTGCAATTTTTTTTTATATTTCAATTATAGTAAAGTTTAGGGCGAGTCAATGTCATGATAGACAACGGAACTGGCCCAAAAGCTGCATTTGCTATAACACAATATGTAATTAAGAAATATAATTGATATATTTGCCTGAGTTTGCATGGACTGGATTCGGCTGAATGAATCATACTTCGGCGTTTCTGACGTTGTAAGGATCCGGTACAAATACTAAAAAAAAAGTCTTTTTTTAATCACCCTAAAAACTATTTTTTCTTTTCTGAGATTCTTAAGGTCATGTTACTGAAAATAAAACTTTTACATCAGTAAATTATACGGAGGTTAATTTTTTTTAGTCCTTTTGATTTTGGGGTCAGTGCGATCGCACAACTTGCACATATATACTTAGAAATACCTGCTTTGTATTTCCTGTTGACCTATTCGCTGTCACAGAATACATCAGCTCTGGTGATAGCTATATTCGCCCATACAATAAAAATTTCAAGATCTCTAGTTGTTCTTTATCAACCAAATAAAAGTATTTTTTTAAAGTTCCAAATGTGTGGCTAATCATTCTGAATAGTCTCTCCTCCATTTGCCATTTGCAGGGTGCTCATCTCATCAACTCCCGTTTGAATGTGTTGTCGACCAATTATTCCCTCACATAATATTCTTTGGTATCACAGTTGATATGATGATGACTTGCTTCTTTATTGTGGCTCTTCGCATAATCCAACAAGTGTTCTATTTGGCTGTTGTTGTTGTTCATATATATGGTGTAGTCCTCAAAATTGAATAATGTAAGAGAAATTCAGCTGACTCCAACTTCACGAGTAAGGCTGTATAATGGGAAAGTACGTTGCTATATGGCCTGCAGAATGTACGTGGCAGCCAGTGACGGCCTTTCATTGGAGGGCTGGTCCGGATTTTAAGAAGACGGATTCGGTGGTGTTGGCAGTTGGACCAATTGACAACTGTCCCATGATGTGGGCCAATGACGGTTACGCCATTCTGTACTTTTGTAATCTTCAAAAGTTCAAAACTACATTAGGTATTATTTGACACAAAAGAATTGGTGAAATTTTCTCTAGAATCCTTTTTATGCTCCATCAAGCAAGGTAATATGCAACAGAGACATGTTGAGAGCGATTGTCATTGGATATGTTCATTTGAAGACTAATACTGGAGCTACATTGGTTCTTAGGAGTGTTCGTCATGTTCCAGATATCCTCAAGATATTGAGTCATTGAGTCGAGGTCTCGCTATGAAGTCAAGAAAATCATAGATAGATAGAACGTCGAACATTCCTGGGAAAACGTACACTTTCACTTTTGATTCGTCGGAACAGCTGGAGTAAGAAGTCCCCAAGTTAGCGTATTATGGGGGGACCGTCAAGCACATCCGGCAAGGATCAAGGGAGATCTCGTTGTTGCATAGCTCAGGTCGGAGCAACGTGCCATCGGACGTTCAACATTTCAATTTTATCTTTGTTGACAAGCTGGATGATGAATGATTCTTTAATCTTTTCGAAAATAATCAAAGGAAGCTAAACAGAGGGATTCAATTGTTACGGCCACAGGAAGCAAGAGATACGATATGGAGGAGAGTTCAAGGACACAATAGGTTTTACTAAATCCTCCCTGGGTTGGTCCGAGTCAACCGGTCATTAGCTGGGTCGGATAATACAATGGTCCAGAAGAGGACCGGGATGGGTCAGCTATCATCGGGTTACCGGTTTTTGTTGGAACCGATGGTCCGGTCCGGTCTGTTTTGATAACTATACACGAAATTCAAAATCTTCTGAGAAATTACGTCCACAAATATAGTTTCAGTGATATTAAAGAAGGGGTAATAAGGGCTTTCTTAAAATTCAGAGAGATATAAGTCGCCAAAAGAAATGGTTCTATGGCACTAGACCGTCGTTACTAATGGCGGATGACCACCAGACCACCGAAAGCAATGGAGCCATGGACAATAGATCGCCACGGAATAAATTTTTTTTTTTCCTTTTTTTATTTACAATTGCTAGTTACCAATGGTTGCTATAATTTTTCACTTATTTAACAACATGCTCTCTTCCATCTTGTCATTTCAAACTCAAATAATTTTTTAAATTATTTACACCAACTATTCCTAAATTTTAAATTTATTACACACAATATATCTATTTTTAAACTAATTACACTAATCATCCCGATGTTTTATGTTTATTACACGGAATACCCCTACTTCAAGATAAAACTGAAAAGTTATAACACTAACTACTTCTATTTTTATTTTTTTCTAAAGGAAATGATGGTCAGTGTAATTAGTTTAAAAATATGAGTATCTCGTATAATAAGTTCAAAACTTAGGAATAATTAATATAAATAATCTTAATTTTTTTTTTTAACTATTGAACAACATGCTCTCTTCCCATCCTATTTTACTAGAATATGTTATCCCTTTCTCTAACTAAAAGCATTCAGATAAAAAAAATGCACCTATACGGTCGAACCCGATGACAGTCTTGTCTTTATACCGTCAAAGCTACTGACAGTCTCGCCTCTAGAACGCCAAACCTATTGACAGTATATGAATAATATCCATACCACTATTATCTTTGACGTTACGTATTTGTTCTTAAATTCTTTGAAAGCTGGTTCCTCTCTTATAGTATCTCTAAACTTAATTTTGGGATTGTTTGGTTCGGCGAAATGGAAAATTAAAAAATTGACATTTTGTGTATAATTTTTTGTGAAATGGAGTAAAGTAGAATTTTTTTCGTTTTTTGGGACTTTAAAGTAGTGGATGTCAGAAATGAAAAATCATAAAGTTTGAGCTGTTGAAGTGAATTAAAAAGTGTAACTATTTGTTGATATGACATGAATAATTTTTTTTTTTGTTAAAGAAAAGAGGAAGTGGTCTTTCAATCAAATGTGTGAAGTGAGAATGAAAATTTTTCACTTTCACTCTATGGAAGAAAAAAATTTCGATATTAAAACTTCGATTTTGTAGCAGATAAAACCGATTGTTCATGTCAAATTATAATATATATTTTTCTGTAAATTTTTCAACCAAGCACATAAAGTTGTACAAAATTCAAATTTTGATCTCTTCCGAGTTCTAAATAAGCACACCAATCAGCCCTAAAATATGCTCGTAATTTTCTATTATTAATTTCTCAAAAATTTTACTGTAGCGAAATAAATTTATATTAAATTCATTCAAACGAAACAAGTTTGTAAAATTTTGATATAGAGACATAGTCCGCCAACAGTGTTGGCGGAAAACACAACAGACGTCACGTAGGCAGAAAAAAATTAAAAAAAATTAAAAACACAACAGTTTGTAAAATTCTAAATTTTTCTTTACAATTAATTTATTTTATTTGGTTAAAATAAATTTTTTTAAATCTAATTACAAAACAAAACTAAATAAATAAAATCAAAACATAACTAATTAAAACAAACCAAACCAACCAAACAAAACCAATCCAACCCAACCCGTGGGCCCCCACACCCAATTTCCGCCAACACAGTTGGCTGAAATTGGTCCCCCAACAGTGTTGACGAAAATTGGCTTTTGGGGTCCACTTTAATTTTTTTTAAATTTTTTCTGCCTACGTGTACGTCTGTTGTGTTTTTCGCCGACACTGTTGGCGGACTATGTCGCTATATCAAAATTTTACAAACTTGTTTCGTTTGAATGAATTTAATATAAATTTATTTTGCTGCATTAAAATTTTTGTTAATTTTACCATGTCTTTTTTCATTATTAATACATGTATGTTACGAAAAACAAATGCCAACAGTGATGAAACATATGCTCTAGAGAATTTTATGGGCTAATGAGAAAGTTTAGACCCTTTATTTTATTAAGATATTTGTATTTACCCATTATCCTTTTATTTTCTTCAATTTTTATTTTAATTAGCACTACCTTCGTTCTTTCGTAATCGTTTAATTGTAACTATAGTTAGTCCCTCCAAAAAATACCTAATTATTGAGAATTGGAAAGAGGGGTTGCTAAAAAAAAATGGAGGTAGTAAAAATATAAATAAAAATTGAAAAAAAAAACTGATAAATATAAATAACTCTATTTTATACCAGCTTAGAATTTAAGTACTGAATAATTCAATTAGAAAGTTTAGACATTAAATTTTTTTTTTTCATTATACCATTCCTCCCCATATAAACTTGGGTGGGTACAATAAATAAAATAAAATATAAAAAATTTGAATCTAAACTTTTCCTTTGAACATATCATGACTCAAGCTTTAAGCTACTATAAAATTTAGGGTTTAAACTCTAATTAACCCGAATTCTATTGGATAGGTCCTCTCCACAATGTGCCATCAAATCATTCTTGTCGATCCTCAATTCATGCTACTGACATTGGGGACAACTTTTTCTTCCGTTTCACTTCAACTCACAGAGAATCCGCAAATCACGGCAAATTTAGCTAAGATTCTTTATTCTATGACAGACTACACCTTCACGAATTCAGAATTTACGGTTTGGCTTTTATTCAGTTGAAGATTTATTTACATGTATTTTTTACAAAAAATTACATCAAAAAACAAAGAGCTTTAGATATATTATATAAAAGACATAATATTTTATAAATTTGCATATACAGCATATTATCGTAAAAAAATATGACGTAAAACCGAAGAGAAAAAAAATACTCACGCCTAATTTTAGGACATAAGTTACTAACTTACGTTCTATTTTGATGCATAAATTTATAATTACCTAATTAATTTAAATTTAATTGCGGATTAAAAATAATTTTTTTAAATAAAGTAATAAATTTTTGAATAATTGCGAGAAAGGGGAGAAGTTTTGACAAATGGCAGATAGGAGGAGAACTCGCCAACTGAGTTGGCGAGCTAGGTGTGTTGAAGGCAGAGCCCGCCAACTTACTTGGCGAATGAGGGAAGGAAATTAATTTTCGGCCGTTGGCTTCTCGGGATGGAGGCGGAGATAAATTATAGCCGTTGCACAACGGCTAATACAAACTTCTATATATTTCCTATCTCAACCAAATCATTCAACACTCTCACTCTCTTCCCTCTAGCAAAGTCTCCAGTACTCTCTCTGTCTCTCTGCCTCTAGCAAAGCTTCAGCCAAAGTTCTGCCTGCAGCTAAAGTTCATATGAGTTTCTTGTAGCAAAAGTTCTTAACCGTCATGGATCGTAGCGTAAGAATTGTATGTTCGCACGGCGATAAAGTAAATGGGTTAAATTACGAAGGAGGAAAAAGTATAATTTTTTAACTTATCCGAATATTAGTTTTGAAAATATACGTAATCATATTATTGAATGTTGTTCTATTCATTATGATTTTATTCTGAAGTCTATTTTTGGTTCTAATTATTTTTTGATAGATAGTGAAGATGCATGAAATTATATTCTTGAGATTAATTCACAATCACGATGTATAAAAATATATGTTATTAAAGTTGCGGCAAAATTAGATAATAGAAATAGTGGATATTTTCTGAATACCAGCATGTTAGTTCGGGTGCTAGTTCTTCACAACAAATTATTTTATTTTTCCAAGAAGGTCATTCATCAGATTAATCTAATCATGATGATGATAGTGACAACAACGATGGAAATAATGATGATTTAGTTAAAAATGTAGATTATACGGTAGATGATGATGTTGTAAAAACTATCACTGATGAAATATTTAAGGGACAATCATTTCCTAGCCGTTCTCACTTTAGAAGCTTTATAAGTAATTTAGCAATTAAATATAATTTTAGTTGTTCAGCTAGTGTTATGAATAATGCTCGTGAAATTATATATAGTTGTGATCAACCGAATTGTAATTGAAGAGTATATGTCAAATCCATTGGAAATGGCGATATAGTTAAAGTTAGTACATTAGAAAATCGGCATTCTTGTTTAGGGAGACTTAGTACAGGACGCCATCGACTAGCTACCGCTGCATGGCTTAAGACCATGATAATTGACATTATTAGAGATAACCAGTCATATAGTACATCACAAATTGTTAAAGATATATATATGGAGCACCGTATACAAGTTAGTTATTCCAAAACCTGGAGTGTCCGAGAGACGGCATTAGCTGAAATTAATGGTAGTTATGATGAGGCATACGCTAGTCTTGAGGAGTATTGTTAAAGAATTATGGAGACAAATGCAGGTAGTATATGTTTTATTAAAACTGCCGAAAACAATAGCTTTCAACAAATTTTTATTTGTTTTAAATCATGTATTGACGGGTTTTTAAGGGGCTGTTTACCGGTTATTAGTACTGATGCTACATTTCTTTAGTCTAAATATCATGATATCTTATTTATTGCTTGTGCCCACGATCCTAACTATCAATTATATCCAATAGTTTATGCTGTTGCTGAAGGTGAGAATAGTGATTCTTGGTATTGGTTTTTAAACTCACTTAAAATATCTTTTGAAAGTTGTTTTAATGATTATAGTACAATTTTATTTATATCTGATAAGAAAAATGATTAATAAATGTTGTTCGTGCTATTTTTTCTGCATTTTCTCATTTTTTTTATTCAGCATTTTAAACAAAACATGAAAAAAGTTACCAAAGAACCAGTATTTCAACACTTGTTAGACTCGCTTGTTAGATCATATAATGAAACAGATGCAGAGAGGGGAGGGGGGAGGTCTCCGAGGGAGAAGGGGGGTCTCCGAGGCGTTGGTTCAGCCGCATAGCCCGCAAACTGAGTTGGCGAGCGTGCCCATAGCCCGCCAACTGAGTTGACGAGTTCTTCTTGGACTCTGGGCACCGCCAACTCAGTTGGCGAGTTGTCTCCCTCCCTGTCATTTCCGATCACTTTTTCCCTTTTTCGTAATTATACGAAAATTTATTACTTTATCTCAAAAAAACCGAAAAATAAATAACCGTAATTTTAAAAAAACTAACGGCTAAAAGTTAATCATGATTAAAATTAGATTATATATATATATATATATATATATACGAGTTGGTCTAAGGTGCTAGACTAAGGTTCTGGTGCGGAAGGGCGTGGTTTCAAATCTCACTTTTATTATTATTTTGATTTTTTTGTTTTAAGCCTTCTTTCCTTGGTAGAAAATATTAAAGTTTTTTTTGTATTTAACCCCACAATTCCAATCTATAACAAATAAAATATTTTATAATTTTTTTCCTATTTTAAATAATTTAATTTTTTTTCATATTTTAAGCAAATTTTCCTATCCTTCTTTTATTTTTTATTTTTTTTCCCTTCTGATCTAAGTCCTCCGGTCCTTCTTTCATTTATTTCTAATATTATTATATAGTTATGATAATATCAGCTTAATATTTAATATTATTATATAGTATTATTATATATTTAAACTTAATAGTTAGTTTAATATCTAATATTATTATATAGTTAGGTTAATATTAGGATATTATGATATTAATATATAGTTATAAATATTAGGATA
Organism: Iris macrosiphon; assembly: GCA_036927795.1. Lineage (NCBI taxonomy): Eukaryota > Viridiplantae > Streptophyta > Magnoliopsida > Asparagales > Iridaceae > Iris > Iris macrosiphon. The sequence goes on from JAYESA010000009.1 coordinate 7,571,733, forward strand.
TTAATATATAGTTAATATATAATTAGGACGGTAATTAAATGGGAGGAGGACTTACGTCCAACAATAGGGCGTAAGTTGTACTTATGTTCTATATTTGAGCGTTATTGTGTTGTAGTTATAATTTGTTTAAACTATATGATTTATTTAAAATAAATTTAAATTTTTATACTTTATTCATAATTTTTTGTATTTTTTATTTCAATATTATATTGGACTACGTTGGTAAATCGTCCCGCATTTTGATAAATCTATTTGTAAAATTACTTATTATTTATATTATTTAATAATAATTTTTTAAAAGATATTTAACTATTTATTAAATTAACTAAATAATATATACATATGTCTGAAAAGACCAATCTCTTATAATCTCCACACTTCCTATTTTGTCAAAAATATCCCTATCAATTAATTTAGACCATAATTTATCATCCTGGGCTTAGCTGTTTAACGCTCTTTTTATGTGTAGGTCTGTTAAGGACGATGTTTTCTATAATAATAACGAGATTGAAATTATTTTTTAACACTTTAAATTATAATATTTAAAATACACTTAGCAACTCGATTAACTGATAGTTCTGGTCTTAATTTGATGATAATAATCACATATCATTTATGTTATATATATATATATATATATATATATATATATATATATATATATATATAAATTGTATAAAAAAATATAGCATAAAGAAAATAATACTGTTTTATGGCTCCCGTATAGGGGTGAGCAACGGTTCGGTTCGGTTCAAACCGAACCAAATATCCAAAAATCGAAAAAACCGAAAACCGCTTTTTACAAAACCGAAAACCGAACCGAATTTGTAAAAACCGAAAAAAATCGAACCGAATTAAATCGATTCATTCTCGGTCGGTTCGGTTTTTTAGGACCAAGTGGTTAGTGTATTCCAAATTCATAAAAACCGAAAAAAAAAATCATACCTAACTAAGAAAAACCAAAATTGTGTACCAAAAATAACAATAAACTAATTTTATACCAAGTGGTGAGTGTATACCAAATTCATAAAAACCTGTTTTTTTTCTTTTATAATGTAGTGATTCGGTTTTCGGTTCGGTTCGGATTTCGGAATCCAAAACCGAAAATCGAACCGATAACTGAAATTAATCAAATGATAAAACCGAAATCCGAACCGGTTGATTAAAAACCGAACCGAATTTCAATTTCGGTCCGGTTCGATACGCCTGCGATCGAATCCTCGATGGTTTGCTGGCCCGGCTGAGACTGCACAGGAGTATCGCAAATCATATCCAACTCGGTTTTCGGTTAAAAATCAGGAATTGCTCACCCCTACTCCCGTATGGCTTGGTCGGCCACGGCATCGAGTTTTTAGAAATTCTGGACGTGGGATCGGAAGATTGCGGAGGGATGTTTGGACCAATGGTTGGAGGCCACGTAGGCGGGAGTCTGATTAGGCCATTGAGTGTGATGGACAAAGCACAGAGAGATCAGAACGATCAAGAAGAAATTAAGACGATCAAGGCGAGCAAAGATGATCAAAACGTCATTATAAGTCAGCGAAGACAATCAAAGCGTCATGAAATTAACTTCAAATATTCTTCTTTTTATTGTAAAACTCCCTTCTTAGGTTTTGATCACAAATGAATGAGATTAGATCGAATTGACCTATGGCCCAATACTTTCCAAACTCACTTCGCTAATCCAAGATTCGTTTATCTTGAAAGTATTCCAACCGTTCAAACATTAATTTTAAAATGTTCCACTTCTGACCTCTACTTCTTTAAAATATCCAAACGAAAAATTATTTCACTCCACCATAATATATACGCAAAATATTTATCGGATTTTTTACTTTTTCTTACTTTTTTAGAACCAAACAGTCCGTCCCTGAAATCAAGAGCTCCCCATGGCTCCCATTCCTACATTTCTACATGTGAAAGTATTAATTTGTAAAATACTACAATGAAATAAATATAATTTTTTATTGGTTTAATTCAATGAAAGATGTTACGAATCGTCAAATAAAATGATCAAACATTCTTATGATCAGTTCATAAACCCTTCATCGATGTACAAAGAACAAACATATATATATATATATATATATATATATATATATATATATATATATGAACAAGTGGACATTAATTACACAATATCATCACTGCTTGTGGCTGAAGTTTGGAGAAGTATCAGGAAAGAGAGTCTGCCAAATATCGGAGAAGGCCGACACAATGGCCCGGTGGTGGTGGCGGGAGTTGAGCGAGAGGAAGCAATGCAGCAGGTGCTCGAGGTCGGCGGCGGCGTATATCCTCTTCTCCGCCACCATCTCCGCCATCGACCTCCGGAAGTCCCCCCTCGGGTCCTCGGACTTCTTCACCACCGCGAAGCTCTCCTCCTGCACCACCGCCTTCCCCTCGTCCGTGCCGCCGCAGGACACCGGGGCCAGCCTCCTCAGCATCCCCACAGCGGACGCGGCCGGGGGCCTCGGCTCGGGGGGCGCAGGAGGGCACCTAGGCCGGACGGTGTTGGAATTAGTAAAGCTCAGCGAGGAGAGCAACGTGTTGGTCTCGTCGAATTCGTAGTACTCTTCGTCGTCGTCGTCGTCATCGTCGTCCTCGCTCGAGAAGCAGCAGCTGATGGTGTCGTGGGAGGAGGAGGTGGTGCTGATCCTCGATCTCAACCCGATCAAGTTCTTGCGCTCCCTGTTCCTTCGTTCAACAACCGTCTCTCTAGACATATCAAGAGGACTGAAGTAACTATTAGGGTTTGTTTGTTTGGTACAACAATACAATATGTTCTTGAGCAAATTACTGCAACGAATATATTGTATTGTATTTTATACCAGTTTATAGTTTATAGTCTGGCATGTCCTTGGATCTTCATTATTATTATTATTATTATTTTATACCGTCGTTTCTATCTTGTCCTAAATGTTGTCCATGTACTCATATTAAAGATATAATAAAAAAAATTTAATTATCAAAATAGTACATAAAGAATGTTGTAGTGTTTGTCATCATGTTGATCGAAATTTTTTTTTTTCGGGTCAAAATGGTGCATAAATTTTGTATTTTTTGTTTAATTAGTGTCTAAAATAAATTTTATTAATATTTTTGGATAAAAATCAATAAAAATGTACATATGATGGTCACGTGTCCTATTTTTTTATGGTTCTTTTATAAATTTTGGATTTTGGACTATCATTTCAAAAAAAAATTAGTGTTCGAAGAAAATTGTTTGGATAAAAATCGTTAAAAATAGTAGTCCAAAAAAAAAAATTTGACAAAATAACAATTAAAAATAAGACAAGTGACATTGTCCATTTTTATCGATTTTTATCCAAAAATATCAATAAAATTTACTTCATGTACTGATTGAGCCAAAATACAAAAGCTCATGCACCATTTCGACAAAAAAAATAATTTGCGATCACCAAAATGTCAAATATTACATTCCTCATGTACCATTCTGATAATTAACTCTAAAAAAAAAAAATCAAAACATAGAGAATTAAGGTCTAAACTTTCATTAAACAGGTTATAACTTAAATTCTAAGTCCATATAAAATCTAAGGTCTATACACTAATTAGTAGTCCTTTATTCAAAGAAATTTGCAGATTTTAGTATTGTTGAATTGGATTTGGATTAAAAACAAAATTAGAATTTTTTTACTACGTCCTCCTTTAATAATATAATTTTAAAATTACAGCCCACTTTTATACTTATTAGACTTACATTTCTGTCGTCAAATATTTTTCATTAAACTAGGATGTATGTCTCAAACTATATTATTAAGTTGGACAAAAGTAAAAAAAAAATCTATTTTTATTTATTTATAAAATTCAGGATGTAAATTTTTCAAATTTTTTTTTTTTGTGTCTCACCTTGTGTCGTTGAACTCTGTTATTGTCGACGAAGGCGGCTCCTCATGTGCATGTTCATGATCATCTTCTTCTTCTTCTTCGTCCTCTTGTTGTTCTTGAAGCATGGTCCTGTCCAAGTCCTCCTCCGAGCAGAGAACAACGTGCCACTTCTCCTCCTTCCTCCACAGGTACGCCGGCGTCTCCCTTGCCCCCCTCGACATCTCGTCGGCGTCCATCGCCGGCGCCGACCTCCTCCCCTCCTGCCGCTGCGGAACGCATGAATATCCACCGCTGCTCTTCTCCACCACCACCGCCGCCGGTGCCCCCGCCATCATCCTCCTCCTCCTCCTCGCCGCCGGCGAGATGTAGAATATAGGCGGCAGCGCCGACGACGATATCTCCTCCTTCGACTTGCAGCTTCCGTGGAATGAGGACATCAAGCTCGAGAACCTCTTCTTCATTCTTAATTTCTTTTCTTATTTTTACACTATTAGAGAAAAAGAAAAACTTTGCTTTCTTTGGAGGAGCTTGGGTGGAATGTAGAAGTCACTAACTCAGCTAGCTAGCTATATAGTAGGAATGGAGTTTATTAGGGGAAAAAAAAAAAGAAAAGAAAAAGGCCTGGCAGAGGAAAGGACGTCTGATGGGGATTGGAAGGAGAGGTCTACTGTACTTTAGTTTGGAACCCTTGTGGGAAAGAAAGAACGAGTAAGAAACTATATATAAACTTTTCTCTTGCTTTGCTTGCTGGTTATTGACTTTGAGATTTTCTCCTCCATTATAATACCAGAGTTGGGACACATTCATGCATACAATCATGTTTGGGTTGGCATATGCTGTTAGGGCTTTACTTAATTACTAACAGAAAATTTACTGTAGCGAAATAAATTTATATTAAATTATTATAAACGAAACAAGTTTGAAAAATTTGTAAAAAAAGTCATCGTCCGCCAACAATGTTGGCGAAAAACACAATTGCTGTACACGTAAGCAGCAAAAAAATTAAAAAAAATTAAAATGTGGGCCCCACGGCCAATTTCTGCCAACAGAGTTGGCTGAAATGGGGGGGGGCAATTTCAGCCAAATCTGTTGGCGGAAATTGGTCCCGTGGGGCCCACATTTTTTTTTTTGGTTTTGTTTGGTTTGGTTTGGTTTGATTGGTTTTTTTCGTTGGTTTATTTTAATTAGTTATATTTATTTAGTTTAGTTTAGTTTAGTTTACTTTTGTAATTAGATTTAAGTAAAATTATTTTAACGAAATGAAATTAAAATAAATTAATTGGAAATTTAAAATTTAGAAATGTTTTTTTCGGAACTTTGTTTTCAAAGCATCAAAATTTGTATATCGAAACATAAATTTATTTCAAAATTTTAAACAAACATAAATTAATTTAAATATTTCTAAAAAAAATTTGTAGATCGAAATATCTTTTAAATCCGTGGGCCCCCACATCCAATATAAATTTATTTCCCTACAGTAAATTTTAAATATTCAAAAATAAAATTATCGAAAGTCAAATTTGGAGATCGAAACATCGTTTTTTGACGATTCTAAAATTTTTCAAAGTCCGTCAAACGGTAAAACAGTTTATCCTATAGTACTTTTCCATACGATCATTTTGGCACAAACTGGGGCTTGTTTCGATCTCCCAGTCAAAAGTTATGATACTTTAAAGTTTTAAAATTTATATTTTTGCCTGTAACAAATGCATCTTGTTTCGGATAAATTTTTTTTCTACATGATTTGTGTTACTCTCGTCGAAAACATACAAATCGACTTATTATTTGACAAAAAACGATTTCAAAACAAGTACTTATGGCCGCTCGAAGTCTGCTCGACGGCAGACGTAATAGTCTTACGACAGATTTTTTTTTTATTATTTTTTTAACGTCTGTTAACGACGAAAAAATTTACGATAAAAATATAATATTTATAAATATAAACATCCAATTCATATTGATATTTTTTTTCCTAATTTTTTAAACTTTTATGCTTTAGATGGAATTTATACAAAACTTTTATGCTTTAGATGGAATTTATACAAATTTTGATGCTTTGAAAACAAAGTTCCGAAAAAAATATTTCTAAATATTTCTTTCCAATTAATTTATTTTAATTTCATTTCGTTAAAATAATTTTACTTAAATCTAATTACAAAAGTAAACTAAACTAAATAAATAAAACAGAAATATAACTAATTAAAATAAACCAACGAAAAAAATCAATCAAACCAAACCAAACCAAACAAAACCAAAAAAAAAAACGTGGGCCCCACGGGGCCAATTTCTGCCAACAGAGTTGGCTGAAATTGGCCCCCCCCAATTTCAGCCAACTCTGTTGGCGGAAATTGGCCGTGGGGCCCACATTTTAATTTTTTTTAATTTTTTTGCTGCTTACGTGTACAACAATTGTGTTTTCCGCCAACACTGTTGGCGGACGATGACTTTTTTTACAAATTTCTCAAACTTGTTTCGTTTATAATAATTTAATATAAATTTATTTCTCTACAGTAAATTTTCTGAATTACTAATGCATGGAAAAGGTCACTCTTCATATTTGACCATGCGGAAATTTTTTATTTTATTTTCTCTAGCTTCTATGTACATTTTTATTAAATATTATAAAAGATTTACTCTAGCAAAATTAAATCATATTCAATTAATGCAAAAAAAAAAATTATCTAAATTTATAATAAAGACACAGTCCGCCAATTCAGTTGGCGAAGAACAGACCGCAGCCGACACGTGGACAGCAAAAGGCTAACGTGGGCCCTCCACTACACAATTTTTACCAACGGAGTTGGCCGAAATTATGCTTGCACAAAATCGACCAACCAAGTTGGCAGATTTTGGACAGTGGGGCCCGGGTTGGTTGGGTTAAGGTGGTTTGGTTTGGTTTGTTTTATGAGTTTTTTTTAATTAGTTATGTTTTGGGTTTTTTTATTTAGTTTTTTTGTATTATGTTTTGTTTTGGATTTTTTTTTTTTTTGTTTTGTTTTTATTTTGGATTTTGGATTTTGATTTTTTTTTGTTTTTTTTAGTTTGGATTTGAAATTTGATCTGGGTCTATGGATTGGTGTTGGTTCAGGAGTTGATTTTGGTTTATGTCCAACGGCTATTGTTTCGGTTTGGTTTAACGGGGAAGGAGCTAATGTTCTTCGGTTTGGTTTAACGAGGAAGAAACAAGAAAGACTAAAAAAATAATAATGAGAGACAAGAGACTTGACAAGAAAAAAGAAGATGATATTTGACAAGAAAAAAAGACATGAGAGAGTAAAAAAAGAAGAAGAAGAAGAAGAGACATGTCTCGTGGAGGGAGGAAGTAAATGAGAGGAGTAATGAAATAAAAAGGAGAAGTTGGTGGGAGGAGTGAGTTATAAGAAGAAGAATAATAACATAGTGCACTAAGAAGTAAGACACAACTGTCCTTGTGAGAACATAGCAGCAATTAGAGCAGCCATCATTTTCTCTTCTTTGCAAGTGGACACATCAGTCTTTGTGAGCACACACAATCCTTATTGTTGAAGGTCTCAATTCTACTCTCCTTCATTTATAGTCTCATTTGTATATGCAATAATTTTATGTTAGTTTTTATTTTTTTTAATGTTAGGGTACTAGTGTTTATTTAGTGAATTTAAGTTATGTAACGTGCAAAACGACGGGCAGCCAAAATATGTGTTTTGACAATCATAATTGTACATATGGGCAACCAAAACGACTGACATATTCTTGGAGGGCCTACTACGGATTTAATAATCCAGCAACGTGCGAAACATATATCTAGTTTGGTATTTTATGGGAAGGTACAATAAATTTTAATTGTGTAAATCAATATGAATGATATTTTGTACATGTCTACTAATAGCATCGTCTATGTTTTTCATATATAGCAATACGATTATACTAATGATGAACGGTGTCGAGAGCATGTCTCATGGCGTCAAGATAGCAGACTTGGGTATTGGAGGTTGAGCGACCACCAGGTGGCACTGTTGAAAATATTTGGCTTTTATTATGTTGACAAGATACATTTTATGCAACACGATAGAGACTTAATCTTTAGTTTAGCTGAGCGTTGGTGGCCCGGACGAAATACCTTCCAGCTACTATTCGGAGAGATGAGTATTATTCTAGCAGATGTGGCAAATATTTTAGGTTTAGCTATTACGGGTGAACCTAAAATATTTGATAAATCAATTTTTGCCGACACTATGATTATGAAGTACCTAGGTGTGGAGGCGCAGCGTAATAAACCTAGTAAAAATCTTGTGATGTTTACGAGGCTCCATCACAACATTTTGCACCTAGATCGTATTGGTGATCAAGTTATCTCAGTGTATGAGGATAGGATAAGTATAATTTTTTTCGCAACTTATGTTATTACTTACGTAATATATTTTTAATTTAATAACGCATATCATTTCTTCATCATTTGTTCAGGTCATTGCTTGCACCAAAGCCTACTTGCTAGGTTTATTAAGCGGAATATTGTTTCATGACTCATCAGATTTAGTTGCTTTACGTTTTCTACCTTTTTTGGTAGACCTGGCCGCACCTACGCACCGTGCTTGGGGAGCGTCAGTGTTGGCATATTTATATAGTTCTATGACATATTTTGTACAATTTGAAGACATGTATTCAATGAAGGTAAATTTATGGTTGCGCGACATTAATAAAGGTCTGAAAATATGTGCACTTATATCATATGAAAAGTTTTACTTAATTTTATTTACATTGAAAATATGTGCACGTATATCATATGATCGTATTTTCTAGGTTTGGTCCTACGAGCACTTTCATATTGATAGGCCAGTCTCCCGCATTAATACAGACATTGGTGTCTTTTCGTCAGCTTTACGGTGGACTACAGATGAAGCGGGTCTAGTACACTGTGAACATGCGGTTATCTTTTTATACCGTGTCGAATTTGATACACTGAAGTATAACGAGGTAAAATATCTGTATTATTATTTTATAAAGCCATTATGGCCATTATCTTATAAATTTTTGTCATAAAATAGGTGACATACTGTCCGTACTGGTTTGAGCAGAATCCTACTCAAATACAAAAAATAACCTATGACCTTATTGTCTATAGTTGTTTCCTAATATTCGACGGTGAAATTATGTATCATCCAACTGATCGTGTTATGCGACAATTTTGGATGAAACAAAAGATTCTCGATGAGCCACCATGTTTAAACCGTAGTAGAGGGAGTGCAGCTAATAGAGCACGCAAAATGATTCTATAGTGGAATTCTAGATTGGAGACACAGCCCGCGGTACAGTCGTCTCAACTAATGGACTCTATAGATGAGGGTAAGTTATTTAAAAAGTTGTCACGCCCCAGTCCCAAAATGCCGAGGGACTGGAGAGGCGTGGCAATGGCCAGCAGCACGCACCGATGGACAACCCAATTTAATGGATCCATCAGGGCATGCTTAAGCTGTAGTCTAACATGAAATAGAGCAATTGTTACAGGTCACAGACTAATCTACTCTAATCTCATCCACAACAGATAATCACAGATTAAATGCCAGAAATAATGCAATAGAATAACTATCAGATCTCACATAAATATCTCGGGAAATAATCCGAGAATATGTCTGGTACAACAATTGCAAATAGACAGGAAATAATCAACTGGAAAGAGAAATAAATGACTACATACGGCCAATGCTCAGGAGAAGTCCTCTATTACGAGCTCGTCTTCAGGTCCTGGTACAGCTCCTGGAAGTGCTCCTGTACGGTGTATCTCTGGATGGTTCTCTTCGGCTATACCTGGGGACATAGTCCATTCCAGGTCCTCAGGGGACATAGCAAGGTACAGATAATGCAAGCCAAAATATAAGCAGTGCAGAAATAAATAAGCAATAGGGTGAACTATATAACCAGCTACGTGATATGCAGTATGAGAGCAGTACAGGAACTCAGGCTGAAACTACTACAAGCTCTGTGTCGGGGAGCCGGTAGCAGTGATATCATGTAGTTGTCTTGCTCAATGGGAGACTACGACGCCGGCATAATATAAAATTAACCTGTAGCCTGTGTGTCTCTCCCCACCCAATATAATCACGCATATCATGACCATAACGTCTCATGTCCATGTCAGCGGGATTATAGCTAATGCAACAAGTCATACTGTCTATAAAATATCTCTGTCGGTCCTGTATCCTATACAGAATCACCATAAATGTCTCAGGAAGACTCTGTCTCATGAATAGTGTCAAGTGTCCTGGGTTCTGGGGTACTTGATAAGACAAGTACGAACATTATCGGGTCTCGATATCCATGTCTATGTGACGTTACACATCTCCGCGTACGGAGTTGGCACCCGACTGGTAATCGGACGCTAAGTACGCCACTCGGTCCTAGGTTTTAACAGTTAAACAGGTTTATATGCATTTAAACAAGAATTCGGTCAAGTTCTAGAACAGGAATTACTGCTAATGGCAAACTTTACTTGCCCACTGATGTATAAACAAGTCAATGAAAATAAATAGCAAGCTGCAGGGTTTGGCAAGGTACACTTGCCTGTGGTTCCGGCTCTGATTTCGGCTCTGACTTCAGTTGAATTTGTAGGCGGCACTCCGGTTGCTGAAACAAATATCTCCATCAGATCCAGAAAATATCAATCAGCTAGAAACGCCTGTCCTTGGGTCCAATTTGGAGACAAGGGCAGAAACGGCAGTTTCGGGTCAAAACGGGGTCCACATGTGGGCCCGCTTTGCACCTAAAAAACATGTCAGGGTCAAAAGATCTCCAAATTTACCAAACTTAGTGTCAACAGGTCAGGAACGCTGATACGAACCCAACGGAACTTTCAGATTTGAATTCCGATGAGCCGATCACGAAATCGCCCGTCGGGCGGGGCCTGTGGGGCCCACGACACGCGATTTCGTCAACGTTCTCAGAATCGGACCAAACTTGACCCACAGGACCAGCGTATCGCTACGAGTCCGATGGCGCAAGTTTCGTCTCGATCCGACGTGTGTACACAAAGTTAGGGTACGTTCTAAAAAGTACGGATACGGGACGATGTTCGCGGATACGCGTTGATTCCGGTGTGCACGCACACCCGAATCAGCTTCCGCGAAATCTCACACGTCCGTATCGACGAGGCACACGTATCGGTGAAGATCGCGCGCGACCAAGTCATCCCGTTTGGCGGGGCGTACTCGGTTCCGGGGTGAAACAGGGTCTGGTTTTTTCCTGTTTTTGGATCGCGGTGTGCGATCACCACAGGACGCGATGCCCCGAACAGTTTGTCCGGACACCGAGAGGGTCATACAGGCTTCGCAACGCAATTTGCAAAAACGAAAACGGAGCTACGAGCAAAAAGTTACAAGTACCTGAAGGGGACCCGAAAACCAGGGACGATTCGTGTCCGACACGTGCCCGACACGTGCCCGGACACAGGAAATCGAAATAGGGTTAGGGTTTGCTGTGGCGGCCGGAGGCGGCGACTCTGCGGCGGCTCTGCGGCTGGGATGCCGGCCAGGCTAGGGCGGCGAGGCACGCGGCGGCCCAGGCGGAGGCGGAGGGCACGCAGGGGCGGCCGGAGGCGGCTCAGCGCTTGCTGCTGCGGCTGCTGTCGGCTGTGCTGGTCGCTGCGGCTGCGGTGGCCGCCGGAGGGGAAAGGAGGAGGACGGGGAGTAGGGGCTGGCCGGCGGAGGAGGACGGCAACGCTGTCTAGGCGAGGGCGGCGGGGAGCGGCGTCGAGCGGCGGACGGGGTAGGGGTAGCTGCCGGAGAGGGGGAAGTCGGGGCGGCTTAAATAGGGGGTGGAGAAGGCTGGGATGGCCGGGGAAGGCGGAGGAGGGGGCTGACGTGGGCGGAGGTCGCGGGGCGGCGAGGGTTCGGGTCTGGCCGGCCCGACCCGTTAGCCCATGGGCTCGGTTGGGCCGGGCTGGGCTCGGTTGGGTTTTAAAATAAAATAATAATAATAATAATGATAATAATAAAATCAGTAATTTAATTAATAAATAATTAATTAAATAGGTAAATACTTTTTAGGCATTTAAAAATATGTCTGAGGCCCAATAAATTCCAGAAAAATTATCCTAAGTCCAGTTTTTCATTTTACACACAAATATATTATTTTCGTAATATTTTAATATCATTTATTATCATTTAAAAATCATTTAAATATTAAAACCCTGTTTTTAAATTACAGAAAATTCCCAGAAAATTCCAGAAAAATTGTGAAAAATCCAGTTTTGAAAATTTTGAAAAATTACGGGGTTTACAATCTACCCCCCTTAAGAGGATTGCGTCCTCGCAATCAAAGAATAACCGGTCAACAGAGATGACGCGGTCGCAAGCATCGTTTGAAACACATCACAAGAGACTTCAGGGAAATACCGTTTCCCTAACAATTGAAAGTTTACACTTTCCAGGAAAATCTAGTTAAAGCAAAAATCTACAACTTTTATGAAAACCAGTTGTTATTAATAAGTTGCAAATTACTAGGTTGGGGCTGAGGTCACGAACCAAGAGGCACGAGCTACAACAAGACTAGAAACGGATAACTACGATTCACTTACGCGCATCAGCGTCCTCCACAGTCATCGCGTAAGCTTGTTCGCGTCTTTGCAGTCGATTCTTCTGCTGTTGAGCCTGCTGGAAGAGTATTTCCTGGGGTATCAAGGGTGGCCTCGGCTGATACCCTGCTGGAGCTAGTGGTAGGACTTCTTGAACTTCCGCTTGCGGTACTTCCAATGCTGGAGAGGCTGACCTCGGTACTGGTAACGCTTGCTGGTTACCCTTTGGTGCTCTGTCTCGACGCTCAGGACATTCCCTCAGTAAATGCTGACTGGATCCGCAAGCCAAACATAATCTCATTTTCCGTCTGCACTTGTTTTCTATATGACCTCGCCGGTGACAATATGGGCAAACAGGTATTGCCTGTGGAGATGCTTCTGGTGGCTGGTGTACATGAGGTCTTTTTGCAACTTCTTCCTGTGGTGCTGAAGTGGAAGTCCGTTTCAGACGGGTCTCTCTCCTGATGACGCGCTTAATGCGTCATGTTGCAGCAAGGACGTCAGAGTATGAGGTAGGTGCAACGGATCCAATTAATTTCTGTAGCTCAATGTTTAGTCCGTCGAAGAATTTTTCAGCCTTCTCTTCTTCTGTCGGGATCAACGTTGGAGCGAAGCGACTTAGACGAATGAACTCAGCGTTGTACTCTTCCACCGTCTTAGTATCCTGAGTGAGGTGATTAAACTTGTCTCGAAGTTCTGATCGTGCGATAGCCGGAATGTACATCTCCTGAAAGAGCCTGGAAAACTCTTCCCAAGTGACTCGGTCTGGTCCGAGCCGTGCTTCCTCAGATAGCCACCAGTGATGTGCATTGTCCGTCAACTGCATTCTGACGGCAGTCATCCAATGTTCCTTTGGAAGTTCAGCTGCTTCTAGTTGATGTTGAGTGTTGGTGAGCCACTCATGAACTTCAGTTGGCTCTTCCTTGCCTGAGAATGTACGGGGCTTCAATTGGCGAAAGTCGGTGATAGAGCCCGTCGTTGGCCGTCGAGCTGGTAGGTTGCCTGCTCCAGTGCGGTTACTAGGCTGCGACTGAAAGCCTCTTGTTGAGCTTGCATTATTGCATAGACCATTTGAAATATCTGTTGTTCGTCCATGGCCTGTCCTGGTGGAATTACGGGCATTGATGGAGTAACTGGCGTCGTTGGTGGAATATCATCTTGCTGGATTCTCGAGGCATGTTGTCGAGCTGATTGTCCTTCATCTACTGGTGTTACTTCATCTTCGTTGGTTATCTCAGCATCTCGTGGTGACGTTATGGGAGTCTCGTCATTTCCTCGTGAATCCATAACCCTGCAACCAAAATAAACAATAAGAGGCGCACAGGAATCAAGGCAGGATGCAAGTCGAGAAATTAATTCGAAGCCGATATGGATATCAAGAACGTTTCAAGCAAGTGGATGAGATCCTAAAAACTTATCCTATCTTATTTGCAGGCCTGTTCGGTCCCTGAGTTGAAACCGAACAAATTAGTCGTAGACCTGCATGGGCCACCACAAAAACCATGTCACGCCCCAGTCCCAAAATACCGAGGGACTGGAGAGGCGTGGCAATGGCCAGCAGCACGCACCGATGGACAACCCAATTTAATGGATCCATCAGGGCATGCTTAAGCTGTAGTCTAACAGGAAATAGAGCAATTGTTACAGGTCACAGACTAATCTACTCTAATTTCATCCACAACAGATAATCACAGATTAAATGCCAGAAATAATGCAATAGAATAACTATCAGATCTCACATAAATATCTCGGGAAACAATCCGAGAATATGTCTGGTACAACAATTGCAAATAGACAGGAAATAATCAACTGGAAAGAGAAATAAATGACTACATACGGCCAATGCTCAGGAGAAGTCCTCTGTTACGAGCTCGTCTTCAGGTCCTGGTACAGCTCCTGGAAGTGCTCCTGTACGGTGTATCTCTGGATGGTTCTCTTCGGCTATACCTGGGGACATAGTCCATTCCAGGTCCTCAGGGGACATAGCAAGGTACAGATAATGCAAGCCAAAATATAAGCAGTGCAGAAATAAATAAGCAATAGGGTGAACTATATAACCAGCTACGTGATATGCAGTATGAGAGCAGTACAGGAACTCAGACTGAAACTACTACAAGCTCTGTGTCGGGGAGCCGGTAGCAGTGATATCATGTAGTTGTCTAGCTCAATGGGAGACTACGACGCCGGCATAATATAAAATTAACCTGTAGCCTGTGTGTCTCTCCCCACCCAATATAATCACGCATATCATGACCATAACGTCTCATGTCCATGTCAGCGGGATTATAGCTAATGCAACAAGTCATACTGTCTATAAAATATCTCTGTCGGTCCTGTATCCTATACAGAATCACCATAAATGTCTCAGGAAGACTCTGTCTCATGAATAGTGTCAAGTGTCCTGGGTTCTGGGGTACTTGATAAGACAAGTACGAACATTATCGGGTCTCGATATCCATGTCTATGTGACGTTACACATCTCCGCGTACGGAGTTGGCACCCGACTGGTAATCGGACGCTAAGTACGCCACTCGGTCCTAGGTTTTAACAGTTAAACAGGTTTATATGCATTTAAACAAGAATTCGGGCAAGTTCTAGAACAGGAATTACTGCTAATGGCAAACTTTACTTGCCCACTGATGAATAAACAAGTCAATGAAAATAAATAGCAAGCTGCAGGGTTTGGCAAGGTACACTTGCCTGTGGTTCCGGCTCTGATTTCGGCTCTGACTTCAGTTGGATTTATAGGCGGCACTCCGGTTGCTGAAACAAATATCACCATCAGATCCAGAAAATATCAATCAGCTAAAAACGCCTGTCCTTGGGTCCAATTTGGAGACAAGGGCAGAAACGGCAGTTTCGGGTCAAAACGGGATCCACATGTGGGCCCGCTTTGCACCGAAAAAACGTGTCAGGGTCAAAAGGTCTCCAAATTCACCAAACTTAGTGTCAACAGGTCAGGAACGCTGATACGAACCCAACGCAACTTTCAGATTTGAATTCCGATGAGCCGATCACGAAATCGCCCGTCGGGCGGGGCCTGTGGGGCCCACGACACGCGATTTCGTCAACGTTCTCAGAATCGGACCAAACTTGACCCACAGGACCAGCGTATCGCTACGAGTCCAATGGCGCAAGTTTCGTCTCGATCCGACGTGTGTACACAAAGTTAGGGCACGTTCCAGAAAGTACGGATACGGGGCGATGTCCGCGGATACGCGTTGATTCCGGTGTGCACGCACACCCGAATCAGCTTTCGCGAAATCCCTCACGTCCGTATCGACGAGGCACACGAATCGGTGAAGATCGCGCGCGACCAAGTCGTCCCGTTTGGCGGGGCGTACTCGGTTCCGGGGTGAAACAGGGTCTGGTTTTTTCCTGTTTTTGGATCGCGGTGTGCGATCACCACAGGACGCGATGCCCCGAACAGTTTGTCCGGACACTGAGAGGGTCATACAGGCTTCGCAACGCAATTTGCGAAAACGAAAACGGAGCTACGAGCAAAAAGTTACAAGTACCTGAAGGGGACCCGAAAACCAGGGACGATTCGTGTCCGACACGTGCCCGGACACAGGAAATCGATATAGGGTTAGGGTTTGTTGTGGCGGCCGGAGGCGGCGACTCTGCGGCGGCTCTGCGGCGGGGGAGGCCGGCCGGGCTAGGGCGGCGAGGCACGTGGCGGCCCAGGCGGAGGCGGAGGGCACGCAGGGGCGGCCGGAGGCGGCTCAGCGCTTGCTGCTGCGGCTGCTGTCGGCTGTGCTGGTCGCTGCGGCTGCGGTGGCCGCCGGAGGGGAAAGGAGGAGGACGGGGAGTAGGGGCTGGCCGGCGGAGGAGGACGACAACGCTGTCTCGGCGAGGGCGGCGGGGAGCGACGTCGAGCGGCGGACGGGGTAGGGGTAGCTGCCGGAGAGGGGGAAGTCGGGGCGGCTTAAATAGGGGGTGGAGAAGGCTGGGATGGCCGGGGAAGGCGGAGGAGGGGGCTGACGTGGGCGGAGGTCGCGGGGCGGCGAGGGTTCGGGTCTGGCCGGCCCGACCCGTTAGCCCATGGGCTCGGTTGGGCCGGGCTGGGCTCGGTTGGGTTTTAAAATAAAATAATAATAATAATAATAATAATAATAATAATAATAATAATAATAATGATAATAATAAAATCAGTAATTTAATTAATAAATAATTAATTAAATAGGTAAATACTTTTTAGGCATTTAAAAATATGTCTGAGGCCCAATAAATTCCAGAAAAATTGCCCTAAGTCCAGTTTTTCATTTTACACACAAATATATTATTTCCATAATATTTTAATATCATTTATTATCATTTAAAAATTATTTAAATATTAAAACCCTGTTTTTAAATTACAGAAAAATCCCAGAAAATTCCAGAAAAATTGTGAAAAGTCCAGTTTTGAAAATTTTAAAAAATTAGGGGGTTTACAAAAGTTGAAGAAAATAAAATTTTAAAAATATATGAAATCATACGCTCATATTTATTTAAATGGTGTAGCACTAGGTGATATTGCCTATAGATCTTGTTGGGGAGCTCCTTTTATCAGTAACCGATCCTACCGATATGAGGAGTTGCGATTCCAACATCGGGCCGTTGATGATCTAGTTACCGTGAATGTTATCAACGTGTAATTGAGAAGGTACATATTTTATTGATAAAAATGTTTGTCTCCATAGTTTTTTTATATGAATTAATTTGATTCTATTTAATATTTCAGCTTCCAAATTTTAATCTAGCATGCGAAAATTATCTAGTGAGAGACCCGTTAAGCGCAGCAGTAAGATCATTTTTGGATGATGTGCAAGCAATTCCGACTCCCCCGAACCTTTCGTTACATATTCCATCGGATTATCCTCAAGGCTTAGTTAGCCGACGGCAAGCACGTCCGTGTAGAAAGTATACCAAGATTTGACATATGGATAGCCCGCCTCAACAAGATGACGAGGTCCCTCAGCAGGCTGAGCAGGGCAGTTTCCAGCAGGCTGACCAGGGCACTTTCCAGTGGGTTGGCCAGGACATTTATCAGTGGACGGACGATGGGACGTCATATGCACATACCCCACAGATGGACCGAGAGGCGGACGAGGGGACATCACAGCCTGATGGTGACTATTGGAATTATTACATGCAGATGACCACTTCTATATTTGATGCACCACAGTTTGATACAGCTACTCAGTTATTTGTGACTCCAACAGTGCCGGTGTAGACACAAGAGACTGATGAATTTGACCCATAGACACCATTGCCAGGGGAGAGACTCGAGGATACAGTAGCAAGAAGAAATAGACTTGGTCTTAAGCCTAGGCCAAGACCTCGTAGGTATTATGACAGGAAGGCAAGAGGCAGATAATGAAATTTATGTATTAGAAATAAAATTACATTAATGAACTTATAACTTTTTTAAGAAAATCTATGCCAATACATTTATTCTCTTGGTTGGTTGGTACATCTCCTTTACAATTTTCTAAAAAAAAAAACTATTACTTTTTTCTAAAATTTTTTCTAACTTTTTCTTTATAATTAATTTATTTAAATTTTATTTCGTTAAAATAAAATTTTTTAAACAAAATTTCAAAACTAAACTATTATAAAAAAATAAAAAAAATCCAAAACATAACTAAATAGAAAAAAACCGAAAACATAACTAATTTAAAAAGACTCATAAAACAAACCAAACCAACCCAACCAACGGGCTCCACTGCCCAAAATCTGTCAACTTTGTTTGTCTATTTTGTGCAAGCCCAATTTCGACCAACTATGTTGGCGAAAATTGTACAGTGGGTCCAGATTGAGACCACGTTAGTCTTTTGCTGTCCACATGTCGGGTGCGATCTGTTCTCCGCAAACTGAGTTAGCGGAATGTGTCTTTATTTTTTATTTAGATAAACTTGATTCGTTTGCATTAATTTAATATAATTTAATTTTGCCAAAATAAATTTTCTATAATTATTTCTTAAGCTTATATTTATATTTGACAGTATATATGAAAAGTATTTCCCTACATCGATAATAAGTAGAGTCAGAGGGGTGAATTAGGCCCGACCTATTCGTATTCGAAACTGATCAAAGTTTGATCGACTCGTGGCAGGCCCGGTCCAACACGGTCTAGAGAAGCTAGCAGGTCGGTTCAAGTCGGACTAAAACTTGAAATCCTAAATCCAGACTGGTCTATAATTAGGTCTAAGTCAGACTAGGCTAGGTCTAGTTTGGATGCAGGTCAAGTTGGTAATTAAAAACATCTAGGATATAAAATTGAAAAACATGGATTGTTAAAGTATCAAGTTAAAATTTAGCTATATTTGTTTTTTTTTTTAATTTGATATTTGGTTTATTACCCAAACAGCTGGACACACACCCCTGTCAGCGAGTTTCGAATGAGTGTTTGCCATTTGGTTCGACGAAGCAAAGATGAGCGTCCATCACTTCACGAAGCAATCAGCGTCTCGCCGCGTGACTGAGGATGGAGCCATGCACTCCGCGACGAAGCGGCGAATTGCCGAATTCTCCCACGTCGTCCGGACCGGACCGGACCGGACCGGACCCCCACTGCATCTGGTCATCGGCGGCAGAACCAACCCCAACCAAAGTCTAGGTCCGTCCGACCTTTTCCTTTTGAGCTATGCTACCACTACAACCAAATGCTTGCAACCCACATACAACCGATGACGTAACGACCGTCCATTGGAGGAGGGAGGAAGACAGGATCCGTTGGCACTCCGATGACCGCAAGATGATAGAAACGTCACATGACGACCATTAATTAAAGAAAAGGTGGGATCGAATGGAACCTAGATAGCCAGGAGGAGAGAGGATTATAATAAAATTGTAAACCTTTGATAGTAAACTTATCATTTTCCTTTCCTTTTTCCTTTCTCATTTCCAGGCCACGTTTGATCTTGTCAATCGAAAGGACTGCTGATGAATGAAAATTTTCTAGGGACTAGGTAGTGTTTAGACTATGTATTTTATAGAGATTAAGAACGGACATGAAAGTCATGGACTCTCGGTTTTTATTTTTTTTTCAATTTTTATTTTTTACTTCTATTTTTTATTATATTTTTTTTTAATATATGTTGATTGTTGTTATTGTACTTATGTTATGGATATAACCAGAAAAAAAAATATATAGGTGCAAAATTTTTAATTGGACATGATGCGACTTAAAATCTTAAACTGTCATAAAATACAAGATCTAAACGCTATTTCGGCCATTTATTTGACCATCTTCTTCTTCTTTTTCTCAATATATATATATATATATATATATATATATATATATATATTTGGTGCAATGTAATGATTGTTGGATAAATGTGTAATAAAACTTAGTTCATAATTATTTTGTTTTTTAAAAATCCACAGCAAAAAATAGTTTTTTTTTAGCATATGAAAAGTTTAAAATATTATATCAAATTGGAACTAACTTTTTGATGTTGTTGTTGAAAAGTTGTTACGGAAGAATCTTGTTCCATTTTCTAAAAAGAAAACAAGAAACAAAAACAACCATCAATACAGTCTCAAATCCAACATAAGTGAATGAAATTCATGTGTGTGACTCACATTTTTTTTTTAAATTAAAATTGCTTATAGATATTATTGTCCCATAGAAACAAACTGATCCTACCAAGAAAAATGCCTCATACTTTAATCAATTGAGTTATAAATATTTTACTAGAATTATATAATATTAGATAGTTAAATAATTTATTAGAATTTATTTGCTTTTTTTATTTTAATTACGTTAGGATACACATACGATTTAGATGCCTACCCATTTTCACTCTTTATAAGGAGGCTTTGTGAGACCCGTCTCACCATTTTAGTATTATTGTATTTTATCTGGTATATGTGTGTTATAGCTGTATATTGCTTTCCGTATAATTAATGAAATTTTCTAGCTGCTTTCATATATTTTTTATAATTGTGAATAGTAATAGTCACTCTTATATATATATATATATATATATATATTCTTTTCTTTCTCCCTCCTCCTCATTCTTCTTCCTTTCTTTCTATTTCTTCATTTTCTTCTTCTCCTCTTCTCTCCTTGGCCGAACCCTAGCCCCAGCCGTGAGCTTGTCTTGGGTAGTGATAGTAGTTTAGTAGTGAATTTAGACAAGTACATCTTGCAAATGAGGAAGAACTTGCTATATTGCACTTATTTAGCTTCATTGCATTTTTATTGTTCTATATTGTTCTCTATGAGTTTCTCTGCATGTTTTATTCTTAGTATTTTTTATTTTGATGCTTTAGTTGGAGTAGATCTAAGTTTTCAATTTGTAGCTTCCATGAGTTTACTTGGTTTTGATCTCTTAAAAGATAATGTTTTTCAAATCTAATGGTTCCATGTTTAGGAGCACTTGGTTTCATGCGATTTTAAACTTTACTTTGCTGGATTCGGACTTGGGATGAGAATTTCATGGAGAGTACAAGTTTTTTACATTTTCATGACTGACTTGTTATTTTTGGGACGATGGGACTTCATGTGTCCAGCACCTATGCGACAGAAAATGCCATGCGGCACGAAACTCTTTGCCGCATATCCTTGCAGCATGTACCTATAACAAATTATAATTTTAAAAAAATCCGATGGGACAGTGATATCTATAACAAATTATAGTTAAGGTGAGAGTCATTTTTTTTGGCTTGGTGGATTTTATTCTATGGGATAGTGATATCTATAACAAATTATAATTTTAAAAAATTCAAGATTTTTTTTTTCTTGCATGCATTGCACGTGTACGCTACTAGTATATATAGTGAAAATGAATGTAATATCCTTAACTTTCCAAATTTATTTTTTTGCTGATTTTTAACTTGATACCCTTAACTACTAAAATTTTTAACTTGATACCCTAAACTTTAATATTAGACAATTTAATAGGTCAACTATAATTGCACAAAATAATCCCTTAATATTGTTAGAGAAAAATTTAAAATGACAAAAACACTTTCCTTGTTTGTGATCACTTAAACAACAATAGAGGGAGGGATAGGGGCAATTTGCCGAAAATGAATTATTTATTTTTTGTACAAAAGAAAAAAATAATTCGTGACTGACGGAGAAGGATATCGACTTGAAAATATCCAAAATAGTTCAGTGTAGCGATTAATATGATATTAAAGTATTGGATATCAGATTGTAAAAATTGAATAGTTGGGGGATGATATTGAAATTAAGCCTGTTTTTTTTTCCTAACATAGTTTAGGCTTTTGGCCACAAGGGCTTTAAGCTGATTTGAAAGAAAAAAAAAAGTTCCTTTTGGCCACCAGGGCTTTAAGCTGATTTGAAAGAAAAAAATCTTGTTGGAAAGTAGGTGCCATCTCGAACACAACCTACAACCTAGAAAAGAAACACTCAAATTCCTGATAAAATAACTAGGATTTGTTACTTGGTAACCATTGCAATAAGAAAATTAGGCCTCATAGGAAAAAAAAAAATCCAGTCTCAAAATAAAATAAAAAATACTGCTTCTATTTATTGTGTATTATAATCTTCTGCATTTTATTACTTTTATAGGTCATGTTTACATTATCTACTTGTCTTAGTTTATATCACTGAATTGAGTTAGAAAGTATATTTTTTATGTGATATTTTACATGCTCAACATTTGGTTTATTTGATGTATACAGTGCATTAAGGTTTAAATATAGTATTACTAGAATGGACGTACTTATGATATATATCTGATTTTTCGAGAGCGGATCTCTTGACAAGTCTATTTGGGCCAGATTCGAGTTTGAATCTAGTTGTATCTGAGTTCAAGCAAGTTGGGTCGACTTTGGGTCCTAACCACGTTGGACTCCAACCCAAGCATCTAAGCTAATATATACAAAATATGAATAAAGGGCATCCGTTGAGATTCAAACTATAGTCTTCGTATGGGAGGCTCTTGTGGGGATGGACACAGTTTGAATCCTCCTTTGAAAACTTAGTTTCTAATATGATAGAAAAGACATAATAATAAAAATAAAAAAACATAAAAACTCCAGTCTACTTATGGAATATTAGTATAACTTGGGTTTGGCAACTCGAAATTCTGTCTGGACTAAGTTTGGTCAAATCCAAATTGGGCCAGCCCAAGACCGTTCAAAGACCAAGCTCGACCTAGTCACTCTTCCAAGGGTTTGGGTTGGGTCGGATTAGGTTTGGTTAGTGTTATATATATATATATATATATATATATATATATATATATATATATAATTTTTGCTCTTAAGTATAATAGTTGTCATTGTTTTTTTTTTTTTAACAATTCAGATTAGGTTCTTTAATTATCCAATTTCTCGCAATTTTTTTTTTTATCTTAGATGAACGGTCAAACACACAATTCAACTTCTATTAGTTCAGAAAAAATACGAAAATACTTAAGATCAGAAATTCCCATCTCTACTATATATATATATATATATATATATATATATATATATATATATATATATATATATATGCTGGATCCGTTCTACCCAGGGCATGGACACAAACTGGGTTTGAACATTTGGGTCATTGCACGACACGGTCCGCATGAATATATCTTAACAAACAATCATACAACTCAGTTTGTTTCAAAAAATAATGTTAATTTAATTTGATATATATATCATGAATGTCAAATTTGGTAAGCTAAAAATTGATATATTCTCGAAATAGTATATGTTACATGGAAATATAAATTAATTTCTAATGTATTTGATTCCTAGGAATATGACATTTTCATACTGGACGTCTCCTTAGGAGATATATGTGCAACGCGAGTAGTGCTACGAGGGCATAGATATAAAATTGCAAATCATGCGTAAGGTCCGGCGGTAAAATTATCAAATTATGATACGATAAAGAATTCAAATTTCAATGGAGTCTGAAACATTCAGATGTATTGCGGATGAATATTACGTATCCTAATTAAATACAAAATCCTGCATGCAACGTGCAATAATTGTAGGCCCAAATTCTATGGGCCGGCCTAAAAGGCCTGTTTAGTAGGGTTCTTGGCAGTTTTCATGGTGGGCCATTCATATTGCTTCTGTAGCTCTTGCTGGGCCTAAAACTAGGTGAAGTACAGAAACTATTCCCACGAAGCTAAAAGTCCAATAAAATGCTTACCAAATTTACTCATATTTTTTTTGTTAAGGATTTTTTTTTTTTTTTTTTTGGGCAATATTGTGGTATCTGCGACATAGTTAATTAGTACTGATTTCTCAGAAAGAGTTGCATAAGAAGTATTATAGGAAAATAATGTAAATGCTTAAGGCGATTTCCTTTTTCTGATCCCATAAGTAACAAACATTGATGTGTGCAAACACATGAAGTATCAACCCCAATCTGTGTGTTCCCATCCATCTTGATTAACAAACACCAAAAATCAGTTGTTGTATTTACTTGTCAATGCAACTCAAGAAGAAATTATTCAGTTTGACAGGCTTAACATGATAAATGGTAAGTTCGTCCAATAATACAATAACATATGGTAATATATATATATTTTTTTGCTAATTCGATTTTAATGATATTTGACAATTGATTGTTTAGTTTATTTTTAATTTTTAATATTACTATGTGGTTATTATATCAGGGTTCAACTAGATGCCCATCCCATTGAATAATTTATCCTAAAGACCTAATGAACCACTAAATTATTTTTATCCTTATTTCGGCTAAAGCCTGGCCGGCCTCTTTGCCTGCACAAATGTGATTCAATATGCAAATGGGTCAATTGAAGTCGCTCACGTTTAGTATCATTACTATTCTTCATTTTATCTCGTCTGGTTCTTGGAATTATGGGGTTGAAAAACAGAAGTTATTTTTTTTTTTTATTTGGAGAAAAATAAAGTAATCTTGTGAAGAAGTGATAGAAGATAATATTCTAGATCTTTCATTCATCATGATATTACATATATATACATCCATATATTAATTTGGGACCTAAGTCACATGTCCAATTACCATAAGTACAATTTAATACAATTGAATTCCAATACCCTAATCACCATATATAGCCAGTCAATCACCATATATAGCTAATCACCATAAATATAATTTAATAATATAATTTAATCACAATACCCTCCTTTCCCCCTCCTCCCCCTCAAGTTGGAACATGCAAGTCACAAATGTCCAACTTGCGCAAAAGAAACTCAAATTGCCGTTTACCCAAAGCTTTGGTGAAAATATTTGCCAGTTGCTTATCCGTTGGCACATGAGATGGACGAATAACTTGCAATGTAATTGAGGTACGAATAAAACATTCGTGAAAACCACGCCTGGTGCAAGAGCAACACGTCAGCAGCACAAGGTAACCACAGTCCGTTCGTCCGGAAGTCCAACCGGACACTCCTCTATTGTCGTCACCCCTGACAATAAATCCAAATTCCACGTAACATGATTCGAAGCGCCTGTATCAATAATCCAAGATGAAATTGACTTATCCACCATACGATCCTCCGGAGATTTGGTCGAAGAATTACCAAGCCTATAAATAAGTTGTTGTCATTGGTCTAGAGTCAATCCCGGCACACCGCCGCCGCTTGCTCCATCATCTGCCATCCGCGGCCGTGCAGCAATGAAGCCACGTCTTTCCACCGCCGCACGCACTTTCGCACCCCGTCCACGTCCACCACCAGCCGCATGTCCACTAAATCGGACATTGAACGTACCCCACAGTGGTTTCGCCTCCTCAATGTATGGTATTGTCTTCTTTACCGAAGCGTCGATAGTATGCAAAATTCGCTGCACAAGCATCGATTTGACGCAATACCAATCCTCCAATTGATCATTCTCCGAAGGTTTATTGATATACCCATCAATAAACCAAAAATTTTGTCGAGCCCGTAGAGAAAGCCGAATAGATCTCAACCATTCCTCATAATTCTTCCCACGAAACACCACTTTCGTAATTGTATTACCCGAATATTCATTAGAACCAAGGTAATACGGGGATGTGGGATCGATCCACGATGCCGCCGGCGTAGAAGTTCCGCCGCCGCTCGTCATGTCACCGTCGCCGCTTGACATACCGCCACCGCCGTCGCTCGAAGAAAATGTGCCATAGCCGTCGGACTCTGATACCATGTAAAGAAGTGATAGAAAATAATATTCTAGATTTTTCATTCATCATGATATATATATATATATGTATATATATATATATCAACTTGGGGCCTAAGTCACATATCCAATCACCATATATAGCCAGCCAATCACCATATATAGTTAATCACCATAAATGTAATTTAATGATAAAATTTAATCCCAATAGATCCCTAGTGGAAAGAAAATTATGAAAAAAAAAAATGATTCCCTCCATTCATCCAAGAATCCACTTTTTCACCTTTAAAGATTCATTTTTTTTTTCTTCAATTTTTTTGGCATTTTGAAATACCGAAAAAGAAAATAGATGAAAAATTGTAATTTTTCAAAAGAAAAAAAAGTGCTAGGAATTGATTTCATTTTCTTTCATTTCTGCAAAACAAATCCTTTGTTGTTTTCTCCTAAGATTTATTGCGGATTTGAGATAATCGGAAGATCACGAAACCGAAAACAAATATAATGATTTGACACATTTTACATGGAAACCATATTAGTAACAACTAATAGAAAATTGTTCCCAAGATACTAAAATTTAAAGATATTATAAAATAAATAACAAGTTTCAAAAATTATAAACGCAGATACATATCGTCAAAACTAACAATAATATAAATAATAAGTGGCAACTAGACCATCATTAAGTTTGACGAAATGCATCTAGGTTGTCTTCAGGTTTAGCAAGATGGGAACAAAACTGCCATTTCGATAGAAATGAGAGGGAGGAGAGAAACATTGGGGATGAGAGAGAGATACTTTGGATAAAAGAGGTTCAAGAAATTGAGTGGTCTGACAATTTTGATATTTCTATTCTGTTGTTTTTGAAATTGATATTAAATATTTTTTTTTTCTAAGTAATAAATCAGATTTTCTAATTCAAAGTAAAATAAATTGTTAATTATTATAATTTTATCATAATTTTGCAGTCTGTGACCGAATTTTTTTTTTCCTTCTTCCTATTTTCAACAGAAAAGAAAAATTTTTAAGCATTGTATATTTTGAGATACTATTATATTCCGCCAATAAGCAAACAAAAAAATCTATAGATATTTGAATCCGAGTATCTGGAAAAAAACAGAACATTTGGCGATAAGCTTGTGCCTGTTTGGAGAGATCATCATAAATTATTGAAGTATGTCGTCCACGATACATAAAATATTCTGCCAAAGCTGCTTCGGTGTGTGGCTCTCACTCACCGTAATGATGTCACTGACATATGGGTACAATAAAATATTTTACATTTATGTATTTAATAGCTCATGGGGTCCACATGTCAGCGGTTTCTTTATGGTGTGTATATCTGTTAGCCACATACAAGAATTGTTTCCGGAGAGGAGTAGAGAATGTGAACGAACGTATACACATAATAAGAGGAGTCAACTTTAAAGTTTTAAAACAAAAATTATTTCAGTATTTTAAAAAATATATATATATAATTCACACACACACCTACACGTCCTTACGGTTGGAGGACTTAAACCATGTCGGCCCTGCTTGACATCCGGATTACTTTCTACTTGAACTGCAAGCGCTAGACCAACTACTAAATATGATTGTACCAGCCATATGTATATCTTTTAAGGATATAACAATTTAGTTTATATATAAACATAGCAGAACATCCATTCTAGAATTGTTCGTTCTTTTGAATAAACAAGAGATTTCTGCCTTTTTATTTCATCTTTTTATTTTTCCAGAGTTCCGAAGAACACACACTATAGCTGTTTACTCTCTAACATTCAGCTTATTTTTAACAAAAAAAAAAGAGTTATAAAATAAAGTGGGTGGAGAAAGAGGACAATGCATGACGTTTGCGATTTGAAATGAAATATTTTTCTATTTCAATGTGGTAGAAGCAAACTAGCCCTAGTACCAAATTTGTTTGTTTTCAGTGTGGGATGCTAACAAATCTTGGTATGCGAGTTTCTGATGGGCAGTAATTCCACCGATCAGCTATGGGAGTGAACATAGAGCTATCAGGTGTTTGGTGAAAGATCAAAATATTCTAGTTTTGTTCTGAGTCTTCAGGTTTTTCTGGACTGTGATTTTGACAGAGTCCAAGAAAGAAATGTGGTGCACAACTATTAAGTCAGGTCCAGGAGGGAATGAAACTTGAGAACAGGCTAAGTGCAGGTGTCCGCGTGGCATAGTCTGTTGGTAAAACTGTAGATATGGTATGGGGAGGACAGGATTCGAGTCCTCCTGGAGGAGGACATTAATCCAGCCTTTGGGAGAGAGAGGGCACAGGGGTAGGAAAAATACAGGTAGCAAAATGCTCAATTATGCACACTTTTTCTAATAGTCGGAGACATGATCCATACAACCAACAAAATATCAATTATGGGACATTTGATACGCGATTTTTTTTTTTTTATTCTCGAACAAATTTATGATGAAAGATCTATTTCCATGTTTGGTTTAGGTGAAAAATATATATTTTTAAAAATTAAGAATATCCGGATAAATAATTTATCCACAAAATATGAAAATTATATCCCTTAAAAATAGGTATATATTTTTGTCAGGGCAAAAAAAATTGTTGTTGTTTTCTAATCCTTTTTCGTTTTAATTTTCTTTTTTAACATTTTTCTTTCAATTGTTATGGGGTTTTTTTTCCTATTTTTTCGTTTATTTCTTATTTTCATTTTTTGTTTATTTTTGTTGTTTATTTTCAATTTTTTTTTCAGTTTTTTTTCTTTTCGTTTTTTCACTTCTTTCATTTCTTTAGTTTTTTTGGGATTTTTTAGCCTTTTTTTTCCATGTTTATTTATTTATTTATTTCAGTTTTTTTTATCCTTTTATTTTCTCCTAGAATATTTATTTAGTTTCAAAACATAGAAATATATTTTTTAGTTAATTTAATTACTTTGAATTTAATTTCCAAAAATATAGAATTTTCGACTATATAGTATTTTTCTTAATTTTTTTTTTCCTCTCCAATTCATTATTGTATTTATGGAAAAAATTGAGAATAGAGAGAACCGATCCACAAATTCAAGGAGAGAAATAAAATTCTCAAATTTTAGTAGGAATTTTTTTTTTTCAAATTTGAGTAAACGCTACTTCAAATTATAACTTTCTAAAGAAAAAGAAAAATAATTGATTCGCGTAGTACGTAGTCCCAGTCTCATTTGGATCGCTTCGAACAAGATGGTTCACTTGTTTGATTCGTTCCTCCCCTGGTGGAAAAGCTTCCTTGTATTAGCTCCCTAACGGTCGTCTCACTTTGTTCTCCTTGCCCCAACAAAAAAGTCAAATCCTATCCCGTCCGGTAAACATTAAATTTAATTAACGACCTATATATTTTTTAATTTATAAATATAATGAGTAAAATAATTACACCAATACAAACGTTTTTGTTGAGATCTTTCAATGAAGTATAATATTGAATAATTGGATCACATATTATAGACATACACATGATTAGGATTCAAACAACAGCAAACACCTATGGATAAGATAATATCTTCTTAATGTAAAGTGACAAAAGTAAAAAAAAAAAATTTACTTGATACGCTGCAACTATTCATGTTTGACAACTTGGACAGTTTGAGATATATATATATATATATATATTTCTGAAGTTGAAAATATTTAATAGTTTATTGTATTAAGTTGTCGATAAAAAAAAGTTTAGAATATTAAGTTGAATAACTTGGATAGTTGAGGGTATCAAGCTGCAATTTAGCCAAATAATTTGTTGCAAAATGTGTTACAAAAATGTCAAACCAGTTTGGCAAGTTGGACATTTCCAACTAATTTTCATGAACTTGGAATCCTCCATAGAAATTTAATTTTTTTTTGTTTCTCTGTAAGAAATTTTGTCCATGCCGGCCGAGGGGTAGGGGGGAGGGGTGTAGTTTGGGATTTTTTTTTGTGTGTATAAAGTTAAAAATATTTAATAGTTGATGCTATTAAGTTGTCGATAAAAAAAGTTTAGAATATTAAGTTGAACAACTTGGATATTTGAGGGTATATATATATTTAGTCAAAAAGTTTAGAATATATATATTTAGTCAAATAATTTGTTTCAAAATGTGTTACAAAAACGTCAAACGGTTTGGCGAGTTGGACATTTCCAACTAATTTTCATGAACTTGGAATCCTCCATAGAATTTCAAATTGTTTTGTTTCTGAATAATTTTTTTTGTATATAAATAACGTACATTAATATAGTGTAAAAATGATCATAGTAAAATAATTATAAAGAAATAAATGTATGTAGAAATAAATAAGTAATATTATCTATTATTTGGAAATAGATAGGTTGGAGTTGTAAAATTTTGAAGATGAAATTATATATATATATATTTATAAATTTTATTTTCAAAATTTTACAACTCCAACTTATCTTTTTCCAAATAATAAAAAAAACTATTATTTATTTCCACCCTGTCCTATGGCAACCAATGCGACCATACAGGACCCACAGACCAGGAGAGCAAAATAAATAAATAATAAATCTGGATACTCTTTTTCCTTTGTTTGGGATTTTGTCCCAATAAGTTTTTTTTCGGACAATATTTCAACGAGACCTAAAGTACAATATAAAACAATCAATTTATAAAATTTTATATTTTTAATGATTTGATGTGTGAATTTATGGCACATTTTAAATTCTTGTTATGGACCTTCAAATATTTTGGACCGATTATATATATATATATATATATATATATATATATATATATATATATATACTCAACGGTCCAAAATATATAATCTAACGACTGCTATTACAGAAAATATGTGGAGATGTTAAAAAACAAAATTTTGATATATATAAAATACGGCTTAAAAACGATTTAAAAACGAGTCATCTAAATTATATGTATATCATCAATTATTAATATAAAAAACAATAACTACTGCATATGTTTTCGTCTGGTGTAGTGGAGTAAGAAATTAAAAATCACCTTAACATATAATAAATCATATATATATTCAAAATTTAAATTAATTATATGGTATTATCTAATTAAATACATATCAAAATTAATTTTTTTTTATAACAAATTATAATTAAAATATATTCAAAACATATTAAAAATATTATAATATACTTTATTTATTTTTACCTAATTTTTAAAATATTATATTTTAGGAACGTGAATATATATATATATATATATATATATGGAGATGGGTTAACGCTAGCTTAAGGCAATTGTCGAAAGACATGGATGGCTGTTTCCATCAATCCTGCGAGAGTTGTGCAAAGTACGGCTGTGGTTAGTAGAACAGTCCTCGTCTGGAATATATATACCCACACCCCACGAGAAAGAAAGCTGATCCACTTTCTTTTGTTTGCTTTCAATGATTTGAGTATTAAACGACTACTTCTTGCGAGAGGCGAATGGAATCAATGGTGGTCCTTCCCTCCCTCCCTCCCTCGGCTATGGTTAAATATAGATCACATTACATCACATATTCATCAATCTGTGGCTTAAGTTCGTTTTAGAAAAGGGTCGGTCTGTCGTATGCAACGTTCAACAAAGGGTCTTGTCTTGTCCCATCACAATAGGCCCCTGTTTGTATGCTGCCACGCTGATTCAATGACTGATGGATGAACCACAAGTTTTTATTTTTCGTAGAAACAACTTAACAAAGTATACAAAGGCAAATCTCAAGATCAAATTGTCGCCGGGAGAATATTACAAGCTTAATATCCCAAAATGTAATATAAAGGCTCTGCTTTCTGTTTAAAGTCCCTCGTATTTTGCATCAAAATTCTATAATATCCGTTGCGTGTGGATCCTTCATTTCTTGTTGTGCTGTCCATCAATTTCGAATAAGATTTGATAATTTTAGCTTTACGATTGCTATCTTCTCATCGTCTGGGATCTTGGTTGCATCCAGGACGACTTCAAAGTCCTGGGACCAAAAATCTGCTTAAATTGCATCTTCTGTGTCGAGTAACTTGGTCGAGCGCATATGCAGGAGCGGAGGCACACTGACCGTGCACTGGACTGTAGCCCAGTGCAAAAAAAATAAAATAGCAAACTATTTTATATATATATATGCTATTATAGGCTTATAGCCTACCCAATACTCCATAAAGCTCATCCATTATACTAATCAACAGATGTGAAGAGTGAATCATTTGAGTCTAGAGACCTCAGACCCCGACTCTCTCACTCTCTGTCTCATTGTCACGTCCAAGTCCCCAAAATACGTAGGACTAGGACACGTAAGCATGCCAGCCGCCTATATATATGGCAACTCCAATATATGGAAACCATATATACGAGCGTACGGTGTATAATGAACAATAATTCATAAGTGGTAAAACTAATCACAAGTCACAGAGTAATATCTAAATCTCATCCACAGAAATCACATAAACATATGAATAACCAATAGCCATGTAACTAGATCTCAATATAGATATCTAAGAATGACAGTCAGATGGAAACAAATCTACTGCCGAAATAGAATATAAAAAAAGGAACCAGATACACACCATATAAGAACAACATCTGACAATCACGAGGCCCGAAGAGAAGACCTCCTCGGAATATAAGTAGCCTGTCCGGATCTGTGCTCCTGCGTATACTCATGAACATCTACGCTTGGAAAGGGACCAGGTCCTCAGAGGGACATAACAAGATACAGAAAAACAACATGCCATGTATGTAAAAACTGAATAAATAAATGGGGTGTGCTAACCATCTAAGTGAATGCAATTTAAAGACCTTGTAGCACGCATGGAAATGTGTAGGCTAGACATATGCTGACGTAATTCACCAATCGTCGTGACTGGCTAGTATATGTGTCATATGCCCCCAGACGCATGGGCACTCTGCAATCGACCATCTCCGAGGAGCATGGTACGAAGGATAAAACATCAAGGAGGGGGTGTCCCATACGTTTACTAGTATCTTTTCCGCCCAATATAGATGTACAAGTCGTGAAAACGACGTGGACACCTCCTACTATGATGCAAGTCTAAATAAAATAATCAACTAAGCTAAATACCGTTACACGTGTTGCTCACACTGATGGCCAGTCGCGCATGAGGCACGCGTCCCTACATGAACTCACTCTGTGACGTGTAATGATACGTGTCAAGGCCTGGGAAGTTATATCAATAACTTCACAACTTTAGGTGGGTCTACTAGACACTAGGTCAGACACAAGTCCTAACGTCAACGCCGTCGTTGACTGCACCCGAGTCTGCTCGGACGCGCACATTTATATAATAAATAAACATGTAACTAACAATAACTGAATTTAAACAGTACAACAAGGTAAGGTATACTTGCCTGGCAAGAGAGCTGTAAATGTAATATCCATATGTCAAATACCAAGTGTCGGAAATTATGGCCTCAGAAGGAAAGTCTCCGGATGCTGAAATAAACATCACTAACAGTCTCAGAAAATATCAAATAGCTAGAAACGCCCGTCCTTAAGCCCAATTTGGACACAGGGGCAAAAATGACAGTTTTCGATCAAAGTGGGGTCCATATGTGGGCCACTTTGCACCGAAAAACGTGTCAGGGTCAAAGGTCTCCAAATTTGCCAAACTTAGTGTCAACAAGTCAGGAACGATAATACGAACCCAGCGGAACTTCCAGAATTGGATTCCGATGAGCCGGTCACAAAATCGCCCGTCAAGTGGAGCTTGTGGGGCCCACGATACGGGATTTTGCCAACGTTCTCAGAATCGAACCAAACTTGGATCACAGGACCAGCGTATTGCTACGAGTCCGATGGCGCAAGTTTCGTTTTGATTCGACGTGTATACACAAAGTTACAGCGTATTCCAGAACAGACGAATACGGGGTGTTGTCGGCGGATACGCGTTGATTCCGGTGTGCACGCACATCCAAATCAACTTCTGCGAAATCTTGCACGTCCGTATCAGCGGCGCGCACGTTTCGGTAAAGACCGCGTGCGACCAAGTCGTCCCGTTTGGCGGGACGTACTCAGTTCCAGGGTGAATCGGGTCATTGTTTTTCCTGTTTTTGGATCGCGTGCCGCGATCGCCACAGGACGCGATGCACCGTACGGGTTGCACGGGCACCGAGAGGGTCACATAGCCTACGTGTCACAACTGACGGTATTAAAAACGGAACTACGAGGAGATAGAACGGGTTACCTGAACAGGGCTCCTTGGAATAAATTTTCCGTGTCCGGGAAGAGATTCGACACGACGCTGATCGTGTCCGGGCTGTGTCCAGCTGTTGTGTCCGGTTTGCTCGGGTCCGGCGTCGTTGCGGGGTAGTCCGGAGCCGCTGCGGCTAGGGCTTTGGGGTCGTCTGCTTGTCGACGGAGGAGCTGGGTCAGGGAAGAGTGTGGCGCGGAGCTCGGGAAGGCTGCTGCTGCTCCGGTCGCTTGGGGGGCGTCGGGCCGGAGCTCGGGGACGGTGGTTGTGGCGAGTGGCGGAGGCGTCGGGGTAGAGCGGCCGTGGGTTGGCGTCGAGGCTAGGGATTCGGTTGGTTGGGAGAGGGGGTGGCAGCGGCCTGGGGGTCGGCTGCTGGGGGTTTGAGGAGGGGACGGAGCTCGTCGGGCTGAGGAGGAGGAGTGGCGGAGGAGGAAGAGGAAGGGCGGGGCCAGCGGGGAAGGCGAAGGTCGGGGCCAGCGGCTGGCGGAGGGAAGAGGGGGATCGGGGAAGAAGGAGAGAGAGGGGAGGCTCGGGAAGGAGAGGGGCCAGCGGGGAGGTAGGCTCGCCGCGGGCGGGGGGGAAGACTCGCCGCGGACGGGGGAGGCTCCGGCGGGCGGGGCTCGCCGCTCCGGCGGGGGAAGGGGGGTTCGGTTGCGGGCTGGGGTAGATTTAGGTTTTTGATTTTTATTTTATTTTATTTTATTTTTCTTTTATTTTCTTTTATAGAAGATTAAATATATATTTTAAGAAAATATCTAAAGATATTTACGGGATATTTGTAGGATATTTTCGGGATATTTTCGGGTTGGTCCCGCCTCCAAATGGACGGTGCAGGTTCACTGGCCAATCAGGGGGTGACACCTCGCACTGTAATTTATGCAGAAAGGCCCTGCAATTTCATAAATTGCATAAAGGTCATATTTTGGGAAATTGCGCAATTACGAAATTGTCTGGGAAAAACATCCGATTTCTAAAAATACTAAAATTCACAGAACTGAGGGGAATTGCTGTGTGAGGGTCCTGTGGGGGTGGAGGTGAGTCTGGGCAGGGACTGGACTTGATTTTCTTGGGTGATACGGCCATCGTATTTAATTAATTATTAAATACTGCGCACGACGTTCTCTAATTATTTAGAGGCAGGCAGGGTCATAATTTTAACACGGTGTCAATATACTAAATGTAGTATACTCAGTGTAGAATATTATCGTATTTTTGTCTGGCAAAACAGGTGCATGTTGGGCCTCAAATCTCTATTGGAACAGGGATGGGTACAGGTCTAGGAATTTAAATACGTACGTTGGTAACGATATTTGTGCGTCTCATACGAGGCTCAAAACAGAGTATCTGGGAGTTGCACAAAGTGCAGGAAAATAGACTAACATGTCTAGGACAGGTATGTGAATTTTGTTTGGGGTTAACAGTCAGGATAAAGCTCCAAATAATTCGGTGATGGACAGGTGCACAAGTCAATAGGATATGTAAGCAAAATAAATTAAAATATTGCCATAAATTCTAAATTGCTAAAAATAATCCTAAAATGCTGGAATCTGGTCGAGGGGGTTTACACTCATAGTCTAGGGTTTATTATACGATGACCCGCGACCGATGACCGGAGATCCGCGAGGCCGCGACCCACGACCGAGATACTCCGGGTGCTCCCCATCTCCGAGTGCTCCCCTTCTCCACACTCCAGCCCAACCGGCGACCAGGAAGCTGCAGCCCCTCAGCCCCCTCCCGCTCTCAGCTCTCCTAGTCTCCCTCTTCATCTCCTCTGGTAAAACCCTATTATCATCACCATCCTCCTTTGAATTAAATTTTTATAAAATCCTAACCCATAAATATTTTGTATTTGGTTTGATTTTAATTCACTATTTAATAGGCCTTTGGAATATAATGGAAAATCAAGGAAACAAGAGAAATAAAAACCATTTTTTCATTCTTTAAACCAAGGGGTGAAACATAAGGAAGTGAAAGTTTCCCCCTCCTTCGAATGTTAATATTTCAACCCCAAGGGTTGATCATAGGGATGAGGTTATATGTGAATTAAATTCTCTTGAATGAGATCGTACGGACGTATATCAAAATGAGTCTATATCAGCCAAAATTGACAACATTTCCACCGTCTTAGTTCGGAAAACAGTTTCGTCGATTTCAATACTCTTAGTTCCAACAATTTTATTGGTTAGAGTACTCTCCTTCAAAGGATGCAACATTTTATTTTTCACGTTATCTTTTTGAAAATGATAATGCTCTCTATTGCACATTGACTGTAGATGGGTTTAAAAATTGGAAAAGGGTTAATGAGGAGACTCGATGTACGTTTTTGACACACATGGGAGGACCCAAATCTAATCATAGATATTTCGTGAAAGCTATGGAAGATTTATCCAATTTTACTCAATGTGCTTATCTTTAGTAGTTATATTTAATTGACATACAAAGGGAATATAGTTTGGATTGTTAGTTACAACTTCAGATTTTGAAGGAGGTTGTATGTAGGAACAATCCATGTGTATATTAGAATTTGAAAACTTGTTCAAAATTTAACTGCTGTTAATTCTATTTCTCATTATATTTGTATGTCATTTATTTTTACTGTCTTAGAGTCTTAAAATTGTAAATATGAATATGATTCATAGTAATGAATTGAATCATTTTACCTATAATTCTAGGCTTTTTTATGGTGCAAGAAAAATATTTTAAGTGTGTTGTTTCTTTACATAAGTTGTTTGGTTATTTCTATAATTTCAATCTTCTATATGAAATCAAGTCTGTATAGTTATCTTCTTAAAGCCTATTGCAAATGGACCTGATAGATTTATATGTATTATCTTCTAGAAGCTGATCTTATATATCTTTCCAGGTTGCTTGGTTGTTCAAGTAAGCTGCTCAGTTGTCACCTGAAAATACAAATTTTCATATCTTATTTGGTGCCTAACAACTTGGAGTGCAAGAGTACTTTTTTCCTCAAGGTTTTGGCTTTTATTTTCAGATTCTTGCTTCCTAGTATTCTTTTTTGAAATACATAGTATATCTTTGGAATAGATGGAAGCAATTATATTTGGTGAAAAATTATCAATTAGTAAACATTACCAAAATTTAGACATAAATTTACCAAAAAAATTCTGTCGAATCATCGAATTTACAAAGAAAAGTCGGTCGATTTTTTGGCATAAATTTTAGAATCTTATAGTAACTACTAGCTAGCCCACCCCACTTCAAAATCCTGGCTCCGCCCCTGCGCATATGCCTAACATTGATGGCCTCAAAGCCCCCAGTCCGTTGCGTGTGGATCCGTCACTGCACTGAGGATACCACTACACCACCACAATCAAGGGAGGACACGGTAAAGATCAAGTGGGGTCAGCTAATTTCATTGGAAAAAACAAATCTAAAAAAATATTTTCTTACAAGACATAGTAAAACTATATAGTTCTTTACTCTTTATAAATAGACTTAAAAACGATTTAAAATGAATCGTATGCATATCAATCACGTAATTAAACATTAATTTTTTTAACTAATTGTTTAATTATCTAATATTATCTAACACTATAGCTAAATATTTTTAACTTATGTGGTTAAGATATGAGACATTTTTTTTATGATTGAGTGAATTCGATCCCATGGATCAGCTATATGTATATAACAAATTCCAATTCCAAATTATTTTTTTAACAATTTTTTTAAGTGCGTGCGTCCAATGCACGTACTTGTTATTAATATTTGTGGGTTTTTTTTTTTTTTTTTTACATTTGTTTCCTTCTCTTAAGTTTCTGACTCCGCCTCACCCGTGACCAAATGATGTCTAAAAGCACATGCAAATTCAAGAGTCATGGTGTGCTTACTAATAATGTAGGCTTTCCTTTTAACTGCTTACATAATGCACACAAGATTTTTGGCAGCAGCAGCAGCAGCAGCAGCAGCAGGCAGCTTGGAAAAGTCTGAATCTTCCCTGCAACTTCTACTGACTTGGACACTTGGTCCCCTCCTCCCTCAATCATATATACAAGAGTCAAGAGAGAGACCTTCATTCATTCATTCATCCAATTATTTATTTATATATAGCGATCACTTCTCATTCCTTAATTTTCATTCTCACTCACACACACACTAAATCCAGTCTTCTCCTCTCCCACGCGCAGCTTCTCTCACTGGTAGTAGAGAACAGTGAGAGATGGGTCATAACCATGACGAGGAGAAGACAACAGAAGTAGCCTTCTCTGCTCCAAAGAAGCCCAAGAGGAACAAGTACGCCTTTGCCTGTGCTATGCTTGCTTCCATGAACTCAATTCTATTGGGCTATGGTACGCTCCAAATATATGTATCATAAAATCCTTCTAATTCCTCCTCCTTCCTTTTCATCGTCAGTTATAATCTGTTCTGATTCAAACTGATACAATTAATTGCACTCGTTAATATATAATGAGAAATTTTGACTACTTTATTTACGATAATTAAGGGTACATTTTACTGTTTTACAATAATGTACAACTTCAGAAATCGTCTATATCTGACGGTTAACAACTTTGTCTTAAATTTTTTTGATTAAAATACTCTCAATATCTTTTTTCCTATCCCCCTCCTTCCCACCGGACCTCCCCCACCACCTCCCCTGCTCACCCCTGAGGTGGTGGGGGAGGTCCGGTGGGAAGGAGAGGGGAGTAAGCACGGGGGGGGGGGGGGGGAGGGGGGGGGGTTGGGGGGAGTGTGAGCGGCACGCGGGGGTGGGTGGGGGGAGGGGCTGACCGCGGAGTTGCGGGGCGAGAGTGGGGGCGAGGTGAAGGGGGTCAACGGCACGACGGGGAGGCGGGTCTGCCTCGTGCGGCGCCACAGGGCAGGGAGGGCGGCAGCGGGAGGAGGGATGGGGGGGGGGGGGGGGGGTGGAGAAGATAATACACGAGGGAAGGGATATTTTCGTCAAAATATTTGGGTCAAATTTATTGACCGTCATCCATGGACGAATTCCTTTAAAAGTGAAATAAATTTTACATTATTAAAAAATTATGAAATGTATCATTAATTATGATAAATAAAGTGTGTGTTGTGTTAAGTCAAATTTTTTCATATATAATTGAATTGGTTGCACCAATTTTGTGAACCAAACAGACTGACTCAAAACTGATGAAACTTGGTTTCTCTAAAGTTGTGCTATAGTTTAGAATGAAATATAGAAAAAGAAAGACCACCTATGTATAGTCAGTTCGTTGCAAGAATGTAACAGAATCGTTGTACTGTTTCAACAGTAACGATTGTAGTATAGTGCTATAGAAGTAGGGCAACTATAAGGTCCGGCCAAGAGGATGGAGGCGACTGCAGGCAAGCCCCTACATGCCCCTTAGTAGACAAGGTGTCCAATTAGAAATCAAAATTATTTATTAGTCCAGTCAGTTCTTGCAATTGAAAAATCCAAATATGTTCTAAATCCACTTAAATATATACAATAAAAAATTTAGCTAAATTTAGCAACAAAAATAATAATAAAAAGATTTGAACTATAAATCAAAAAATACATTGAGATAGTCACTACCATAAGATCAACTAATTTATTTGTTATTGTTTAAAATATATATTTTTTATTATTCTAACAATTACTCCTTCTTCTTTTTTTACTTTTGATATTATTTTTATTTATTTTGTTTGATTGTTATAAAAAAAACAGTTACAACTAGTTAATTAATATTAAATTATTTTTTTTAAGAAAATTTTATTGGTTAAATTGATTGATAACAATTAGTATCCGAAATCTTGTTTATAACTCATTTAGAAAAATTGGATGTTTTCCATTTAACCGTTCTCACACTTAAATCTAGTTCATTCTTTAATCAAAAACTTTAAAGCACTCATAATTGGCACATATACTGGCGTTTAGATGTTGCAGTGGTGAGTGGTGCCGTAATCTTCCTCAAAGACGACCTGAAGATCAACGACACCCAGATCGAGATCCTCGCCGGCATCATCAACATCTACTCCCTCCTCGGCGCACTCGCCGCCGGCCGCACCTCCGACTGGATCGGCCGCCGCTACACCATGGTCTTCGCAGCCACCATCTTCTTCCTGGGCGCACTGCTCATGGGCCTAGCTCCGAACTACGCGGTCCTAATGGTTGGCCGCTTCGTCGCGGGCATCGGCGTCGGCTACGCCCTCATGATAGCCCCCGTCTACACCGCCGAGCTCTCCCCGGCCTCCTCCCGAGGCTTCCTCACCTCCTTCCCGGAGGTCTTCATCAACTTCGGGGTCCTCCTCGGCTACGTCTCCAACTTCGCCTTCGCCAAGCTCCCGGAGCACCTCAGCTGGCGCATGATGTTCCTCGCCGGCGCCATTCCTCCGGTCTTCCTGGCGGTCGGCGTGCTCACCATGCCCGAGTCGCCGCGGTGGCTAGTAATGCAGGGCAGGCTAGGGGAGGCCAAGAAAGTGCTCGCAAAGACATCGGATTCCCCCGATGAAGCGGAGCTTCGTCTCGCCGACATCAAGGAGGCTGCAGGTAAGGGAGTATCCGCACTGAGGGCTGTCCAAGCTAGACCATCTTCAGAAATTTATGTTTTATATTTATTACACCAACGGTCTTATTTTAAAAATAATTACAAACATTTTTTCTATGCTCTACTACTAACAATATGCTGTGTAAAAAATATAATATTATTGAAAATTTAAAAAATATATTTTTTAAATATAATTTAAATATATTTTAATTAAAATTTGTTACAATATATTTTAGGATTTTGAATATATAGTTAATTAGATAATATTATTTACTTCGTTTAAATATACTTTAAATATTAGGATTTAATATATGTTAGGATAGCTAGAAGGATTTATAATTTTTATTTTTTAAATGTGAGTAGGTACATATCGTTTAGATTTAGATTTAGATTTTTATTTTTTTTAGTGGAGGATATAAATATTGTTTGAACCGACTCATTTTTGAGCCGTTTCTTAGCCGCATTATAAAAGCAAAGATATTTTATTTTAAAAATTATTTTTTTTAGTGGAGGATATAAATATTGTTTGGACGACTCATTTTTGAGTCATTTCTGAGCCGCATTATAGTAGCAAATATATTTTATTTTCAAAATAAAGATAGTTAGTATATTAATTCTTTACATAAAATATAAATTCTAAAAAAATTTATGTGTATATATATAAATAATTAATGAGTTTATTTTTGTATCTCCTAGTATCCTCTATTTCACTGGCACATAGTTCACTTCAGTCTGCGAAAATTCGAATTTCTGATTCCAATTTTTTGTTGCAGGAATACCTAATGGCTGTGATGACGATATCATCGTCGTACCAAAACGGAATCGTGGGGAAGGAGTTTGGAGGGAGTTGCTGATTAGTCCCACTCCTGCCGTCCGTCGTGTACTCATCGCGGCCATTGGGCTACAATTCTTCCAGCAGGCCTCCGGCATCGACTCCGTGGTGCTCTACAGCCCGAGAGTGTTCGAGAAGGCCGGGCTCAAGAACAAGGACCAGCTGCTCGGCGCGACGGTCGCGGTTGGGTTCACGAAGACGTCGTTCATTTTGGTCGCTACGTTCCTGTTGGATAGGGTTGGGAGGAGGCCCCTGCTGTTATCGAGCGCGGGCGGGATGGTGGTGTCGTTGGTAGTGCTGGCCTCCAGCCTGCTCGTGATCGACCGGAGGCCCGAAGAGAAGGTGACGTGGGCCGTGGCGGTGTGCATCGGGACCGTGCTTACGTTCGTGGGCTCCTTCTCGATCGGGCTCGGGCCGATAGCGTGGGTGTACAGCTCGGAGATCTTTCCGACGAGGCTGAGGGCGCAGGGAGCGAGCCTGGGGACTGCCACAAATAGGGTGATGAGTGAAAAAAAAAATAGAAAAAGAATAAGATAAATAAAAGGAATAACGATATCGGGGAGCTTCTATTTGTACGCCGGGATCGCGGCGGCCGGCTGGGTTTTCTTTTACGCATTCTTGCCGGAGACGAGGGGGAGGAGATTGGAGGACATGGGGGAGTTGTTTGGTAATGGAGGGGAGGAGAAAACTGGGGAGCTCGAGTTG
Source organism: Iris macrosiphon (assembly GCA_036927795.1). Lineage (NCBI taxonomy): Eukaryota > Viridiplantae > Streptophyta > Magnoliopsida > Asparagales > Iridaceae > Iris > Iris macrosiphon. The sequence continues at coordinate 7,613,343 of JAYESA010000009.1, forward strand.
CCTAAGGCTGAGGGAGAGAAGGACGTCAACAATTAAGTCCTTCTATGGTTAGCGGAAAGGAAACGAAGTCAACTTTTACACAATTTCTTCTTAAATAAAAAAAGAATATTTTTTTTTTGGAGAAAATGTAACTCCTTGCACGGAAAACATAATTTTGGGGTCAGTGGAGATTTTTTTTCTCCACATCCAAACACAAGAAACAAATCGTCTCCTTAATATAGCTGATCATGGTTATGTTAGCACATATTACTTAAACCTTCGTGTGGTTAAGAAGAACTGGACTATTCCATGTAGTGTTAATTGCCAAGAGAGGTTGATTATTTACTAATATATGTATATTTTATATATTTTATTTTATTTCTATATAATTTTATATAGTTAGTAAAATTAAACTTTTGATCCATATTTAGTTAAAATTTTATTATAATTAAATTATTCTGGAGGTCCAACTATTCTAAATTTTTTATAAATATAATTATAGAATAAACAATAGTTTCTATCTCAGTTGAAAGATATTATAGTTGAATATTTTTTCTTAGCTGATGTTAATTAGAATTTTTTTTTTTTTTTTAAGCCAAGTCCATGTCAGCTCGGAGCATGTCCAGAAATCCAACCACAATATAAGCATCAAGTTTATGGGTTTTAAATGTGTTAGATCCCACAAATTTGCAATTTTTATTATTGGAAGGATTAGGCTGGAGCCTGGAACTCTTGGTATCACATCTGTATTCCTAGCTTGTCAATGGTGCTGCGACGCGGACATTGTCACTGGCTAGCTACTCCATTGTTGAGCTGTGACGAACAAGAGTTACCGAGCCAAAAAGAGCTTTGGCTAGCGCTTTTGCTAGTAATAATATAATAATATGGCTCAGGCAGTAGACAAGGCTTACACTATGGCTCGAGGAGCCCCAATTTATCATTTTTTCGTATGAGTTTTATTTTTTTTACAATATTATGACAATAGTTTGAATCGAAAGATTATCAACTCGAGTTGTTTCAATAAGTTGGATGCTAATTTTATTAATATATACCTCACTTTACTAAATTTACTTCCAGAGAATATTGAAGGAAGAATATATAAATTTATTCATGCATTGCTAGTCCACCAAACAAACATCAAGAGGATATTAACAATCGTCTCTTATCACTTCAAATTGTAAAGCTAACATGATCTCATTCTTATGAGTTTGGTAAGAATGAAATGTTAGTCTATCTCCAACATAGATATCAAGTGTTCTTTGTATATTAATCCTAAATTCTTTGTTATCCACATCACAAACTCAGTTCAACAAACTACTTTACGTTCGGACTTGATCTGAAAAATAAGAAACCAACCTGGTTTGTTTAATTACGTATGCGAAACAACCATGTCTAATATTAATAAATTAATAACAGGATGACAAAATTTATATCCCTCAAACTCTTGGCTAATCCCAGCCTTTGAATTTTATATATCAGGTTGATATTAACTTACAAAATAAACGAAATAATAAATAGGACGGATTGAGTGTAACGTTTAACTATTTAAGAAGCTCCCATTTTATTGTAAACTACTTACTCATCATCGATCACTGTGAATGGTTTGCTAAGAGCATCACTAGTAGTTGGGATTCTCTAATGTAATTTGGGGTCCAAAATTTTAAAAAAAAATGTAGAATTGATTAGTTTTGTATGAGAATGGTAGAAAATGATAAAGCGAGTTCCGGTCCCAAAGATTGTGTGGTCAAAAATTGATGTGAAAAAAAATGATATAAAATATATAATCTAGAAAGTTGGGTTCCAAGTTGAACTCCAAATTGGAACTTACTATTCTATAATCTAGAATTTAGAAATGGGGAGATCCAACATATAGCTCGCATGGATGGAATATGACTCAAAATCTAAAAATTGGAACTAGTCTACAAAATGAGCTCTTACATTTTAAATCTAAAATCTAGAATGTGGAATGGACGAACTTACAATGATGCTCTAACTACTACTACTACTACTGTTAGAGATATTGTCTTTTACTTACTAAAAAATTTCAGAATACAAAAATAAAATAAACAGATGTTACCGGCCTCTGGGGAAGTCGTGCACGAAGCACTGCGCTAAGAGTTTATTCGGGATCTGTGTGCAGACGTTCCCGAAGCTCCTAGTGGTAAAACCCCCGCACTACCGGTATCTCGTTGCCGCACACGACTTGGAGAGAACGACCAGGACTTAGCTCTGCCCAGAGCTTGGAGACGATGAACAGAATTTTGGCAGCAAAGGTTTGGAGAGAAAAAATTTTTCTGATGGATTTTACAAAGAAAACATGGACGAATATATAATACACTTGTGTAACGGTCAGAATTAATTTACGATTAATTCAGCCGTTACACAGGAATTAAACGAATGAATCTGGACATGAAAAATTGTAACGGTTAAAAACATTTGTAACGTTCAGAAATTAATTCCAACGTTTAGAAAAATAAATGACAGAATTAAGAGGAGCAAAAAGAATTTTAGGGTCCCAGTCCGAACCCGAAGAGGAAATCGGATCGGCATTCGGAGCCCGCAGATGTGGGCGCGTACCCGCACCCGTTACGCGCGCCGAGCCGAACCGAACCGAGCCGAACCGAACCGAGCCGGGGCGGGCCGGGCGGCGGCGGCGCGCGCGGGTGGCCCAAGGGGTTCCCCACACAACAACTTAATAGAGCAAAGAAGAGAAAGTAATATATGTACACAAGAGGGCTATGGTGCATCCGATGTGGGACTAAAGAAAGAAAGAGGAATTTGAGCTTTTGGAAAGCAAAGTAAAACCAACAATCCCCCCCCAAAAGGTCAAGTTCCGAAACAGAGATACGAGTGAAGTAAATAGAGAGAGAGAGCATCTGGGCAGTAAAATACTATACATAGATGAGATGGACTACAGCCTTGAATCTCACGTAGTGACTATTGCTTTAATCTGAAGAAGTGCTTGATGGACTATGCCTTGAATCAGACTTCTTGAACCAGATTTAGAAAAATAGCACACATAGTACGCTAGAGGTCCTTGATCTATCGGGTGGCGCTTTTAAATGGCCATGCACACTTTCCACATTCATGAGAGTTGTCTGGGATCGCCCTGTCCCATAGTCGCGGCCTTCACGACCTCTCATATAGGTAAGTCCTTAATGGTTGGTGATATGAATCAACCTAGCATTACAGCTTGGACCTATTAAGAGTTTAACCTCATCCTAACCATATCACACAGGAACACTGTCACCATAGGGATGGGGAGTCATTGTACACATGTACAGCCACTTGGGCTTTATTTTAATGAGACTTTAATCTCGAGTCAGTGTTCCATAAAGTCACCTAAGTTTAGCTTGTTTCTACCCATTGAACCGGCTTCTTGGGATCTCCAGTCAGACTCGGTTGGGTTGCCACTGCTGGTGACTAACTTATGGGCTTAACCCCATCCCCCTCGATGATTCTAGGATCAAAGTCCTAGACAGACCCTTCGTCAAGTGATCTGCAAGATTCTTTTCTGACTTTATATAGTCAAGAACCACATATTTGCCTAGTAGGCTTTTTATTGACTTGAAGCGCAGCTGCAGGTGCCTGTTCATCTTAGCATTCACAGAATCATGCTTTAGTAGTTCAATGACAGATTTATTATCACAATTTATAGAAATTGCAGGAACAGGACTAGGAGAAACAGGTATATACATAATAAGATTTTTAAGCCATTCAGCTTCTGTGCAAGTTGTATCTAAAGCTATCATTTCAGAGTCCATTGTACTCCTAGCTATGATAGTTTGCTTACAAGAGCTCCAGGAGATTGCAGATCCTCCTAGAGTAAATACATATCCAGTAGTAGATTTTATATCATGTGAGTCGGTTACCCAGTTTGCATCTGAATAACCTTCTATGATATCAGGGTGCCTAGTAAAATAAAGTTTGTAATCTATGGTGCCCTTGAGATATCTAAATACCCTATCCAAGGCAGTCCAATGTGACTGATTTGGGTTACTGGTATATCTACTCAGTCTCCCAATAGCAAATGCAATATCAGGTCTTGTCCTGTTTGATATATACATAAGGGAGCCTATCATCTGTGAATATTTATGTTGTTCCAAAGGTGATCCTTTATTCTTTTTCAGTACAATACTGCTGTCATAAGGAGTAAGGACAGGTTTCTTATCAAATAACTCAAATCTTTTTAGCATTTTTTCAATTGAATGTGCTAAAGATAGAGTATAACCCTCTTTGCCTTTGGTTACTTGCATTCCTAAAATTAAGTTGGCTTCTCCTAGGTCTTTCATATCAAACTGGCTAGATAAATAGTTCTTTGTAGTATTTATCAATTCCAGTGATGAGCCTAGGATAAGAATGTCATCTACATACAAGCATAAAATGACACAACTTTTACATGTACCTTTAGAGTATATGCATTTGTCATACTCATTTGACAAGAAATCATATTCACAAATTACTTTGTCAAATTTATTGTGCCATTGTTTGGGAGCTTGTTTTAAGCCATAAAGGGATTTTACTAGTCTGCATACTTTCTTTTCTTGACCTTTAGCAATGAAACCTTCAGGTTGGTCCATATAAAGTTCTTCCTCTAGATCTCCATTCAAGAATGCTGTCTTTACATCCATTTGATGGATTAGCATATCATGAATGGATGCTAAGGCCAAAAGAGTTCTAATGGATGTGATCCTAGCTACAGGAGAGTAGGTATCAAAATAATCTAACCCTTTCTTCTGGGTAAAACCCTTGGCAACTAGTCTACCTTTATATTTCTCTATAGTACCATCGGCTCTGAGTTTCTTCTTAAAAATCCACTTACAACCTATTGGTTTATTGCCTAAAGGTAGATCTGTTAGAAACCAAGTGTTATTCTCCATGATGGAGTTGTATTCACTGTTAATAGCTTCTTTCCAGAAGGGAGCATCAGGAGACGACATTGCTTCTTCATAAGTTGAGGGATCACCCTCTATCAAAAAAGTGAAGAATTATTCTCCTAAATTTTTCTCAATCCTGTTCCTTTTACTCCGTTTTGGTTCTAAGTCTTGTTCAGATTGAGAGCTAGGTATTTGGACTTGAGAACTAGTAGTGGGTATGGAGGAAGAGATTGAACTTCTATCCTTAAAAGGAAATATGTTTTCAAAGTAAACTGCATCTCTTGCTTCTATAATGGTATTGTTAGAGATTTTATTTACTTCTGAGTGAGTCACTAGAAATCTATTGGCATAGCTGTCTAAGGCATATCCTATGAAAACAGCGTCTACAGTCTTGGGACCAATCTTCCTCTTTTTAGGTTCGGGAATTCCGACTTTAGCAAGGCATCCCCAAACTCTAAGGTAATTAATCCTAGGTGCTCTACCTTTCCACAGCTCATAGGGAGTCTTATCTTTTGTCTTACTAGGAATCCTATTAAGAATGTAACAGGCAGTTAAAAGGGCTTCTCCCCACAAGTTATCAAGAGCACCAGAGCTGAGAAGCATGGCATTCACCATATCTAACAGAGTGCGGTTCTTGCGTTCAGCAACTCCATTAGACTGAGGTGAATAAGGAGCAGTTACCTCATGAATTATTCCATGTTCTTCACAGAAGTTAATCATTTCGTTTGAGGTATATTCTCCACCACGATCAGATCTAAGGATCTTAATCTTCCTTTCTAATTGATTCTCAGCTTCAGATTTGAAGACCTTAAATCTATCTAGAACTTCATATTTGGTTTTGAGAAGGTAGATATAACAATACTTTGAATAATCATCTATAAATGTAACAAATTATTTTCTACCACCTCTAGTCAGAATCCTATTTGAGTCACATACATCACTATGGATAAGTTCTAGAAGGTTAGAATTTCTTTCTACAGATTTGAAAGGTAATCTATTGTGTTTGGCTTGAACACAAATCTCACATTTGTGTTTGTCATCTATTGGAGTCTTGGAAATAAGATCTAAGGTCATCATTCTTTTAATAGAACCTAGGTTCACATGACCTAGTCTGCCATGCCAAACATTTGAAGATTCTATATTAGAGACAATGAGAGAACAATCCGAAATTTTATTTATTGTACTTAAAATAAAAAGACCGTCTTTTACAAAGCCTTTCCCTATAAAAGAGTCATGCTTAGAAAAAACTACTTTATTAGCCTCCATTACAATTTTGTATCCTGAGGCTACAAGAAGGGATCCACTAACTAGGTTTCTCCTGACAGACGGCACATGAAGAACATCATGAAGAGTTAAGATTTTTCCTGATGTCATCTTCAGGTTAACTTTTTCTCTTCCAATAATTTGTGCCGTTGAGCCATCTCCTAGGGTCACACCTCCTCCACTTGATTCCTGATAGTTTGAAAAACAGGAGCGATCAAACGAAACGTGAACATTAGCTCCAGAATCCAACCACCAATCATCAGAATGGTAAGAGAGGTTAATAAGGGGTTGAAAGCTTACAGACCTGAAGGAACTCGAAGAACCTTTGTGAAGCATGTTCGTTTCTGGTTTAACTGAGCCCTTTCCTTTGTAGGAGGTCTGGACAGCTTCCTTCTTCCTATGGTAGCAGTTGGTGGCCATATGGTTTGTTTTACCACACACAAAACAAAATCTCTTCTGATCCTGAGTCTGACTGAAGTTCCTAGGTATTTGGTTTTGGTGATGATGGTTGTGGTGGTTAGGCTGAAAGTTTTTCTTCTTCTTGAAGAAATTCTTTTTGGGTTTATAAGAAAAATTAGACTTGGGTTTTCCTTGGCCTTCTACAAGGTTTACCTTAGCTTTAGATTCAGTCTTAGGCTTAGACCTCAATCTAATTGGTTCTTCGGTTCTAATTTTCTTTAGGACTTGGTTGTAGGTAAGATCTCCTTGTGTATGGATAAGTTTCTTAGAAATATCAGACCAAGAGGGAGGTAGCTTGTAGGTGGTATTTGCTAATTGCAGTCTGAAAAATATATAAATTATTTAATAACAATGTCTAGGATAATAGTTTAGGTGGTCATTGCTAAACAATCTTAAAATCTTTAGTTTTTCAAGTGTTGATCAACTCAGGTTAAATGTCACGCCCCAGTCCCAAAATGACGAGGGACTGGAGAAGCGTGGCAATGGCCAGCAACACGCACCGATGGACAACCCAATTGAATGGATCCATCAGGGCATGCTTAAGCTGTAGTCTAGCAATACTAAGTACAAGTCTCAGGCATTTCTAATCTCATCCACAGAATAACACAGATTAATTGCCAGAAATAATGCAATGGAAATAAATATGCAATATCAAATAAGGTTATCTCGGGAAACAATCCGAGAAATAATTCTGTTACATTTAAGGAGAAAAGACAGGAAATGAAATGCTGGAAATGGAAATACTGTGTAGATGTAGCCGGGCTCAGGAGAAATCTTCGGCCACTATCTCGTCTTCTGTTCCTTGTTCTGCTCCAAGGAGTGCTCCGATACCGTACACCTCGGGGTAGTTCTCTTCAGCTGTACCTGGGGACATCATCCAGATCCAGGTCCTCAGGGGACATAGCAAGGTACAAAATAACTCAAGCTAAATGAATATCAGTGCAGCAATCCAATAAACAGCAGGGTAAACTAAGTAACCAACTATGTGATATGCAATATGAGAGTCGCACTAGAACTCAGGCTGAAGCCACTACAAGCTCTGTGTCGGGGAGCCGGTAGCGGCAATAACTATGAATTACACTATGATATATACTATGTTTTATATATAATATCAGCCTGTAGTCTGTGTGTCTCTCCCCACCCAATGTAATCCCACGTCTCATGTCCACGATGCCTCATGTCCATGTCACGCACGATTATAACTAATGCAGCAAGTCTGATAGCTATGAATCAAATGTCTAAGAATGTAAAGTCTATGTCATAAAACATGCATCCTATACAGAATCACCTTGAATGTCTCAGGAAGACTCTGTCTCATGAAATAGTGTCAAGTGTCCTGGGTTCTGGTGTACTTGGTAGGACAAGTACGAGAGTTATCGGGTCTCGATATCCATACCTATGTGACGTTACACAACCCCGCGTACGGAGTTGGCACCCGAATATGATCGGACACTAAGCACGTCACCCGTTTCCTAGGTTAAGCAGTTAAAACAAGTTTATATTTAATTCCACAAGAAATCCATTAAAATACTATGTCAAGAATTACTGAGATTTGACAAGCTTTACTTGCCCACTATTGCATAATTAAGTCCAAAAAATAATTAGCAAGCTGCAGGATTTGGCAAGGTACACTTGCCTGTGGTTCCGGCTATGTTTGCAGTTCTGACTTCGGTTGGATTTGCAGACGGTACTCCGGTTGCTGAAACGAACATCACCATCAGATCCAGAAAATATCAATAAGCTAGAAATGCCTGTCCTTGGGTCCAATTTGGAGACAAGGACAAAAACGACAGTTTTGGGTCAAAACGGGGTCCGCTGGTGGGCCCGCTTTGCACCGAAAGACGCATCCGGGTCAAAGGTCTCCAACTTCACCAAACTTAGTGTCAACAGGTCAGGAACGATGATACGAACCCAACGGAACTTTCAGAATTGAATTCCGATGAGCCGATCACAAAATCGCCCGTCGAGCGGGGCCTGTGGGGCCCACGACACGCGATTTCGTCAACGTTCTCAGAATCGAACCAAACTTGACCCACAGGACCAGCGTATCGCTACGAGTCTGATGGCGCAAGTTTCGTCTCGATCCGACGTGTGTGCACGGAGTTAGGGTGAATTACAGAAAAGGCGGATAAGGGGCGATGTCCGCGGATACGCGTTGATTCCGGTGTGCACGCACACCCGAATCAGCTTCCGCGAAATCCTACACGTCCGTATCGACGAGGCGCACGTATCTGTGAAGATCGCACGCGACCAAGTCGTCCCGTTTGGCGGGGCGTACTCAGTTCCGGGGTGAAACAGGGTCTGGTTTTTCCTGTTTTTGGATCGCGGTGTGCGATCGCCACAGGACGCGATGCCCCGAACGGTTTGTCCGGGCACCGAGAGGGTCATACAGGCTTCGCGTAGAAATTTACAGAATCGAAAACAGATATCCGAGGTGCAAGTTACGAGTACCTGAATGGGACCCGAGAAAGCAGGGTTTTCCGTGTCCGTCTCGTGTCCTGGACACTGTGTCCTCTGCTAGGGCTAGGGTTTAGGGCTGTGTCCGCGTGTCTCCTATTGGCGGACACGGAGGAGGCGACTCAGGGCGGTGAGGGGCCGGCGAGGTCTCGGGCGGTGGCTGCGGCTCTCGGCGAGCTGGTCGGCGTCGAGCGGTGCTGTGGGAGGCGGAGGAGGAAGAGGAAGGGGGAGGGCAGCCGGCGGCGCTGGAGGAGCTGGGAGGGAGGTGGATGGCGGGTCAGGGAGGAGGTCGGTGGGTCTCGGGGCTATCGGAGTAGGGTTCCGGTGAGCTTGAGGGGAGGATGAGGGAGGAGGAAGTGGTCGGGGTAGGGGGTTTATATAGGCGGGGGCGGGGGTGGTCGTCTCCGGGCGAGGCGGAGGGGAGAGGGGTTCGTGGGCCGAGGTTTGCGGCGAGGAGGCGACGTGGGCGGCTCTCGCGGAGGGGGAGGCGGTCGTGGCAGCCGAAGAGCGCGGCGGCCGGCGGAGGAGTCGGGGAGAGGGAGTCGTGGGGATGGGGGCAATGACCGGGTCGGGTCGGGCGCGGATCCGGGTCTGACCGACCCGCCCGACCCGCTAAGGTAAGGGGGCTGGGCTGGGGCTAACGGGCTCGGCCCACTGGGCCGGGCCGGGCCCAAACGAAAAACTAATAATAATAATAATAATAATAATAACAACAATAAATAATTAAATAAATGGTTTTAGGTATTTTTTTAAAAATAGGTCCGGGGTCCGATAAATTCCAGAAAAATTGTCCTAAGTCCAGTTTTTCATTTTACATCCAAAAATATTATTTTCATAATATTTTAATACTGTTTAATATCAATTAAAAATCAATGAATAATTAGAACCCTGTGTTTAAAAAAACAGAAAATTCCCAGAAAATTCCAGAAAATTGTGAAAAATCCAGATTTTAAAATTTTGAAAAATCAGGGAGTTTACATTAGCTGTAGGGGCCGGTTCCCAGCTAGCGGCGGTCCGAAGACTCTTAAGTACCGTGTCGCTTAGGGCTATTTACACCCGGTTGACAGAAGGACCCTTTCGGCTTGTGCCCGAGTTTGTCTCTACTTTGAAACTTTAGATTTGAAGATTTTATTTGCAATTTCCCTTTTATTAAACTATTTTTCTTTTGGACCTAGATTGCTTTCAAAAAAAAAACTAAGTGATTAAAAATTAAGCAAATTGTAAGTTACAATTGAAAGAAATTTTGTGATCAAAATTGCAATTGACAAATAGATAGAAAAAAAATAGTTTTCCTTACACAGTAACTATTAGAATATGAAGTGAATATCAATTCTTTACACAGTAACAAAATTGACAAATAGATATGAAGTTTTCCTTACACAGTAACAAAAATTGCAATTGATCAAAAAATTAAACTATCAATTCTTTAGAATATTTGGTAGAAGTAACAGTAACAGTAACAGTAACTATTGGTTAGAAATTTGAAAATTACTAAGTACTGTTGATTATATTCAATTCTTTAGAATAGCAAATTATTTTAAAGAATCCGAAGAGTAACTATTAGCTATTCAAGTATCAGTAACTATTTCTTACATCAACTATCAAGTACAGTAACTAACAGCAAAATACTAAGGACTCTTAAATCAACTATCAACTTGTATATTTTGCTATTCAAGTACAGTAACTATTTAAATTCTAATAAATTTGTAGAAATCAATTGTAACAAATAAATTGCTACAGTATGTTTAGAAATCAATTGTAACAAATTTGTACAGTATGTTAGAGAAATTAATTCTAATAAATAACAAATTGCTATCAAATAGAATAAACTCTTAGATTGTTAGAGATATTGTCTTTTACTTACTGAAAAATTTCAGAATACAAAAATAAAATAAACAGATGTTACCGGCCTCTGGGGAAGTCGTGCACGAAGCACTGCCCTAAGAGTTTATTCGGGATCTGTGTGCAGACGTTCCCGAAGCTCCTAGTGGTAAAACCTCCGCACTACCGGTATCTCGTTGCCGCACACGACTTGGAGAGAACGACCAGGACTTAGCTCTGCCCAGAGCTTGGAGACGATGAACAGAATTTTGGCAGCAAAGGTTTGGAGAGAAGAAATTTTTCTGATGGATTTTACAAAGAAAATATGGACGAATATATAATACACTTGTGTAACGGTCAGAATTAATTCAGCCGTTACACAGGAATTAAACGAATGAATCTGGACATGAAAAATTGTAACGGTTAAAAACATTTGTAACGTTCAGAAATTAATTCCAACGTTTAGAAAAATAAATGACAGAATTAAGAGGAGCAAAAAGAATTTTAGGGTCCCAGCCCGAACCCGAAGAGGAAATCGGATCGGCATTCGGCGCCCGCAGATGTGGGCGCGTACCCGCACCCGTTATGCGCCGAGCCGAGCTGGGCCGGGCGGCGGCGCGCGCGTGTGGCCCAAGGGGTTCCCCACACAACAACTTAATAGAGCAAAGAAGAGAAAGTAATATATGTACACAAGAGGGCTATGGTGCATCCGATGTGGGACTAAAGAAAGAAAGAGAAATTTGAGCTTTTGGAAAGCAAAGTAAAACCAACAACTACTACTACTACTACTACTACTACTACTACTTCCGTACGATTCTAGACATGGCGGACGAACCTACATATGGATCAATGGGCCATGGCCACCCCTTGTGCAAAAATGGCCACCCCTTTATTCCTTTTAATCACACAACTCAAAACCGTATCGATGTAAGCTTTCATAATCTATATTTAATAGACCTAATTCAAAGTAGATATTTCTGGAAATATTTTTCAGTATTAGGTGCCTGTAAAATAAATGTATTTAGGTATTTTTGTGATTTTGGGAGTTATCGAATACGAAAACGCGATCCATTTAAATTTTCGAAAAGCTGACATGAAGACCTGCAACATATTCTTATTTTAGAAATAATTAAATTTATTATTATTATTATTATATATAGTATTATCTACAAGTAGAAATTGACTAAACCATAGATATAATTATTTTGAAACCTACTTAAAATTTACTTACAATATTTTAAACCAAATAATAAACTTTATTAGGATTTTGGATTATCTAGATTTGATGTTAGCGAAGTGCTTGGGTCCCTCTTATCAACTGTTTGATTCACACCATCCATCCGAAGGCTAAGACAAGTATCGCTATGACCTATGTTTACTTTATTTTCTACTACATGTATATTCGTGCCGACTTTTCACTATATTTTGTCATATCTCATTTTGTCATTATTCTTGATTCACTCACCGTGGTAATTAAATTGTGCACGAGTGCTAGAATCATTAGAGTATACGTACATTTTCGTAGTTGACTTATTGTTTATCAGGTTTATTATTTATTGTTTTGTTATTGCTTTATTTTGAACATGTATTATGAGTGAGTCGGACGGAGAAATACAATAAGTAAGGATGTGGTCTACGAATTGTGCAACCCCTAAAATTGAGTGTATTGTGGATATCAATCGTGCACCACACCCCACGGCTGACGTATAAAGCTATGACCATCCACATGCAGAAAACTTGTATTCTAAAACACATTGTCCACATGACCTTGATTGTTATTGTCATCTTATCTAGTTCTTTGTCCCCTCATAACAGATTGCATATTGTTAACGTCTTAGTTATGTTCCCTTTACTTGCCATGGCACACATGTAGATAGTTTCTCTTTCCTTTTCAAATATTCTTGTATATCATACTGTGTTGATCTAGAGTTATTGTTGTACTTTGTTCAAATTCTGACTGGATAACAACTTCATGTCCTATGGACTGTTTGTTGGTGAAGAGTTGTTTTTGGAGGTCTATTCAAGATAGTCTAGTAGTAATTAGTTTATTTGGATTTGATGTTTAGCGGATCTGTTTCTGATGTATGGTTCGAATGTATTTATTGTATTTATAATTTAAATAGTTGTTGTGAATGAGCACGTAGATCAAATTATGATTAAATATTACCTATTTGGATTGATGATTGCCATTGAGGTCTAGATAACCTAATACCTGTTGCTGCGTTGGATGGACTTGGTCACGTATTCGTATCCCAATAAGTGAGAGCGAGTCGTGACACCCTACCTTCCTCCTGCTATGCCGTCGCCGTCCTCCTGCATCTCGTCACTCTCCTCTTGTCCCACCGTACTGTAATGCCCGGCAACCGCACGGTACATTATGCTGAGTCAGATTGAATGAGGCAATAGCTGGTTATATTTTGATTTGTTGAATTTGGGAACAAGTATTGATTGAGTTGGTTCCATGTGCAGATCGCTAGCGAAGTTTGATGGAATCAGATGTTCGTTCAGAGTAGTACCGGGATAACAAGATTTGGAGCGATAATGTCGTCATCCTTAGTCCGATCGGTCGGATAATTTGGAGAGCACGGCTTGCTCGCACGGTCATACCAATTGAGTAGATGGTGCTTTTCATCAGACCACAGGTTCAAGGGATCGGCCGTATCGACAAGGCATGGTGCTTAATGGAATCGGACTTGGTGAGTGGGCTATGTCCCTACTCCTCTACTCCTTCATGCCTAATAATATGGAACACACGTAATGGCTTGAACACTTGGACTGAAACTTGGAAGTTACGTAGAGAGTACGTCGTTTGGTTGGATATGATTTGTGGCTTGAGTTAATTTTTGTGTTGGGCAGTTGGAGCTTGAGTAGGCAGTTGGAGCTTGATTGGATCATCTTGGTTGAAACATCGAGGCACTTCGGACGGACGAGCGAGCGTGCATCCTTGCACGAGTATCAGTTGGACGCTTTATCATGCAAAGCGAGCAATTGTGGTTCGAAATCAGACAACTGCATCGGTGAGGGCATTGTGCCACGGAGTTTTCTGAGCGAGTGGTGTTGCACCAATTGGAGTATTGTGTCGAAGTGGCATAGTGCCTATAGGGACAACTTGAGATGGTGTCTTGGGATATAAGTTGGAGAATGGTTATGGATAGTTGGTTGGAATGAGGCTAGGATCGTTTGGTGGGACGAGAATGCTCGATTCTATCGCCATACCTACTTGGTGTCTGCATCGGTCACGGACAACCTGTTGCGCATAGGGTTTGGTTTCCTCGAACGGGAAGGCTCTCGGGCACCGGGACCGTTCGGCCATGGAGGAGACAAATGGTAACGTGCCTTGGACGTGGTGCCGGCAGTTCGATACGACCAGGCAGACTAGCTACTCAGCGCTGGATCGGGTAGAACTGTAGTTGATCAGTCCTTTATTTTTTGGTCAGTGACTTCATATAGATAGGAGTTGGTTTGCTTTGCTTTGGTTTGATTTGTGCTTTTCGTGTAGGCGGCGGTCACTTTGCCTCGACAAAAGTGTGCATATCGATGATTGGATTAATAAGGCTTGGATTGTGGCTTGGTTTGAGGATGGACATTGAGGTTTGGATTGTGGTTCGATAGGTTCACGCGTTGCTTGGGTTTGAGTAGGACTGTTTGCATGCTAGTTTTTTTGTGTGTTGGATATATCTGCTTGTATATAGACCTGAGTTGAATAGTTGCATGTTTAACTTGCTTTACAGTTTACTTTAACATATCATACCTCTGCCATGAAAAAAAACTTGGATTCAAGTAGAAAGATCACCATATAACTGTTTGCATTCACTATTCTGCTTAGTGTCGGTTTAGACGAGTGGGTTACCCCGCTCACCAGTACTGCTGTGTACTGACCCACGTTTGTGGATATTATTTCTGGTACGCAGGTGTAGTGGCGCTGCTTGGATATACGGGACATGATGTATGAACGGTAAGTACATTTGTGGGCAAGAGAAAGAACAAGAGTATTGCATCGCCTTTGTGGCATTCTCCTTCGTGGCATTTTTATTTGCACCCTATCGAGAGCTTCGCTGCATATACTCTGATGTGTGCTTGGCACACAATACTTGACTTTCGCTGCAACTTGGTCGTTTCGATGATAACTTTGATGTTTGACAATATCGTCTTGTACGAGCGCAACTCCAAGCTCGTACGGCATCACGTTCCGATGAGAACGATTGTCCTGCGGGAGCACTGCAACATGGTGATTCACGTTTAGTGGAGACGATCGAGCTTGCAGAAGATTGGGACGTGACACGCACCTCTTCTCCTCCTGTTTCACCTCTTAGCTTCCTGTCCCTCTCCGCAACCGCGGACGCATGGAACGGATTCCAAATAGAACAATTGTAGTACTTTCCTATCGCGAAAAAGTGAAACAAGATTTTTGGCAGCAGGGGGCATCTTGGAAAAGTCTGAATGTTCCTTTCAACTGCTTACATAATGCATACAAGATTTTTGGCAGGAGCAGTCATCTTGGAAAAGTCTGAATCTTCCCTTCATCAGCATGTGGAGACCAACTTCTACTGAGTTGGACACTTGGTCCCCTCCTCCCTCCTTCAATCATACAAGAGAGAGCTTCATTCATTCATTCAATTATTTATTTATATATAGCGATCACTTCTCATTCCTTAATTTTCATTCTCACTCACACACACACTAAATCCAGTCTTCTCCTCTCCCACGCGCAGCTTCTCTCACTGGTACCAGTGTATAGTACTGAGAGATCATGGGTCATGACCATGACGAGGAGAAGACAACAGAAGTAGCCATCTCTGCTCCAAAGAAGCCCAATAGGAACAAGTACGCCTTTGCCTGTGCTATGCTTGCTTCCATGAACTCAGTTCTAGCGGGCTACGGTATTCTCCAAAATTTCACAAATTCCCTCCTCCTCCTCTTTTTCTTCGTCAGTTATAATCTGTTCTGATTCAAACAGATACAATTAATTGCACTCGTTAATATATAATTGAATTGGGTGCGCTAATTTTGGGACTATGCTTTGACTACAACCAAATGCTTACAATTTGACGTTTATTGCTAATTTTGTGAGCCAAACAGACTGACTCATAACTAATGAAACTTGGTTTCTAAGTTGTGCTATAGTTTAGAATGAAATATAAAAAAAGAAAGACCACCTATGTATAGTCAGTTCGTTGCAACTAAAGTAACAAAACCGTTGCACAGTATTGATTGTAGTAGAGTACTATATAAGTAGGGCAATTAAAAAAAATATTTGTTAATTTTCCTAAAAAAAATTTATTTGTTAAATTGATTAATAAAAATTTGTATTTGGAAAAAATTTATAATTCATTTAGAAAAATTGGATATTTTTCATTTATCTTCAAGATAACTCATACTCAAACCTAGTTCATCTCTACCATTATAATGCGCATTAGAAACGGTTCAAAAATGAGCCGTCTAAGCCGTATGTATATTATCACTTATTAATTTAATTTTTTTTTTTAAATAACTACGGTATGTCTCTCTTACGGACGCATGTATATCATCACTTATTCATTTAAAAAATAATAAATTTTTTTTAACTACCTTATTTCTCTCTCACTTATTTAAAAATTTTTTTTTAAAAAAACTAAAATCCTTTTAATAACCAAAGACATAACAAATCCTAAAATATATTCAATATTTAAATTATATTTAAACAAGCTAAATTATATTATCAAACTAAAATATCCAAAATTCTAAAAATATATTTATAATAAATCATAAATAAAATATATTTAAAATATTCTAACATAATTTAAATTTTTATCTAATTTTTCAATAATATTATAATTTATTTTATTTTTGTTACCAAAAGTACACGTCAAAGTAAAAAATTGTAAAAGAGTAAAATTTGGCATATGTACTGGTGTTTAGATGTTGCAGTGGTGAGTGGGGCCGTAATCTTCCTCAAAGACGACCTGAAGATCAACGACACCCAGATCGAGATCCTCGCCGGCATCATCAACATCTACTCCCTCCTCGGCGCACTCGCCGCCGGCCGCACCTCCGACTGGATAGGCCGCCGCTACACCATGGTCTTCGCCGCCACCATCTTCTTCCTGGGCGCGCTGCTCATGGGCCTAGCTCCGAGCTACGCAGTCCTAATGCTCGGCCGTTTCGTTGCCGGCATCGGCGTCGGCTACGCCGCCATGATAGCCCCCGTCTACACCGCCGAGCTCGCCCCCGCCTCCTCCCGCGGCTTCCTCACCTCCTTCCCGGAGGTCTTCGCCAACTTTGGGATCCTCCTCGGCTATGTCTCCAACTTCGCATTCGCCAAGCTCCCGGAGCACCTCAGCTGGCGCATGATGTTCCTGGCGGGCGCCATTCCTCCGGTCTTTCTAGCGGTCGGCACGCTCGTCATGCCCGAGTCGCCGCGGTGGCTCGTCATGCAGGTAAGAGCGGAACCAAAAATTCAAGTTGCACTGAACTGAACTAAAACTATGCTATATATAGTCCAAAATGTTAACAATATAAGACAACATCAATCGACGCGCATGTTTATGAAATTTTAATCAAAAAAATTTCATATTAAGTATCAATTTTCTTTTTAATTGTAACAAAAGAATAAAGTTTGAAAATTTTATAAACTTAGTCCCAATCCGTTCTTTAAAAAAAAAAAAATCTTCCACAATTTATGTATCTTTTGAAGGAAGTATATTTTATATTTATATTTATTAATCTAGAATGAAGATTAACTTATGAAGTGTTTTAGTGACGAAATTTAGTTACAAATTTTGACTTTTAGTGACGAAAATGGATTTTTAGTGACATATTTAAAACCTTAGTGATGATATTTATATACGAAATTGTGCTCTTATTGATTTTTTATTATTTATTTTTACATTATTCATGTTATCGGTAACACAGAATATACGCCCTTAAGAATGGCATAAATTGTGGGGGAAAAAATTGAGTGATTCTAAAGAGCTTATTGGGACTAGATATATAGTTTGAAATTTTTAATAGAAATTTGATCCTTAATATTTAATTATTTGAATTTTAATTGATGCAGGGCAGGATAGGGGAGGCGAAGAAAGTGCTTGCGAAAACGTCGGATTCCCCCGACGAGGCGGAACTTCGTCTCGCCGACATCAAGGAGGCTGCAGGAATACCTAATGGCTGTGACGAGGATTTCATCGCCGTACCGAAACGGAACCGTGGGGAAGGAGTGTGGAGGGAGTTGCTGATTAGTCCCACTCCTGTCGTCCGTCGCATACTCATCGCGGCCATTGGGCTACAATTCTTCCAGCAGGCCTCCGGCATCGACTCCGTGGTGCTCTACAGCCCGAGAGTATTCGAGAAGGCCGGGCTCAAGAACAAGGACCACCTGCTCGGCGCGACGGTCGCGGTCGGGTTCACGAAGACGTCGTTCATTTTGGTCGCTACGTTCCTGTTGGATAGGGTTGGGAGGAGGCCCCTGCTGTTGTCTAGCGCGGGGGGGATGGTGGTGTCGTTGGTTATGCTGGCTTCCGGCCTGCTGGTCATAGACCGAAGGCCCGACGAGAAGGTGACGTGGGCCGTGGCGGTGTGCATCGGGACCGTGCTTATGTTCGTGGGCTCCTTCTCGATCGGGCTCGGGCCGATAGCGTGGGTGTACAGCTCGGAGATCTTTCCGACGAGGCTGAGGGCGCAGGGAGCGAGCCTGGGGGCTGCCACAAATAGGGTGATGAGTGGAGTGATCACTATGACGTTTATATCGCTATATAAGGCCATAACGATATCGGGGAGCTTCTATTTGTACGCCGGTGTCGCGGCGGCCGGCTGGGTTTTCTTTTACGTGTTCTTGCCAGAGACGAGTGGGAGGAGATTGGAGGACATGGGAGAGTTGTTTGGGAATGGAGGGGAGAAGAAAACTGGGGAGGTCGAGTTGCCTAAGGCTGAGGAAGACGTCAACAATTAGGCCTCTTTGGTTCGCGGAAAGAAAGCTGAGTCATTTTTTACTCCATGTTTTTTTTGTAAAAAAAGAAAAATTTGGGAGAAAAATAAACTCTTGCAGGAAAAAGTGGATAATGGGGTCAGTGGAGAATATATTTTTCTTTTCTGCCACCGAAACACAAAAAAATGAATATCCTTTTCTTCCAAATTCCGATCTTGCGAACCAATCGTGTCTTTAATGTAGCTGATCATGGTTACTTAAACCTGGGTGTGGTTAAGAAGAACTTGACTATTTCATGCAGTGCTAATTGTCAAGAGAGATTGATAATTATGCAGTCTTTTCTGTGATACTTGGGGTTCATAATTAATCTCTAATTACTTGTTAATGGCAAGAAAAGTTGAAGGATAGGAAGAAAATTTTCAAATGCTGCTATTGCAAAATTTAGTCTTGACCAGCCCATTTAGAAATAAGATTTATTTATGTACCAACTTATATTAACTAAGAGATGAGATGTAAAGATTAGATGGTAAGTGCAACGTCCAACACTATTTGTGCGAAGACTGAAATATTAGATTGTGGGTGGAGTCAAAAGTAAAATCAACAACGTGTGAAATATTAAAGCATGTTGAGTTGTATCTTGTATTGGGTTGAACGATCAGATTTGACAAATAAATTTGTTATAAAGTTTGGTCGCATATGAAATAAAAAAAATGGAAGGACAATTTATAGATATATATAGGTCAACAATTTAATAATATTTTTTATAATATCAAATTTAGTGAATATTAACTTTGATTTACGTCTGATTGCGTTTCCAACCGTATGTAAGTTATATGGTCTATTGTCAATGTTTTCTTTTTCTACTGATCAATTATCATATAAGACGTTAGAAAATGCAAATGATAAAAAACGAACACAAAGATAATATTTTAATAGAAATATAATAATTGAATAGAGTTTGGATTATTGTAATAATAAAGTTGCCTCTATTAGATCCACACAAAAGAATCATATGATACACAAAAAATCTTATCAGGCATGGCCTCATGTATTTTTGTAATTGGTGGAATAACACAATATGCATTAGGCCTTCCGAATTCATGTCTCCAAAAAAATATTATATATATATATATATATATATATATATATATTATTTGTTATATATTTATTTTTATATAACAACATATAGAAAATATTACTAAAATATAAAATTTGATTCATATTTAGTTAAAAATTTGTTACAATAAATATTTTTTCTTAGTTGATGTTACTTTTGGATAATTTTATTTCTGAAAAAAATATCAGAAATATTTTTATATATGAGAATATGTCTCCATTTATTTTTGGCATCGAATCTCGTTGGAAGTTGAAAGGTTACATTGGAAGATGGAAAATATGAAAGGTTAATGCATGTTGGCAGCCATGTCTTATTTCGAGGTGTCTCTTGAGTTTCTTCATTCTCCTAGGAGCTTTTTGGTTGGTTGAAAGTGAAAATAAAGTATGAATGTAATTTTTTGTCTGGTAAAAATGGAATGTGTATATTTTTGAGTTTCGTGCTAGTTATTTTCTGGTGAAAGTGACTTTCAATATTTCGATAGGTAATTTTTTGTAACTTGAAAATGGTCAAATAATACTTTTAGTATTTGAATGACTATAAAAAAAAAAAAATTATATTATAAGAAAAATAAAATTAAATAATGAACTAAAAGTACTAAAAGAGTCAAAAAGTTATTTATATATATTAATTTATGTAGTTGGGTTTAAAAAAATAAAAATACAAGCTACAGTCGTCCACATCCACCCAAAAAGTTATTTATATATATTAATTTATGTAGTTGGGTTTAAAAAAATAAAAATACAAGCTACAGTCGTCCACATCCACCCAAACTCTCCCCCTTCCCCCAACCCCCCCCCCCCCCCCCCCCCCAACTTGGACTTAACCAAACAGACCCAATATATAAAGCCATGTAATTTGTAATGAAAACACAAGTGATAGCATACTTCTTCTCCTCTCCAGTATTGGATGCATGATTCATTTGCTGAACACCTTTAAATTTTTTTAGTTTTTCTCTTGTGATTTGTTTCTCCAACATTTAGAGCAGATTTATGCTTCTTCTTTCTTTTTTTTCTCCCTTATCAGCTCAGAGTAATGTCACATTTATCAGACCTCTGATAGATGCGAAATTATAGGAATCCCATCCGCACAGACATCTTCATCATCTCTTACCTCGTCGCCACCGGATCCTCTCGGCCGCTCGCACGAGACGAGTGACATCATCGTGACTGGTGCCCTCGACCACTCGCACGAGACGAGTGGCGTCCTCGAGTCCGGTCGGCGTTTATTTTTTTCGACCACCTCAGAGTGTGTCAGTCATCAGTTCTCAGACATTTGTGGGATTCCGTTCATCCGTGACGAGGGTAATTAAAGCATTTTTATTGACAACCGGTGTGACCTTCAAAGTTTCTATTATTATTATTATTATTATTATTAAAAAAAAAATTTTGGTGCATCTCAAATGGCTACAATTGATGAAAACCCGATTATGAAGTTGTCTTCAGTCCTTGTCAATGGACTAAATTACATTGCTTGGCAAAGAGCTGTGACTTTTGCTCTTGGAGGAAAGTTCAAATTAGAGAATATATTGATTGATGGTACCATCACTAAACCAAGTTCATCAAGTTTATGCGTATTAAATGTGTTTAGATCCCACAAATGTGCAATTATTGATCATTTATGGAGTTTCAAAATGTCTTGGGTCCCACAAATTTGCAATTATTGTTTTTGGAAGGATTAGGCTGGAGCCTGGAACTGTAGTGTGTCACATCTATATTATCGTTGTTTCCTTAGCTTGTCAATGGTGCTGCCTGAGCTGCGACGCGGACATTGTCACTGTTTGGCTACTCCGAGGTGATGTGATTCTGATTGGACGATTTATTCCGTCACGCGACGTTTTTTATCTGGTTGGTTGATTTTTCTTGATGATTCGTCCATCTCTTGGAAGACGAAAAAACAGGTGACGATGTCCCCTTTTTTTGGCCGAAGTGGAGTACCGTACAATGTCAGCGATCACGTGTGAGCTTAAGTGGCTCTAGGGGTTGCTTGGCAGTTTGGGGGTGCAACATTCGTGTGCTATGAATTTGTTTTGTGATAGTCAATATGCTTTACATCTTGCGCAGAACCCAGTTTTCCATGAGCGCACAAAACACATTGAGCTGGATTATCATTTTTTGAGGGATGATGTTCTTGCTGGAGTTATTCGTCCATCTCATGTGCCAACAGACGGACAACTGGCGGATGTTTTCACCAAAGCTTTGAGCAAACGGCAATTTGAGTTTCTTTTTCACAAGTTGGACATTTGTGACTTGCATGCTCCAACTTGAGG
The DNA here is from genome assembly GCA_036927795.1 of Iris macrosiphon. NCBI lineage: Eukaryota > Viridiplantae > Streptophyta > Magnoliopsida > Asparagales > Iridaceae > Iris > Iris macrosiphon. The sequence continues at coordinate 7,635,482 of JAYESA010000009.1, forward strand.
AGGAGTATTAGGATTAAATTGTATTTATGGTGATTAGCTATATATGGTGATTGGGGTATTGTAATTCAGTTGTATTAAATTATATTTATGATGAATGACCATGTGACTTAGGTCCTAAGTTAATATGTGGATGTATATATATGTAATATTATGATGAATGAAATATCTAGAATATTATTTCTTATCACTTCCTTCGCACTGTCTCAATCTTATTGAGTTTGGCATCATAAGAATGAAATGATAGTAATCTCCACCATAGATATCAAGTGTTCTTTGTATATATGTCCTAAATTCTTTGTTATCCACATCACAAACTCAGTTCAACTAACTACTTCACATTCGGACTTAATCTGAAAATTAAGAAACGAACCTGGTTTGTTTAATTAGATATGCGAAACAACCGTATCTAATATAATCAACCATATCTAATATAATCAAATAAACAACATCCCTCAAGCCTCAACTCTTGGCCAATCCCAGCCTTTGATTTTGATATATCATGTTGATATTAACTTCCCAAAATAAAAAACGAGAGAATAAATAAATCAAAATAGTTCCATCAAACAAAATCCTATTTTCGAAAACAAATAAAAAGAAATTGAAATGCAATCAATCTGATCCAAAAGAATAGCTAGGAATAGATAAGAGTTTGTTAAAGTAAGGGAGAAAAAATAGGACGGATTGAGTATAACGTTTCACTATTTAAGAGCTCCCATCTTATTGGAAACCACTACTCATCATCACTGTGAATGGCCACATAGTGAATGCTAACTGCTACTACTTCTACTTCCGTACGATTCTTCTAGCCATGGCGGGCGAGGCAGTACCTAAAGATGTTTCCGATGTCCCCGCTGCCGCTGTTGATCCTCAGAAGCGCAATACCGGGTTTGCCATCGTGTGCGCTCTTCTCGCTTCCATGACTTCCATCCTCGTGGGCTATGGTAACAAATCTCTCCACTTTTGACTTGATATGAGGTCCATGAGACAGCATGATCCAAAATTTTAGAGAACATCAAAAAAATTTAATTCATAATATAACAAGTACCACGAGCTTCATATCAAGCCTATACAAATTATACTCATAAATTTCATTTCAAGTTCAGATAATAATAATAATAATAATAATAATAATAATAATAAATCATGTGATTTTAGTTGTATGAGGCTGATAAAGTCCATAAAATAATCATAAGTCGCGTGTGTTATTATTATTATTTAATTTTTTTTGTGGAATCATTATGTTTTTAGAGCTCGATGTTGATGCATGAGGTCCATAGCAGCTAGCTAAAATTACATCCTTATGATTATTAATAAACTAATTAATCCATAGCGAACGATTATAATTTTTTTGTTTGGAAAATCGTTTTACTTTATTTTTTGTTGAATATTTTCAATTTTAATAGTATTTTGACATATATTATTTCGAATATTATAGTTTATTTATTATTTTATTTTCTAAATTTTGTATTGATAATACTATTTTATAATCGTCAATGGAAAAAGTTGTATGAATATTAAGCTTTTCTCAAAATCAAAAATCATACACTGAAATACTATACGATAAAAATTCTAAGTTACTAATATCATAATATCATATCGTACATATTTTATTGCATACGCAGAACTATTTAGGAGCTGTGGGGCTAACAAATATTTTTTTTATATATACTTTTATTTGTTTAGATCAATCAGTCCACACATAGTTGATTCTAGCCCACACTATTAAACATAATTTGAATTTGAACTTTTGATTCCGTTCTTGTTTAAATGTACTTTCGGAATTTCTGATATATTTTTGAGTACAAAATTGAGCAACCTTGTAAACCCTCTATGAAGTTTATTTACTCTGTAAAACCCTTTTTCTCCGCCGATTGGTGGGTGATTTCTCTATACACGTGCCCCTCCCCCACCTGTTCGCTCCTGTCAGAAATTCCAGCCAATAGAGATATGCCAAGTGGCACGCAGGAATCTGCGGTGCTGCTCTTATTTATGAGACATGAAGTCGTGCAACTATTTGTACCACATTTTCTGTTTTTTCAAACTTTGATCTCTGTTTCACTAGATATTGGTGTGATGAGCGGCGCCTCCCTCTTCATCAAGGAGGACCTCCACATCAGCGACAACCAGCTGGCGGTCGTCATGGGCATCCTCAACCTCTACTCCCTCGTCGGCTCCGCCGCGGCCGGCCGCACCTCCGACTGGGTCGGCCGCCGCCTGACCATCGTCATCGCCGCCGCTTTCTTCTTAGCCGGCGCCCTCCTGATGGGGTTCGCCCCCAGCTACGCCGTCCTCATGCTCGGCCGTTTCGTCGCAGGCGTCGGCGTCGGCTACGCCTTCGTCATCGCCCCCGTCTACACCGCCGAGGTCGCCCCGGCCTCCTCCCGGGGCCGCCTCACCTCCTTCCCCGAGGTCTTCATCAACATCGGCATCCTCCTCGGCTACGTCTCCAACTTCGCCTTCGCCAAGCTCCCCCTCCACCTCGGCTGGCGCGTCATGCTCGGCATCGGCGCCGTCCCCGCCGTCCTCCTCGGCGTCGGCGTCCTCTTCATGCCCGAATCCCCGCGCTGGCTCGTAATGCAGGGCCGCCTCGGCGAGGCCAGGAAGGTCCTCGAGAGGACCTCCGACAGCCAAGCCGAAGTCCTCCTCCGCCTCGCCGAGATCAAATCCTGCGCCGGAGTCCCCGAAGACTGCGACGACGACATTGTGTCCGTATCGGCCAAGAAGAGCCACGGCGAAGGCGTGTGGAAAGAGCTGCTGATAAGCCCCACCCCGGCGGTCCGGCGGATCCTCATCGCGGCCGTCGGGATCCACTTCTTCCAGCAGGCCTCCGGTATCGACTCCGTGGTCGTCTACAGCCCGAGAGTGTTCGAGAAGGCCGGGCTGGAGAACAAGGACCAGCTGCTGGGCGCGACGGTCGCGGTCGGGTTCACGAAGACCGTGTTCATCCTGGTGGCGACGTTCCTGGTGGACCGGTTCGGGCGGATCCCGCTGCTGCTGACCGGGATGGGGGGGATGGTGTTCTCGCTGGCCGGGTTAGGGCTGGGGCTTACGGTGGTGGAGCGGAGCAACCCGGAGGAGAAGGTTACGTGGGCTATTGCGGTGTGCATTGTGTCGATACTCTTGTATGTCGCCTTCTTCTCGATCGGGCCGGGGCCGATCGCGTGGGTGTACACGTCGGAGATATTTCCGCTGCGGCTGCGGGCGCAGGGGGCGAGCTTCGGGGTGGGGGTGAACCGGGTGACGAGCTCGGCGCTGACCATGTCGTTCATAGAGCTGTACAAGCGGATAACGATCGGAGGCTGCTTCTTTCTCTACGGAGGGATCGCGGTCGTGGCGTGGGTGTTCTTTAAGATGTACCTGCCGGAGACGAGGGGAAAGACGCTGGAGGAGATGGAGGACTTCTTCGGGGTGACGGCCAAAGACATTGAAAAGGAGGAGGTGACCAAGAAGCAGGTTCAACTACAGGTGGACAGTAGCATTGAAGGAGGAGAGGAGTTGGAGAGGGAGAGAATGGTTCAAAAATATGATTAGGTTTTTTTTTTTTTTTAATTTTGTAAATAAAGGTTTAACTAGGATTGATTTGGATGTGTGTCCTACGGAGCGGGACTATATAGAAAGAACAGAGCCTGTGATGTGAGGAATAACAAGTCAAAAAAATCTTATGTTCAGAATGGACTAGAATACAAATAACTTGTTTAGTGTCACAAGTGAAACAAATTTTATATTTGGGATAGATCTTTCTGCAATATGTCTCTCCAACGGCCGAAGATGAAAGAAAGAATTTTTTTAAAATATACTAGTATATATGCACGTGCTTTGCACGTATATTGGAGTGAATGATGTTGATGAGTTAGTTTATTTCTACTGCTTTTAATTATATAGGTTAATGGTTCAACCCTTCGAATTCTTTGGTAACAATTTAAAAGACTTAGCAAGTAGCATGAACCCTTTGATTTCCATAAATGGTTGTAATTATTGCATCTCTTAAATGGTTGTCAGTAGAATTTATTGTAGGTATTCTTTTTAATTATAAAATATGTTGAAGGGTATTTTTGGAACGAAAATTTTTCACGGTGAAGCCTAGTTTTGGCATTATATAGAGGAGATATGAAGGAGAAAAAAAAATTTGATATACACATTCTAATGAAACTTCAAGAGACCAAAATGACGACGGTGTTCTGGATTGGCACTGTCGTTGGATAAGGATATAGAAAAAAGTTTGCTGAATGGTTTTTCAAAAAATTTTAAAATAGATTTTTTTCACAATTTTTTGTAAATTTTTGGGATTTTTAAGTAATTTAAATCAAGGTATTTTTGAGATTAAATAATTTTTAAATGATGTTAAATAATATTCACATATTATGAAAATAATATTTTCTGGTATAAAATGAAAAATTAGACATAGGATAATTTTTGAGAAATTTATTGGACCCCGGAAGCATTTTTAAAACCCTAAAAACTAAGTTTAAATAAACTAAATTAAACCATAGGATTAAACCCGGTTCAAGTTAACCAAATCAACCCGAACCGGACCCGGTTCAATTGAACCGACCCAAACCCTGCGGGTCGGATCCGGGTCTAACCTGCCGACCCGAAACCCGATTACCCGAACCCGTATTCATGTTTTAGCGGATCGGGTCGGATCCCTCAGACCCGACCCGCTGACCCGACCCGACCCGCCTAACCTTTCTCCTCCCCCAGCCGCTCAGCCCCCGTAACCGCCGTGGCGCCTCGCCTCCCAGCCGCTCCGGCTCCCCTGCACCCGCCGCCTCGTCGCCTCCCGTAACCGACTCACCGGCCGCCCGTCCGCCTCCCTCTTCTTTCTATAAAGCCCTGTCCTCCGCCCTCAACCCAGCTCCGCTCCGCCGTCTTCCCCAGCGCCACCTCCGTAGCGCCTCGAGCCGGCCATCTCCTTCAGAGCTCCGCCTCGAAACCCCCAGCCCCGCTCTTCCTTCGTCGTCCCCGGCGTCTCCCCTCGCCGTCGTCTCCCCGACCGCGGCCTCGACGAAAGTCCATATCCACCGCCTCGTCGACGAGCCCTCCGCTGCCACTGCCTAGCTCCGCAGCCCGAGCCTCCAGCCGCCAGTGCTCTGCCTCCCTCTCACCTCCAGCGCCGTGCCCAGCCCGACAGCAGCCGCAGCAGCCCCGGCCGCCGAGCGCCTCCGGCTGAACAACTCTGCCCCGAGCAGCCCTCCTCCGGCGATGCCCCGGTAAAGTCTCCGTCGACAGAACCCTAACCGAAACCCTAGAACTGTACAGTACCTAGACGCCGTGGCTCATCGCGTCGTGTCACATCGCGGACACGAGAATCCCGGTTTTTGTGGAGCCCTGTTCAGGTACCATTTTCTCTCTCCTCGTTGTCCCATTTTTTGTTCCATCTATTGTGACGTGAACACTGCGTGACCCTCTTGATGCCCGTGCAACCCGCTCGGTGTGTCGCGCCCTATGGCGATCGCGAACCTCGATCCAAAAATAAGAAAATATTCACCCCGTTTTCTTCCGAAACTGAGTGCGCCCCGCCAAACGGAACGACTTGGTCGGGTGCGGTCTTCACCGAAAAGTGCGTGCCATTGATACGGATGTGCGAGATTTCGCAGAAGTTGATTTGGATGTGCGTGCACACCGGAATCAACGCGTATCCGCCGACAACGTCCCGTATCGGCCTCTTTTGGATCTCGCTGTAACTTTGTGTACACACGTCGGATCGAAACAAAACTTGCGCCATCGGACTCATAGCAATACGCTGGTCATGTGATCCAAGTTTGGTTCGATTCTGAGAACGTTGACAAAATCGCGTATCGTGGGCCCGTGGCTCCACTTGACGGGCGATTTTGTGATCAGCTCATCGAAATCCAATTCTGGAAGTTTCGTTGGGTTCGTATCATCGTTCTGGACTTGTTGACACTAAGTTTGACGAATTTGGAGACCATTGCTTCTGACACATTTTTCGGTGCAAAGCGGCCCACATGTGGACCCCGTTTTGACCAGAAACTGTCATTTTTGCCCTTGTGTCCAAATTGGACTCAAGGACAGGCGTTTCTAGCTATTTGATATTTTCTGAATCTGATGGTGATATTTATTTCAGCAACCGGAGGAGTACCTACAAATCCCACTGAGACCAGAGCTACAGTTGGAGTCAGAACCCCAGGCAAGTGTACCTTGCCAACATTGCAGTTCTTGTTACATATTTTCTTGATTTATTTATATCTTGTACATGCTTAACCTAGGACCGTGTGACTTTACTTAGCGTCCGATTAATAGTCGGGTGCCAACACCGTACGCGGAGTTGTGTAACGTAATCTAGAGATGGATATCGAGACCCTTTACATTCTCGTGCTTGCATTATCAAGTACGTCAAAACCCATGACACCTGATACTATTCATGAGACAGAATCTTCCTGAGATATTCATGGTAATTTTGTATAGGTTACATGTTTTATGATATATTCTTTTGCTTAGATATTATATGACTTGATGTATTAGTTTTGATCCTGCGTGGCATGGACATGAGACATCGTGGACATGAGACGTATGATTACATTGGGTGGGGAGAGACACACAGGCTACAGATTGACTATATTATGCCGACGTCTTAGTCTCTCTCTGAGCTAGACAATTACATGATATCACTGCTACCGGCTCCCCGACACAGAGCTTGTAGTGGTCTCAGCCTGAGTTCTAGTGCTGCTCTCATCTTGCATATCACTTAGCTGGTTATATAGTTTACCCTTTTGATTCATTATTGCTGTACTGCATTATTTATAGCTTGAGTTATTTTATACCTTGCTATGTCCCCTGAGGACCTGGATCCGGATTATGTCCCCAGGACTAGCAGACGAGATCGACCCCGAGGTACACGGGACAGGAGCATTAGCAGGAGCAGGAGCAGGAGCAGGAGCAGGAACAGGAGCAGGCACTGGAGCAGTACCAGATCCAGTAGACGAGTGATCACCGATGATATCTTCTGAGTATATGCTTTATCCATACTCAGTATTTGCAGTTGTTATCTTTATTTCTGTATCTTGACTATTGTATCAGACTTGTAATTGGGTTGTTCCCCGATTTATTTACTTGTGACTTGCTGATGATTATATTTCACTCTATTGATATTGTTGTATTCATTTCTGTGGATGAGATTAGTAGACACTTATTGTTATTTTATAGCTTAAGTACATCCTGATGGGTCCATTAAATTGGGTTTGTCCATCGGTGTGTGCTGCTGGCCATTGCCACGTGTCTAGTCCCTCGATATTTTGGGACTGGAGCATGACAAGCAGCGAAAACTGTCACACCCCGGTCCAGTAAGGGCCGATCGTCCTCGCTTGGACCCTACGGAACCGATTGTCCTCGCTTGGGCGCGATGCCGTGCAAGCCTAAGTTTCGCTTTCACCAGGCATAGTACCTGCACAAGACACAAGTTAGACAAAAATATACATATATATATATATATATATATATATATATATATAATATATATATATATATATATATATATATATATATAGGCACATGATTCAAATTGCAGATAACCAAAGTTGAACACATTTGATTGAAACACAAAATACTTCCTTTATTGAATACCTGAATATTGGATTACAAAGTACTTGCTTGGCTGAGTTACAAAATATGACATAAATAGCTTATAACTCTTTTAACAAACCCAAAACTAGCCACAACGCTCATACATTATATTCTTTTAGTAGACCAAAATTAAAACAACTAGCAGAAGAACAATTTGCACACATGAGAGAAAAGCTAAGGAAGCAGCTCAAGCACGGTTCCGCTGGATGGATGCGCTATTACTGGTTCAAAATGTTATCCAAGCTCTCGCTACTAGAACCTAAAAATTTATCCACAAATGTGAGTCAGTACTACAACATGTACTGGTGAGCGACCGTGGCCAAACTTATCGAGAAATCCACACTAAGTAAGCATGTGAAGCAAACATATTAGGTGATCTTTCTGGTTGTCTAATTTCTTTTTAATAATTCATGCAAAGAAACATAAACGATAAATTTAACCATGCATATGATAATTTTTATCCACGGCCGAACGATTATCCCTGCAGCAGACACAAAAGTTATCCATAATTTGCATATATGAATAAACTTATGAATCAATCTTGGCATCAAATATTAGGTATGCAAGAAGGTAAATCTAGCATGTGCCCTAACTACATGATGGTCCACGGAAAAATTCATGAATAGCAGCTGGGACTACAAATCCAAACTAACTATTAGACATGACACTCCCCTAATCGCGAGGACTACAAGCCTTAGGGTGTTTCGATTATCTATCCCAGGTCGAACGATCTCCAGTGCCCCAGGAACCGCTCGAGAGACTGACCTTGTGCACAATTTGTCCAAAGACCGATGCAACGAATGTGTTCTATAAATTAATCAGTTCTATTGCAACCGTTGAACAAAAGCTTCTATGTGGACTATCTTCTTTTCGATAGAGTCGAGGCTCTTCAATGAGTTCAATATTGATCAATTCAAACCATAAGAGGTTTTTAATAGGTTCAATGCGCAGCATAAGATAAGTAACGTGCATTAATAACTCAAACGGTTTGCAGTGTATTCTATGATTCAAATATCACGATTTCTATATCATGCAATAAGTAGTAGCAAATTCTAAGTTAACAAGTGAAACATGTTCATTAACTTATCTTCTTACTGGGTTGTCAAATTGAGCATAGGGACATGCATTTTGAGTAGACTAGAGATTATTTTATTAAGGCGTGCAGATTAAATGATTCATTGAAGGGCCAAAGCCACTCACCGATTGAATCGAACGAGATGATGGGGAAGCCTTATGCAATGGTCACTCCTTGGTTATGCGTCCTGAAATTACAACAACACTTGGTTAGTATCTTTCGATCTTTTTCTCTTACGATTCGAAAAGAATGCGCAAGCGAGAAAAACAAATCATGAAAACCAAGTCATCGAAAGCAAGGCAAAACACAAAGCAACACAAAATCAAGCAGCAAAACAACCAACGAAAACTCTTGGACTTATTTCAATAAAAGTCGTTCCATCAATTTGAAGGGTTCATTGCATTTCGTCCGTGTTGATTTGGCGGTAAGATTTTTTCGAAACTCGATTCTCAACCGAGTCAAAGTAACAAGTGTTCCATACGTAACCCGCTAGGAGCGGGACATTACAGAAACGGGGTATGCGGGGAAGCGCAGAGTGGTGCGGGGGAGGCGCGGGGTAGCTCAAGGGAGGCACGGGGTTGGCGCGGAGGAGGGGTGCCCGGTTGGAGGCACTGGGGAAATGAGGTGGGAGCTCGGGGGAGGCACGGGGTGGCGCAGAGGAGGAGGGGGAGGCGTGCAGGGGGGAGGAGTGAGGAGCTCGGTGGCAGGGAGGACGGGAGGATGGAGGAGGGGGGAGAGGCATAGAGGTGGCGCGGAGGAGGGGGGGCAGGTTTGAGGCGGCGGGGGAAGGAGGGAGAGCTTGGTGTGGGGAGGGGAGGAGGGGGTAAGGGCGCGGGGAGGAGGGATGAAGGCTCAGGTGGGGGGGGGGGGGGGGGGGGGAGGGGAAGGGTGGGAGGGAGGGGTAGTTTAGGTGTTTTACTTCTTCTTCTTTTTTACAGAAACTTACGGACAACCCCTATGAACAGTTGACGGAATGGATCATTTTGATCCAAATATTAATTACGAGAGATTTTATTTGCTACATTTGTGTAGTGGGTCTTATTTTCCTAACGAGACAAATCTAAGAAGCGATTTTTTGCACTTTATCCCCTCTATATCGTATAAACTAGTGATTGAATAGTTAATATTGTTTTGAATAATGGTATGTTCACTCTCTCTTCTTGGAGAAATTATTTTGTGAACCGTTCTCACCATGTGGCAGTGATGTATGGTGAGCCGGTTCAATAAAATAATAACACATGACTAATGGCGAGTTGGTCTATAGTTTCGATTGCTATCCTTTGAACATTGATGCAGATCAGTACTTGAGTATACAACCCTTCTTACAAATATGGTTTATATATATATATATATATATATATAAAAATTAAATGTGTAATTCTTTGGATCGGTTCATTATTTATCACTGTCACGTGGTAAGTTCGACCCACTGAATAGTTTCTTCTCTTATTGGAGGATGACACAGTTAGAAAACGACATGCAACAGAGAAAGCGATATTAATTTTGTTTTAATATGCATGGCTATATCACTGGACATAATTTTTTTTTTCTTATTTGTACCACTTATTTAATGCACAAATCTTTCCGATGTTTCCCTTTCGTTAGTCTAATTTCTAGCTTAGATTTGCATTCGTATTTGACCAAGTCAATATCAAATCGGATCATGAGTTAGCATGAGCCGATATGGTTGACTTTGATAAATCAGACTTGAGTTAATCGCTACTGCTATCGAACCCGAATATGTCCATTTGATCGACCAACTAAACTATTCTGTGTGTGGCTCGTTAGGGTCAATACTACGATGGCCGCAGGAACCAAAAAGATTATGACAAGTCTAATATGATCAAACCATGTCTGATTGTCCTATTTAAAAACATTTCCTCAGTAACTTTCTCTCTTTTACTGGTCGACTCCTACCATTAAATCAACTATCCATAAATCCACCTAAAACAACCACAACTCTTTACCTATAGTTATTTTCTTGTTTCTTGTTCTTTATCTTCATGTCATAGTTTATCTGTTGAATGTGTTAGCTTTGTATATTTCTATGATTACATTTCTTATGATTCAGAGAATTATTTGATGCTTACGATTCATATTTAGTTATATACAATATATTATCGTTGATGTTACCACATAGGCTAAACGTACATGTTGAAGTATGAATAATTATTCTATATAAAAAAAAATGTTATAAAAAATTGTTAAGAATATTTTAACAAATATTTTCACTCAAATGATATAAACTAGTATATATCTCCACTTAAAAAAAAAAAACTACCAAATGTCCACATCCCTTGTATGGAACAATTAAAATTTAAGGTACACCTTCACTATTTCAACCAAATTTTTGACTGTTTTGCAAAAAATGGGAGCATTTGATAGATTTAAAAAGAAGAAGAGAATATATACTAGTTGTTTTAATTTGAGTGGAAGCATTTGCTAAAATATTTCAAATTGTATTATTCGCACTCCATTAGAAGATGGATCTGCTAGATGAAATGCTAGCTGGAATAACAAATCCCTTTTATTAATGGACTAATTAGTGTTTAGACCCTGAATTTTATACCAGTTTAGAGTTTAAGTCCTAAGATATCTAATTGAAAAGTTTGGAGACTGATTTTTTTACTTGTGGTTTCTTTTTCCAATTATACCCCCAGTTTCATGCATGGCAATAAAACTTTTATATATAGGTTCCGGAGGGTATAATAAAAAAAAAAAAGAAACAAAAAGTAAATCAGGATCCAAAATTTTCAGTTGGACATCTTAAGGCTTAAACTCTACTGAACTCAAGTGGCTCTTGTGGTTACCTAGAAGAGATATAAGTCCCTGGCTGGGTGGCAGAAGAGTAGTGAATCGAGTCATGGGGACGTATTGTCACTATCCAATTCTAGAAATAAGATTTTTATTATTTTAATTTGGTAAATTATGTATTGATCATAAATAATTATATTTATATTTAATTAGATACATGTATTTATTTTCATTGGTTGTTTTAGGATTTTGGCTAGTCTGGACCCATGTCAGACCCAACCAACACCCTTGTCAGACTTATTTATTGGTGTAGAATAGTTATTTTTATTTTTAATTATCTAGCTGGGTTGTTTTGGATTAGTTAGATTGGTTTAAGGAAACCCCAAACCCAAACCCAAACCCAAACCCTAGTTTGGATGACTTAATTTGAGGGTATTTTAGACTTTGTGTTAGGCTCCCAAACCCAAACCCTAGTTTGGATTACTTAATTTGAGGGTATTTTAGACTTTGTGTTAGGCTCCCAAACCATAATCTTATATTTTTACATGGCCGGCCATAACCCCCCTTCATTTCCATTTCTTCTTATTCAATTTCTTCTCTCCATTCTCTTCCTTACTTCTTCCATTTATTTTTTCTCCAAATCCAAGTAAGTTTCACACATTCCTTCTCTTCCTTCATTTATTTCTCTCATTAATGCAAACCCTAACATTTCATTTTCCTCTAATCTAGGTGTGTAGAGTCTAGATTTGGTGTATAAGCTTGGGTTTGAGGCTTGGAGCCTTTGTGTGGAGAATTTTATGAATTTTGGAGACTTTGGCCTTAGGATTTCAACTCCCAAGAGGTAAACCCTAACTTTTCTCTTAGTGATTGCTCTAATATAGTATAATTAGTAGTTTAGAACCTTCCTAAACCTTAGGGCTACCAATGGGAGGAAGTTAGAATTTGTTTGGAGACTTTGACATTAGATTTTGTGTCAATTTCGAGTGAAATCCGAGATTGGTCCAATTTTGGGTATTGTCCTAGGTTAGACGAACCTAGGTAGACGTGCTTGGGTGTCTTGAGGGTAGGTACGTGTCCCCGTTCGGACACGTGAGGTCGTATCGCGGAGTTTTGGACGTTTCGGACGATTTGGGAGTTTTTCCTTCGACGTGGGTTCCACGTGCATGTGGAATTTTATCACGGACCTAGAATCGAAGAGTTAGCATTTTTGTGAGATTCTAGACATCGATTAGAACTCGTGGGTAAATTTTGGATAAATTCCGATTAGGTTTGGCGTGCGTTTCACGAGGTATCGCAAACCGTACTCCACGTGTTCGTCGAAATGACCGAATGGCCATTTCGACTTGGTTTGTAGGTTTCGGGCTTGTGCGCGGGTTGGTTTAGCCTTGGAGAGTGTGTACTAGGATTTTTGAGTTTATATATATATATATATATATATATATATGGGTGGTTGTATGGGGTTGTGTGTGTGTTGGTAGGGTTGTGTTTATATATATATATATATATATATATATATATATATATATATATATATATATATATAGAGGTTTATATATGTTTGTGTGTGTATATATATATATATATATATATATATATATATATATATATGTGTGTGTGTGTGTGTGTGTGTGTGTGCGTGTGTGTGCACGCGCGCGCGTATATATATATATATATATATATATATATATATATATATATATATATATATATATATATATATATATGGATGTGTGTTTGAGTGAGTGAGTGAGTGAGGTAGAGGGAGTAGCAGCAGCAGCAGGTAGAGGAGCAGCAGCAGCAGCAGCAACAGCAACATGTAGAAGTGGCAGCAGCAGTAGGTAGAGGGAGCAGCAACAGCAGCATTTAGGAGCAACAGCAGCAGCAGCAGGTAGTAGCAGCAGCAGTTAAGAGAGAGAGAGAGAGATTATATATATATATAGATAGATAGATAGATAGTTATATATACATATATAGGTATAGCTAGCTAGTTAGTTAGTGAGATAGAAGGTAAGGAAAGGTATCTCAATACCTTGAGATATCAAGGTATTGAGGTAATGGGTATCGGGGCGAGGTTTTGGACTTTTGCCTAGAAATAGGGTTAGAGTTGGGTTTATATATATATATATATATATATATATATATATATATATATATATATATATATATATATATACGTGTTAGGGTATATATTAGAGGGTATAGGCGGGGTATATAGCGTAGGTTGAGATATCGGATACCGAGGGTATCCCGGTATCTCAAAGAGGCGAGTTTGAGGGTTTACTAGCTTAATGAGCTAGTTTTGACCTAGAATTTTAGGGGCACCCTAGTTTGACCTAAATTTGACCGTAATTGTCCCGGTTGACCGCCAAGTCAACCTTTGACCTAGTTTTGGTCTAGAGTTGACTTTTTGAACCCCGGGTTGACTTTTTGACCCAGATTTTACCGGTTTGACCCGCTTGACCTAGAACAACCCTAGAAGCTTGTTTTTAGTTATTCTATATCTGTTTAACTCTTTAGAACCCCGTTTATTCGCAATAGGTCTTTGCGATGCCAGTCCGGATCTCGATCCTCACTAGTTGCTCAGGACGTCAGGCGAGTACCTACCTCTGATTGTTTCTATTTCATGATAGCGTATATATCACCTGTTCTAGAACTGTAATACTTGATTCTGACACATTATTTCATGAGCTGGTACTAGTTGGATCCCGTCATGAGATGTTATCTTCCTTACCGTGTTCAGTGGGTATTCTATCACGTGTATTTCATCATGTGCTTCGGGTATTGATTCTCATATGCTTTATGTGCTTCGTGTGCTCTCGCTTTCATGTGCGCGAGTTATTTATCATGTACGTAGCGTGTCGTGGTTGGATCCAAGAGTATTAGTGGGGGAGGGGAGTATAAGTTGGTTATGTGATCAAATCCAAACAGTATTCATGTGTATGTCGGTTATGCAACTAACGCATAACGGAGTTATCGTAGAATAAATTATGTGCAACCCAAGCCGATCACATAACGAACTTGTGCTCATGGCACTTAGCTTGTATTCCTATTTTCTCACATGCAGTTACTTCTCTACTACTTGCATTGTTCTCCAGTTTTATATTACAGTTACTTTATCAGTTCTACCATGTATTTACTTTCCTGTGCATCTTGTATTATTTTCTATTGCTAGTCATATACACCTTACCATGTATTTGGAGTTGCTTTCAGAGTTATGTACTTTGCTCCAATCCTGACTGGATATATTTTTCCAGAGGATCTTGATGACTTTTGTCCGACTTACTATGGGCCAGGTGTCGACGATTGTTGCGACCCTGAGATAGAGGAGGAGCCCGTCCCAGCTGAGGAGACGCCGCTAGCGCCCTAATATAGTTAGGTGGGTTTCACTGAGTTTTTTTCCAGTTGGTTTTGGATGACTGTATTATTATTTTGCTGCTGTGAGATATTGTAGACTCTTAGACTTGGACTGTATATTTTGGATATTGTACTTGCTCTATTTGATTCATTGTTTCTTTTGTTGATATCTTATCGTGCTTTTATTCTTCACCTAGTTATTGTGATTGAGCTTATGTATATATTGTAATATTTTCCTCCTTTTGAAGAGGTTATCTTGACAGGTTATTGTGAGTTATAGATAGTTGTGACCTAGAACGGACCTAGACATCGTTCTACCGCCGATTCTGCGGCGTAGGCTGGACGTACCCACGACTCATGCCCGATTTTTTGGGTGCGGGTCGTGACACATAATATTCCTTCCATTTATAAATGGTGGACAGTGTGCCTAATGGCATGTAATGCAGTGTACAAAAAGTCTCGAACGTTATAAGTCGGGTTCCGAGCGTTATGTCAAAAATTAAAAAATAGACTTAAGTTCCATTTGGCTCAACTTTTAAACTCAATTTTCGGAGTTTAAATATTGTTACTGTCCAAAACTGTGTTTGGTTTCAAACACTCACAAAACTGGTTTTGGAAAAGTTTTTCCAAAAGTAATATTTTAACGCAGTTTTGGGAGTGGAACTAAAACCAGCTTTCCCAAAAGTGTTTTCACTTGTTTTCACTCTTCTAGAGCTTTGGGAGTGGAGGACACACTCAGCAGGGGTCCCTCCCTCTCCTCACTCACTCTCTCTCTCTCTCTCCACGCTCTCTCTCCTCAGAAAACCTCTCATTCCCCTTTCCAAAAGGTCTTTCATAAATGTACTAAAAAAAAGACTCGGGACTAATCCAATAATGATGCTAGTCCTGTTACAATTTTTTTTTACTCAGATTGATCCAAATTTTACTAGGATTGTCCACCACTCCTCCTCCCTCTCCTCCCCCACTCCCATCCCCCTCCGACCTTCGCCCTCGTGACCCAACGACCGGACACGCGCGAGCATAGCACGGCCGTCGCTACTGCTCTTGTCCCGCTGCTTATGCTGCTCGAGGAGGAGGAGGAGGAAGATGACGAGGTGGAAGACGACGATGTGGAGGAGGAAGACGGCCGTGGCTGCTCTTGCCTCCTCCTCCTTCTCCCCCCTCTCCGCCTCCGCCTCCGCCTCCGCCTCCTCCTCCTCCTCCTCCTCCCTTGTCTCGCCTCGCGCAGACATCCTCCTCCTCCGGACTGTCAAAATTTTGACAGTCCTACCAATTTGAAGGACTGTCAAAATTTTGACAGTCCTAAAGAATAAACATATTTTCTTTAGGGCTGTCAAAATTTTGAGAGTCCTTCTAATTGGTAGGACTATCAAAATTTTGAGAGTCCTTCCTATTATTAGGACTGCCAAATTTTTGACAGTCCTGAAAAAAAATTAGGCTGTCCTGAACAATTTTGGAGAGTGGTAAACTTGTAATTATCTAAAAAAAATTGGACTGTTTTGAGTCTTTTTTTAGTGCCTTTATCAAGGGCCTTCCAAAATGATGATGAGGAAGGAAACCTAGCTTACCGCCAAAAAGATGGTTTCCTCTTTCCATCGTCGCCGGTCCTTTCTCCATCACCTTCTCCCATCGGTGCCGGAGCAGAGATCTTCGCAGCAACGGTGACGGCGGGGTCTCAATGTAAGACTCGTCTCACTGTTCTAGTCTACGTATCTGACATATGCGTATTATACATGTATAGCTTGCTTATTATTTAATTGCTTACATCGTGCTTTATGCTATTCATGCATGGCTTAGGTTATTTTTGTAAATTTATCTTAGTTGCATTGTTTGGACCGTTGGTCTTATGGTTTTCTTGGAGGGTGGCTGTGATGAACCCGAGTGAGAGTGTCACGTCCCGGTTCCCATAATACGGAATTCAGGTACAATAATATATCCCCAAGCTACGCACACGTACAATACTATTGGTATCATACATGCGATTGTCGCCTGTAAGTTATAGGATAAGTACGGACAATAAGGCTAGCTTCTAAAATATCCATATTTATACATTTCAATATTTACATCATCAAGCCTTTTCCCAAAAAGTTTAATTTATATATTCAGTCACAAAAGTTCTTAAACTAATCTATCCCCAAAAGTCGTCTTTCATTATCCATCGACCTCATCGATGCTAAAAAGAGGTAGTGCTTCTTCTTCATTTTCTTCAGTTCCTAGTAAATAAAAACTAGGTCACAGAACGACTAGCAAGCCTTTATGTCAAAGACGGACATAAAGATAAAATAAAGATGATGTTGTAAGGAAAGTTAATTAGAAAATGAATGAATAATAATAAGAAAATTTTGAGAAATAATATTTTTGAAGAATTTATAGTGTAAAATTGAAATATGAGTTTTATAACTCTAATTAATCCTATTCTACAAAGTGTCCAATCACAAGTCGCAACCACAACTCACAGTACAATTATTCCTATATGAAGATGCAAATTTTAGAGAACGCTTTCGAATCACCGTCAACACCTTTTGTCCCGGCAATAATTTTACTTACCCGGGATCAGACAATTTTCTGGCGAATGGTGCTTAGATTCCAATTTTCACATGTGTTTTGACAGCATTATGTCAATAACATTAATATTGAATCATATAAAAATGCGATAAACACATGATATAAATAATTGTCGAATTTTTTTTATTTCAGAACATTCGGATTATGTGAAAATAAGATTAATTGTCGAATATCTTAAAATTTTCCAAGAATTCGGAACAAAGGTCAACATTTGACATATACAATTGTCGAATTCGATCTCTTTCGAAATTCGGATCCAATGAAAAATAAGTGAGCTAAGCCTCACTGCGGTCATCGTATGGCCATACGTATGCCGGAAACTACTGATCAGTTTTTAAAATAAATATTGCTGAGAGTTCGACCGGGTGATCCAATTGTTCTCTCCCATCCCAATGTAAATCTATAAAAACTTACAATCATTTCTAATCTAACAATCATATTAAAATAAATTATAATTCTTGCTTTTCATTCTCGGTTTGTGTGTCAGAGATTACACATTTGCGAGAATTTCACATTTTAATAAATCATTCCGTCTTTCGCGGAAACGTCAAATATCCAATAAAATTTTATTTTCGTGTACTCGGGATATCACGCTTAACGGTGCTATTCCAAATAGTAGAAAAAATTCCGAAAATATGGAAATTATATTCCTCACATTGGAATATATATAACAATGGTGATTTTGTAGCTCTTTCGTGCATGTGCAAAATTGGTGTACGCGTCCTAAATTTAGATAAATTCATAATCTAAGGATTTTATGGTTTAATCCTAAATAAAAAATTTTAATTCATAACAGAGAATAATCGATTATTCGAATTTTTCCGAAAACAACTATCTCTAAATTTTTTTGAAAATTTTGACAGTCTCCTTCGTATTTTGGACTCCGAAATTTTACAATTTAAAAATAAAAGACCCGGAGCAACCCTTCGTAGAATTTTCGGGTTCGCTGACTCCTTCGGTGGAGCAACTCTCTACATCGAAATCGCATATATTAAAATATAAACTAAAATTACAATTCTTTAAGAAGAAAATTTCTTACCAATGCTCGTTTGTAGCGATTGATTTAACTTAGTTAGTCTTACCTTTATACTAGCAATTCACGTTTTTGCAATTCTTACTATAACATATCAACTAAACAAAGAGATTAGAAAAATCAAATTTTTATACCAAATAACCCATCAAGAATTTACACCACTTTTGGATTTACGAATATTCAATTCATAATTGGAAATTTTATTTACAAGGAGTACATTTGTAAGATATTGATAATTTTAAATATACTAATTTTCATATTAGTTTTTAATTATTAGTAAAATTTTAATCAATACTTTCACAAAGTAGTAGCGCTAATATTAGCAAAAGGTACTATTTACCGTCTTGAAATAACTTCCAAGTTCAAATATGAAGATAGTTTTTCATAGAAATATATATATATATATATATATATATATATATATATATATATATATATATAGACTCAAATTGATTTTTTTTCTCAAAAATATCCTTAACATTACAAAACAAAATGCTTTAACTTTATAGAAAATATTATTCGATTACCCTAGTATATATGTGTTTGTAAAATACTAGTTCAAACTACAAACTAAGATAATTTTAAGCAAAAACTTACATATATCAAATCTGGACTGATTTATAAATATCTAATTTTATGAAAATAAACAACTTCTTCATGTATTTTTCAAAAAAAAGTAGAAATACATATAGATGTTCATGTATATATAAATATTAAGCTATAATTTATAAACATATGATTAAATCCATGAACAATGGTCCTTCCATAAAGGAGTATATTATGTATTTTTTAAAATCTACTCTATATGAGCTCTTGCTTATATATATATATATATATATATATATATATATATATATATATATATATATATATATATATATATATATATATATATTAGCAAAAGCGACTATATTCACAAATTTTATTAATCATAACTAATACATAAACTTATATACTTACCTTCCCATAATTCATAACCTATTTATTATTTTCTAAAGCTTTCACAAATAAAATTTTCATCGTCATGCACAAGATTAAAATTTAGCAACCACACCCCAACAAATTCTTATAGTTATTTATTTTGGTCATACCATATCAATATTTATGTGCTACACATTCAATTCATTCAAGACTAGAAATTAGAGTGGTATCAATTATACCCTACCGTGTCCAAGTCTTAGTGTCCATATTCCATAATTAATATTAGGAATAATATAAATTTTAGAATAAAAATAATAAAAATTATTTTCAGAAAAGTTCAAGTTTGGGCATATTTGACAAATAGTCAAAATTGAGGATAATTTTGAGAATAAGGAGGAAGGGCTTGCCTAGTTTTGGTTCTTGATTGAAAGAGATCATTGATTTATAAAAATAATAATAATAATAATAATAATAATAATAATAATAATAATAATAATAATAATAATAATAATCAGAAACTAATTAATAAATAAATAATTAAATAAATAAATACTTTTTAGGCATTTAAAAATAGGTCCGGGGTCCGAAAAATTCCAGAAAAATTGCCCTAAGTCCAGTTTTTTATTTTACATCCAAAAATATTATTTTCATAATATTTTAATACTGTTTAATATCAATTAAAAATTATTTAAAAATTAAAACCCTGTTTTTAAATTACAGAAAATTCCAGAAAATTGTGAAAAATCCAGTTTTTAAAATTTTGAAAATTCAGGGGGTTTACAATCTACCCCCCTTAAGAGGATTGCGTCCTCGCAATCAAAGAATAACCGGTCAGCAGAGATGACACGGTCGCAGGTATCGTTTGAAAGCACATCACAAGAGACTTCAGGGAAATACCATTTCCCTAAAATTGAAAGTTTACACTTTACAGGAAAATCTAGTTAAAACTATACTTTTATAAAAACTAGGTTGTTATTAACAAGTTACAAATTACTAGGTTGGGTGTAAACCCCCTGAATTTTCAAAATTTTAAAAACTGGATTTTTCATAATTTTCTGGAATTTTCTGGGAATTTTCTGTAATTTAAAAACAGGATTTTAATTATTCAATAATTTTTAATTGATATTAAATGATATTAAAATAGTATGAAAATAATATTTTCGGATGTAAAATGAAAAACTGGACTTAGGGCAATTTTTCTGGAATTTATCGGACCCCAGACCTATTTTTAAATGCCTAAAAACTAATTATTTAATTAATTAATTATTTATTAATTAATTTACTGTTTTTAATTATTATTAATATTATTTAATATTAAACCCAGCCCGTTGGGCCGGCCCAACAGACCCGGCCCAATTCCCCGAACCCAACCCGGCCCATTTCCTAGTGGGTCGGGTCGGATCCAACAGACCCGACCCGGACCCGCCGCCCGTACCCGCTCCCCCGCTCGCCCCACGATCCCCAGCCCCTCCGCGCGACCCGGCCGCTCCGCCGCACGTCCCGGCCACGTCTCCGCCCGGGCCGCCCCTGCGTACCCCCACGTCCGTCGCCACCCCTCCGCGCTGCCCGGCCCACACCCGCCTCGGCTCCGCCTTCCCCGCGCCCACCTCGACCGCCCGTCTCGGCCTCCCCAACCGCCCGGCGCCCTATAAAATCCCGTCCACCGCCCGCTGCCAGCCACGACCACCCCCTCCGCCACCTCGCTCCCCACTCGCCGCGCCGCCCCGCCTCGCCCTGCCACCGCCGTGCCGTCCCCGCCTCTCCCCGGCTTCCTCCCTCCTCCCTCGACGTCGACAGCGAGCAGCCCCCGCACCGCAGAGCAGCTCCGGCAGCCGCCTCCACCGCCTCCCTCGCGCCGCCGCGTGTCCCCGTGAACCGCCCAGCCCAGGCCGACCATTTCCCCCTACTGCCCCCAGCCCCTCCGGCGGTCCTCCGGCCACCGTGGCGAGGAATCCCCTGAACCCTAACCCTAATTTCTCCTCCGAATCCGCGTGTCCGACACGTGTCGGACACGGTTCAACCCTGTTTTCGGGTCCCCTTCAGGTGCGTGTATCTTTTTGCTCGTAGCTCCGTTTTCGATTCCGCAAATTGCGTTGCGAAGCCTGTATGACCCTCTCGGTGTCCGGATAAACTGTTCGGGGCATCGCGTCCTGTGGCGATCGCACACCGCGATCCAAAAACAGGAAAAACCAGACCCTGTTTCACCCCGGAACCGAGTACGCCCCGCCAAACGGGACGACTTGGTTGCGCACGGTCTTCACAGATACGTGCGCCTCGTCGATACGGACGTGTGAGAGTTCGCGGAAGCTGATTCGGGTGTGCGTGCACACCGGAATCAACGCGTATCCGCGGACATCGTCCCGTATCTGCCCTTTCTGTAATTCACCCTAACTTCGTGCACACACGTCAGATTGAGACGAAACTTGCGCCATCGGACTCGTAGCGATACGCTGGTCCTGTGGGTCAAGTTTGGTCCGATTCTGAGAACGTTGACGAAATTGCGTGTCATGGGCCCCACAGGCCCCGCTCGACGGGCGATTTCGTGATCGGCTCATCGGAATTCAAATCTGAAAGTTCCGTTGGGTTCGTATCAGCGTTCCTGACCTGTTGACACTAAGTTTGGTGAATTCGGAGACCTTTGACCCTGACAAATTTTTCGGTGCAAAGCGGGCCCACCGGTGGACCCCGTTTTGACCCGAAACTGCCTTTTCTGCCCTTGTCTCCAAATTGGACCCAAGGACAGGCGTTTCTAGCTGATTGATATTTTCTGGATCTGATGGTGATGTTTGTTTCAGCAACCGGAGTACCGCCTGCAATTCCAGCTGAAGTCAGAGCTGTAAACATAGCCGGAACCACAGGCAAGTGTACCTTGCCAAACCCTGCAGCTTGCTAATTATTTTCTGGACTTAATCATGCAATAATGGACAAATAAAGCTTGCCAAATCTCAGTAATTCTTGACATAGTATTTTAATGGATTTCTTGTGGAATTAAATATAAACTTGTTTTAACTGTTAAAACCTAGGACCGAGTGGCGTACTTAGCGTCCGATTACCAGTCGGGTGCCAACTCCGTACACGGAGTTGTGTAACGTCACATAGAGATGGATATCGAGGCCCGATAATGTTCGTACTTGTCTTATCAAGTACTTCAGAACCCAGGACACTTGACACTAATTCATGAGACAGAGTCTTCCTGAGACATTCAAGGTGATTCTGTATTGGATGCATGTTTTATGACATAGACTTTACATTCTTAGACAATTGATTCATAGCTATCAGACTTGCTGCATTAGTTATAATCGTGCGTGACATGGACATGAGGCATCATGGACATGAGACGTGAGATTACATTGGGTGGGGAGAGACACACAGACTACAGGCTGATATTATATAAAACATAGTATATAAGATAGTGTAATTCATAGTTATTGCCGCTACCGGCTCCCCGACACAGAGCTTGTAGTGGCTTCAGCCTGAATTCTAGTGCTGATCTCATATTGCATATCACTTAGCTGGTTACATAGCTTACCCTCGTGTTTAATTATCTGCTGTACTGTGTTTATTTTGGCTTGTATTTTCTGTACCTTGCTGTCCCCTGAGGACCTGGATCCGGATTATGTCCCCAGGTACAGCTGAAGAGAACTACCCAGAGGTGTACGGTACCGGAGCACTCCTTGGAGCAGAACAAGGAACAGAGGACGAAGTAGTGGCCGAAGATTTCTCCTGAGCACCGGCTTCAACTTCACAGTATTTCCATTTCCAGCATTTCATTTCCTGTCTTTTCCTTAAATGTAACAGAATATTTCTCGGATTTGTTCCCGAGACAACCTTATTTGTTATTGTATATTTATTTCCATTGTAATATTTCTGGCAATTAATCTGTGGTTATTCTGTGGATGAGATTAGAATTACCTGAGACTTGTAACATATTACTGCTAGACTACAGCTTAAGCATGCCCTGATGGATCCATTAAATTGGGTTATCCATCGGTGCGTGCTGCTGGCCATTGCTCACGTGCTCAGTCCTTCGGCATTTTGGGACTGGAGCGTGACATGGTTTTTGTGGTGGCCCATGCAGGTCAATGACTAAATTGTTCAGTTTCAACTTAGGGACCGAACAGGCCTGCAATAAGATAGGATAAGTTTTTAGGATCTCATCCACTTGCTTGAATCGTTTTTGATCTCTATATCGACCTCAAATAATTTACTTGCATCTTGCCTTGATTCCTGTGCGCCTCTTATTGGTTATTTTTGATACAGGAAGATGGACCCACAAGAATGCAACGAGACTCCCGTCGGAATACCCCAAGCTACAGGTGTCACCTATGACGACGAAGTGACACCAGTCGGAGGAGTTCCACCAACTCAACAGAGCCAGCAGGCAGGTCAACCTACCTCTCGATTCCGGCGCGATGACATCCCACCTCCGCCGCAGTTCGTTCCACCAACGCCCGTACTCCCACAAGGACAGCCAATTGACGGGCAGCAGATATTCCAAATGATCTACGCGATGATGCAAGCGCAGCAACAAGTCCAACACGAGGCTCAGCGTCGCGAAGCTAACTTCTGGAGGGACAGCATCGTAACTGTACTGGAGCAGGCCAACCTACCAGATCGACGTCCATCTACAGGCTCTATCACTGACTTTCGCCAACTGAAGCCCCGCACTTTTTCTGGAAAAGAGGAGCCCACAGAAGTTCATGAGTGGCTCACCAACATACGGCATCAACTCGAAGCATCCGAGCTTCCACGGGAACGCTGGATGACTGCTGTCCGAATGCAGTTGACAGACAACGCGCACCACTGGTGGTTGTCTGAGGAGGCGCGACTCGGACCAGACCGAGTCACCTGGGAGGAGTTCTCTAGACTCTTCCAAGAGATGTACATTCCGGCTGTCGCACAATCTGAACTGCGGGACAAATTCAATCGCCTCACTCAGGACTCTATGACGGTGGAAGAGTACAACGCGGAATTCATCCGTCTAAGCCGCTTTGCCCCAACCCTGATCCCGACAGAGGAAGAAAAGGCCGAGAAATTCTTCGATGGATTGAACATTGAGCTGCAGAAACTAATTGGGTCCGTCGCACCAACATCATACTCAGACGTTCTCGCTGCAGCCCGACGCATGGAACGCGTCACCAGGAGAGAGTCTCGCCTCAAGCGGCCAATCACCACAGCACCAGACAGATCATCACCGGGCGAATCTGCAAAGAGATCTCACACGAACCAGCCACCCAGGGCAGCTTCGCAGACCCTTCCTACCTGTCACTACTGCGGCAAGATAGGCCATGTCGAGCAGAACTGCAGACGCAAGTTGGGATTATGCTTGATTTGCGGCACCAATCAACACATAGCCAAGGACTGTCCTCAGCATCGAGATGGAGCACCAAGGGCAAACCAACCAGCTTTACCAGCACCTAGGCCACCTCTGGCTCCTCAAGCAGCACTCTTCCAGCAAGCCCAGCAGCAGCAGAGGAATCTACCACAAGGACGAGGGCAAACTTATGCGCTGACTGTGCAGGACGCTGATGCGAGTAAGTGATTCGTAGTTTTTCCGTTTCTAGTCTTGTTGTAGCTCGTGCCTCTTGGTCCGTGACCTCAGCCCCAACCTAGTAAATTACAACCTGTTAATAACAACCTGGTTTTCATAAAAGTTGTAGATCTTTTGTTTTAACTAGATTTTCTGGAAGTGCATAACTTTTATTTTTAGGGAAACGGTATTTCCCTAAGTATCTTGTGATGTGTTTTCAAACGATGCTTGCGACCGCGTCATCTCTGTTGACCGGTTATTCTTTTGATTGCGAGGACGCAATCCTCTTAAGGGGGTAGATTGTAAACCCCCTGAATTTTCAAAATTTTAAAAACTGGATTTTTCATAATTTTCTGGAATTTTCTGGGATTTTTCTGTAATTTAAAAACATGGTTTTAATTATTTAATGATTTTTAATTAATATTAAATGATATTAAAATAGTATGAAAATAATATTTTCGGATGTAAAATGAAAAACTGGACTTAGGGCAATTTTTCTGGAATTTATCGGACCCCAGACCTATTTTTAAATGCCTAAAAACTAATTATTTAATTAATTAATTATTTATTAATTAATTTACTGTTTTTAATTATTATTAATTTTATTTAATATTAAATCCAGCCCGTTGGGCCGGCCCAGCCCGGCCCAACAGACCCGGCCCAATTCCCCGAACCCAACCCGGCCCATTTCCTAGCGGGTCGGGTCGGATCCAACAGACCCGACCCGGACCCGCCGCCCGTACCCGCTCCCCCGCTCGCCCCACGATCCCCAGCCCCTCCGCGCGACCCGGCCGCTCCGCCGCACGTCCCGGCCACGTCTCCGCCCGGGCCGCCCCTGCGTACCCCCACGTCCGTCGCCACCCCTCCGCGCTGCCCGGCCCACACCCGCCTCGGCTCCGCCTTCCCCGCGCCCACCTCGACCGCCCGTCTCGGCCTCCCCAACCGCCCGGCGCCCTATAAAATCCCGTCCACCGCCCGCTGCCAGCCACGACCACCCCCTCCGCCACCTCGCTCCCCACTCGCCGCGCCGCCCCGCCTCGCCCTGCCACCGCCGTGCCGTCCCCGCCTCTCCCCGGCTTCCTCCCTCCTCCCTCGACGTCGACAGCGAGCAGCCCCCGCACCGCACAGCAGCTCCGGCAGCCGCCTCCACCGCCTCCCTCGCGCCGCCGCGTGTCCCCGTGAACCGCCCAGCCCCGGCCGACCATTTCCCCCCACTGCCCCCAGCCCCTCCGGCGGTCCTCCGGCCACCGTGGCGGGGAATCCCCTGAACCCTAACCCTAATTTCTCCCCCGAATCCGCGTGTCCGACACGTGTCGGACACGGTTCAACCCTGTTTTCGGGTCCCCTTCAGGTGCGTGTATCTTTTTGCTCGTAGCTCCGTTTTTGATTCCGCAAATTGCGTTGCGAAGCCTGTATGACCCTTTCGGTGTCCGGACAAACTGTTCGGGGCATCGCATCCTGTGGCGATCGCACACCGCGATCCAAAAACAGGAAAAACCAGACCCTGTTTCACCCCGGAACCGAGTACGCCCCGCCAAACGGGACAACTTGGTCGCGCACGGTCTTCACAGATACGTGCGCCTCGTCGATACGGACGTGTGAGAGTTCGCGGAAGCTGATTCGGGTGTGCGTGCACACCGGAATCAACGCGTATCCGCGGACATCGCCCCGTATCCGCCCTTTCTGCAATTTACCCTAACTTCGTACACACACGTCAGATTGAGACGAAACTTGCGCCATCGGACTCGTAGCGATACGCTGGTCCTGTGGGTCAAGTTTGGTCCGATTCTGAGAACGTTGACGAAATCGCGTGTCATGGGCCCCACAGGCCCCGCTCGACGGGCGATTTCGTGATCGGCTCATCGGAATTCAAATCTGAAAGTTCCGTTGGGTTCGTATCAGCGTTCCTGACCTGTTGACACTAAGTTTGGTGAATTCGGAGACCTTTGACCCTGACGCGTTTTTCGGTGCAAAGCGGGCCCACCGGTGGACCCCGTTTTGACCCGAAACTGCCGTTTCTGCCCTTGTCTCCAAATTGGACCCAAGGACAGGCGTTTCTAGCTGATTGATATTTTTTGGATCTGATGGTGATATTTGTTTCAGCAACCGGAGTACCGCCTGCAATTTCAGCTGAAGTCAGAGCTGTAAACATAGCCGGAACCACAGACAAGTGTACCTTGCCAAACCCTGCAGCTTGCTAATTATTTTCTGGACTTAATCATGCAATAATGGACAAATAAAGCTTGCCAAATCTCAGTAATTCTTGACATAGTATTTTAATGGATTTCTTGTGGAATTAAATATAAACTTGTTTTAACTGTTAAAACCTAGGACCGAGTGGCGTACTTAGCGTCCGATTACCAGTCGGGTGCCAACTCCGTACGCGGAGTTGTGTAACGTCACATAGAGATGGATATCGAGGCCCGATAATGTTCGTACTTGTCTTATCAAGTACTTCAGAACCCAGGACACTTGACACTAATTCATGAGACAGAGTCTTCCTGAGACATTCAAGGTGATTCTGTATAGGATGCATGTTTTATGACATAGACTTTACATTCTTAGACAATTGATTCATAGCTATCAGACTTGCTGCATTAGTTATAATCGTGCGTGACATGGACATGAGGCATCGTGGACATGAGACGTGAGATTACATTGGGTGGGGAGAGACACACAGACTACAGGCTGATATTATATAAAACATAGTATATAACATAGTGTAATTCATAGTTATTGTCGCTACCGGCTCCCCGACACAGAGCTTGTAGTGGCTTCAGCCTGAATTCTAGTGCTGCTCTCATATTGCATATCACTTAGCTGGTTACATAGCTTACCCTCGTGTTTAATTATCTGCTGTACTGTGTTTATTTTGACTTGTATTTTCTGTACCTTGCTGTCCCCTGAGGACCTGGATCCGGATTATGTCCCCAGGTACAGCTGAAGAGAACTACCCAGAGGTGTACGGTACCGGAGCACTCCTTGGAGCAGAACAAGGAACAGAGGACGAAGTAGTGGCCGAAGATTTCTCCTGAGCACCGGCTTCAACTTCACAGTATTTCCATTTCCAGCATTTCATTTCCTGTCTTTTCCTTAAATGTAACAGAATATTTCTCGGATTTGTTCCCGAGACAACCTTATTTGTTATTGCATATTTATTTCCATTGCAATATTTTTAGCAATTAATCTGTGGTTATTCTGCGGATGAGATTAGAATTACCTGAGACTTGTAACATATTACTGCTAGACTACAGCTTAAGCATGCCCTGATGGATCCATTAAATTGGGTTATCCATCGGTGCGTGCTGCTGGCCATTGCTCACGTGCTCAGTCCCTCGGCATTTTGGGACTGGGGCGTGACATTGGGGCTGAGGTCACGAACCAGTAGGCACGAGCTACAACAAGACTAGAAACGGATAACTATGAATCACTTACTCGCATCAGCGTCCTGCACAGTCATCGCATAAGCTTGTCCTCGTCCTTGTGGTGGATTCCTCTGCTGTTGTTGGGCTTGCTGGAAGAGTGTCGCCTGAGGTGCCAGAGGTGGCCTCAGTGCTGGCAAAGCTGGTTGGTTTGCCCTTGGTGCTCCATCTCGATGCTGGGGACAGTCCTTGGCTATGTGTTGATTGGTGCCGTAAATCAGGCACAATTCCAACTTGCATCTGCAGTCCCTCTCGACATGGCCTATCTTGCCGCAGTAGTGACAGGTAGGAAGGGTCTGCGAAGCTGTCCTCGGTGGCTGGTGCGTGTGAGATCTCTTTGCAGATTCTCCTGGTGATGTTCTGTCTGGTGCTGAGGTGATTGGCCGCTTGTGGCGAGACTCCCTCCTGGTGACGCGTTCCATGCGTCGGGCTGCAGCGAGAACGTCCGAGTAGGAGGTAGGTGCGACGGATCCGATGAGTCTCTATAGCTCAAAGTTTAGTCCGTCGAAGAACTTCTCGGCCTTCTCTTCCTCTGTCGGGATCAGGGTTGGGGCGAAGCGGCTCAGACGAATAAATTCTGCGTTGTACTCTTCCACCGTCATAGAGTCCTGGGTGAGGCGATTGAATTTGTCCCGCAGTTCTGATCGAGCGATAGCCGGAATGTACATCTCTTGGAAGAGTCTGGAGAACTCCTCCCAAGTGACTCGGTCTGGTCCGAGTCGTGCCTCCTCAGACAACCACCAGTGATGGGCATTGTCCGTTAATTGCATTCTGACGGCAGTCATCCAGCGTTCTCGTGGAAGCTCGGCTGCTTCAAGTTGATGCCGGATGTTGGTGAGCCACTCGTGAACTTCGGTGGGCTCCTCCTTTCCAGAAAAAGTGCGGGGCTTCAGTTGGCGGAAGTCCGTGATTGAGCCTGTAGTTGGCTGTCGAGCAGGTAGGTTGGCCTGCCCCAGTGCAGTTACAATGCTGTCCCTCAAGAAATTAGCTTCACGACGCTGAGCCTCGTGTTGGACTTGTTGCTGAGCTTGCATCATCGCGTAGATCATTTGGAATATCTGCTATCCGTCAATTGGCTGTCCTTGTGGGAGTACGGGCGTTGGTGGAACGAACTACGGCGGAGGTGGAATATCATCGCGTCGGAATCGGGAGGTAGGTTGACCTGCCTGCTGGCTCTGTTGAGTTGATGGGACTCCTCCGACTGGTGTCACTTCGTCGTCGTAGGTGACACCTGTAGCTGGTGGTGTTCCGACGGGAGTCTCGTTGCATTCTTGGGGGTCCATTTTCCTGTATCCAAAATAACCAATAAGAGGCGCACAGGAATCAAGGCAAGATGCAAGTTCAAATTAGTTCGAATATGATACAGATATCAAAAACGATTCAAGCAAGTGGATGAGATTCTAAAACTTATCTTATCTTATTGCAGGCCTGTTCGGTCCCTAAGTTGAAACCGAACAATTTAGTCGTTGACCTGCATGGGCCACCACAAAAACCATGTCACGCCCCAGTTCCAAAATGACGAGGGACTGAGCACGCGAGCAATGGCCAGCAGCACGCACCGATGGACAACCCAATTTAATGGATCCATCAGGGCATGCTTAAGCTGTAGTCTAGCAGTACTAAGTACAAGTCTCAGGTATTACTAATCTTATCCACAGAATAACACAGATTAATTGCCAAAAATAATGCAATGGAAATAAATATGCAATAACAAATAAGGTTGTCTCGGGAAACAAATCCGAGAATTATTCTGTTACAATTAAGGAAAATAGACAGGAATTGAAATGCTGAAAATGGAAATACTGTGTAGTTGAAGCCGGTGCTCAGGAGAAATCTTCGGCCACTACTTCGTCCTCTGTTCCTTGTTCTGCTCCAAGGAGTGCTCCGGTACCGTACACCTCTGGGTAGTTCTCTTCAGCTGTACCTGGGGACATAATCCGGATCCAGGTCCTCAGGGGACAGCAAGGTACAGAAAATACAAGCCAAAATAAATACAGTGCAGCAGTTAATTAAACAAGAGGGTAAGCTATGTAACCAGCTAAGTGATATGCAATATGAGAGCAGCACTAGAACTCAGGCTGAAGCCACTACAAGCTCTGTGTCGGGGAGCCGGTAGCGGCAATAACTATGAACTACACTATGTTATATACTATGTTTTATATATAATATCAGCCTGTTGTCTGTGTGTCTCTCCCCACCCAATGTAATCCCACGTCTCATGTCCACGATGCCTCATGTCCATGTCACGCACGATTATAACTAATGCAACAAGTCTGATAGCTATGAATCAAATGTCTAAGAATGTAAAGTCTATGTCATAGAACTTGCATCCTATACAGAATCACCTTGAATGTCTCAGGAAGATTCTGTCTCATGAAATAGTGTCAAGTGTCCTGGGTTCTGAAGTACTTGATAAGACAAGTACGAGCATTATCGGGTCTCGATATCCATGTCTATGTGACGTTACACAACTCCGCGTACGGAGTTGGCATCCGACTATGATCGGACTCTAAGCACGTCACTCGTTTCCTAGGTTAAGCAGTTAAAACATGTTTATATTTAATTCCACAAGAAATCCATTAAAATACTATGTCAAGAATTACTGAGATTTGACAAGCTTTACTTGTCCATTGTTGCATAATTAAGTCCAGAAAATAACTAGCAAGCTGCAGGGTTTGGCAAGGTACACTTGTTCGTGGTTCCGGCTATGTTTGCAGTTCTGACTTCGGCGGGAATTGCAGGCGGTACTCCGGTTGCTGAAACAAACATCACCATCAGATCCAGAAAATATCAATCAGCTAGAAACGCCTGTCCTTGGGTCCAATTTGGAGACAAGGGCAGAAACGGCAGTTTCGGGCCAAAACGGGGTCCACCGGTGGGCCCGCTTTGCACCGAAAAATGCGTCCGGGTCAACGGTCTCCAAATTCACCAAACTTAGTGTCAACAGGTCAGGAACGATGATACGAACCCAACGGAACTTCCAGAATTGGATTCTGATGAGCCGATCACAAAATCGCCCGTCGAGCGGGGCCTGTGGGGCCCACGACACGCGATTTCGTCAACGTTATCAGAATTGAACCAAACTTGACCCACAGGACCAGCGTATTGCTACGAGTCCGATGGCATTAGTTTCGTCTCGATCCGACGTGTATACAGAAAGTTAGGGCACGTTCCAGAAAGTACGGATACGGGGCGATGTCCGCGGATACGCGTTGATTCCGGTGTGCACGCACACCCGAATCAGCTTCCGCGAAATCCCACACGTCCGTATCGACGAGGCGCACGTATCTGTGAAGACCGCGCGCGACCAAGTCGTCCCGTTTGGCGGGGCGTACTCGGTTCCGGGGTGAAACAGGGTCTGGTTTTTCCTTTTTTGGATCGCGGTGCGCGATCACCACAGGACGCGATGCCCCGAACAGTTTGTCCGGACACCGAGAGGGTCATACAGGCTTCGCAACGCAATTTGCGGAATCGTAAACAGAGGTACGAGCAAAAAGTTACACGCACCTGAAGGGGACCCAAAAAACAGGGTCAAACCGTGTCCGACACGTTTCCGACTCGTGTCGGACACAGGGACCCGAGAATTAGGGTTTGGGTTTAGGGTTTGGGAACTCGGCTGAGCTCCGGCGGCTCTGCGGTGGCCCAGGGCGGGGGAGGCCGGCCGGGGGAGCTGCGGCGGAGGGCGGCGCGTCGCTCGAGCGGAGGCGGCGGCGCTGGAGGCGGCGCGGGGCTGCTCGAGCTGCTGCGGCTGCCGCTCGCGGTGGGGGAGAGAGGCCGGAGCTGGGGAAGAAGGAGGAGGCGGCACAGGCGTGGCGGCACGGTGGCTCGTCGTCAGTGAGGTGGATCGGTGGCGGCGTCGGCGAGGGATGCGGTGGAGCTGGAGGCGGAGGGGAGGAGATGGCCGGGGGAGCGAGGGTTTTAAATAGGGTTGCGGCGGTGGGGTTGGCCGGGCATGGCGGGCGGAGTGGGCCGAAGGCTGCGGGCGGGGAGGCGACGTGGCCGGCCGAGGCGGGCGGAGCGGCCGGGACGCGCGGGCGGCGTGCGGGTCGTGCGGAGGCTGGGTGGAGAAGGGTTGCGGGCTAGCGGGCGGGTCTGACCGACCCGACCCGACCCGCTAGCGGCGCGGGCTGGGTTTGGGTTCGGGCTGGGCCCGGTGGGCCGGTCCTAGTGGGCTGGGGTATTTTATAAAAAAAATAAAAAATAATAATAATAATCAGAAACTAATTAATAAATAAATAATTAAATAAATAAATACTTTTTAGGCATTTAAAAATAGGTCCGGGGTCCGAAAAATTCCAGAAAATTGTCCTAAGTCCAGTTTTTCATTTTACATCCAAAAATATTATTTTCATAATATTTTAATACTGTTTAATATTAATTAAAAATCATTTAAAAATTAAAACCCTGTTTTTAAATTACAGAAAATTCCAGAAAATTGTGAAAAATCCAGTTTTAAAAATTCAGGGGGTTTACATCTATTCCTGGAGCTGAACCGAACACTGAAGACGAGGTGACTGCCGAGGACTTCTCCTGAGTGCCTGTCCCAGTACTCATTTATTTATTTCATGTTTATATCTTTTGTTCCTGGCCTATAGAGCCAGCTTATTCAGACTATAGTCGGATTGTTCCTCCGACTGACTTGTTGTGATGTTGTTGCTACTTATTTTCATTTGATTATGCAGTTTATTTCTTTATCTTTATGGATGAGATTAGTGTGACTTGTTGTAGAAGACCTTATTTACAGCTTAAGTACGCCCTGATGATTCCATCAAATTGGGTTATCCATCGGTGAGTGCTGCTGGCCATTGCCACGCATCTCCCGTCCCTCGATATTTTGGGACTGGGGCGTGACAGGCTGGCGGATCACCGCAGCAGCCCGCAGCAGCAACAACAACAGATAGCCGCAGCAGCATCAACAACAACAGGTAGAGAGTAAGGGAGGGAGAGATGGAGAGATGAAGAGTGAGGGAGAGATATATGAAGAGTACCGGATCCTTCTTCCCCCTCTTCTCCTAATACACCCAGACATTCTCTTTTTTCCATAAACCAACACTCAAATGATGGGGTTTGTAGGGGTGAGTCACCCTCTATTTGTTCATCAAGAATCACATGGATGGTTGGTGGGATGGAGAATTATGCAATTGCAAAAAAATTCTAAGGGTTAATTGCAAACTTTCTAAGTTTGAAAAATTGCCATATTTTTTGAGGGCAAATTTGCAAAGTAATGATAATAATAATAATAATATTAATAATAATTTTTTTAACAGTAGTATTTATTTTAAGAAATATATTTAGAAATAGGTTATGACAGAGAGGCATGAATTATGATCCAATGGCCTACAATCAATCCCTTGGCTATATAAGAAATTCCATTCTCTTTCCTCCAATTTTCTTTTTCTTTCATTTCTTTCCTTCTTCATTTCTTTTCTAGCAGAGAGTAGCAGCTGAGTTTGGCCTTGGCCGTGGGTGACCTTGGTTGTGTTGGTATTAGGCTAGAACTTGACTGTAGGTAAGTATATCTTGCCAACCGAAGGAACAACCTTGGATCTTGTTTTGATTCTTAGTATAACTTATTTTTATCATTTGATATTTTTGGATAACACTTAGAATTTGTCTCATTGATGATTTTGTTTTTCTTGAATTGGATTGCTCTTGGAGCCCGAGAAGAGCAAGTCGGAGAATGCAAGTTGGCCTGAGAATGCATGCAAAAAGTATGCAGGGAACCCTTGTCGCATAAGCGAAGTTCCAATGAGCACACTTGTCTGTGTTTCACAAATTTCTTAGAAAATGCGCCAAAATATGTAAAGTTTTATAGGCGCACTTCTCAACTCCTACGTACGTTTTGTACTAAGATAATTTTTTCAAAAGTACGCCAATCATACTTGGCGCACTTTTGAATGGATCGACAAGTCATCAAGAATGTACGCCACTACTTAAAAGTCGAGTTGATGCACTTTGCAGATATTGCAGAGTTGACGCACTTTGGTGAACTTTTCTTACCGGCGCACTTTGTCCCTTCTGGAGAATGTCGCACTTTGCTATGTGACGCACTATGTGGCATTCTTCAGAGATGACGCATTTTGTAGCCCTTCATAATTACTTGTGTTTGTCTTTAAGTAGACCTTCATGTGCTTGTTTGTGTGCCAACCTCACTACTGGCATACTTGATGAAAGTGCGCTAAAGTCATAGCTTGGGTACTTTCATTTGTGCGCCAATGATAAATTTATGCGCCAAGCTCCTGGCTCGCGCACTTCTATTATTATTTGCCAAGATCCTAAAAGTGCGCTTTAGTATGATTGTGCGTCATCTTGCTCAGAGCACTTTTGTATCAAAGTGCGCCAGAACTGCTTGAATTAGTGATTTGTGTCAATTTTTTTTGACCATTTGTGCGCCAATAGTGATTTTTGTCCCATTGTGCGCGGATGTTATTTTTTTGCCTGATTTTATGCGCCAACCCTGAATTGTTAATTTATGCACATGTATGCCAGTTTTCTCTTTAACATGCTTAACTCTTGATGATTCTCTGGTTCACTTTTATCCCGTTATTTTAGTTAATCCTGGTTATTCTTGAGCATGACATTCTTGATATTGATCTTGATTTTCTGACATAATCTAGTGATTGTATTTTGTAAATGATAATCCTGATCCTGTACTGATACTCCTGATCCTGATAAATTCTGATAGTGGCTCGACGTAGCGCACTCATGACTTGAGAATTTCTGTAACTGTCCTGATCAAGGCTATTAGTAGCACCTGTACTGCATGACCTGTATCCCCGTGGATAATTTTGATTGTTCTCGTCAAGTTACTGTCCTGTCATGCATCATGTCTAAGACAGATTACTGAGCTCCACGGTCGAAAATTCTTGATAATTATCCAGACTAATAACTAGAATAATAATCTAGATAAGTATCTAGAGAGAATTTTTAGCTACATGCAATCCCGGTATCCCAGCGACACCTGATAGATTTGGAGCTCTCCGTCGTGAGGGGCACACTTCCAGCACATCGTCGAGTGTTGTACTAGCAGAAAAGAGAAGAAATGATTGATTATATCTGATAAATCTATACTATGTACCTGTTCGTCTAGATAACCCGTATGGTCTGCAGGGCATGTGGCTGTAAGAAATCTCAAACTGCATGTGTTAGTAACTAGGACTGTGATAACCCTAATTAGCTAATGATAGCAAGCCGTAGGGCATTATTAGTCGTGATCGTTTGATTTTCAGTCTCGTCTAGTCCTGTCCTGATTTCATGAACAGCTGGTCTATAAATGGTAATCGGAGTACTGATTCCAGATGCCCTTGTTTAATTACTCATAAACTGTCATTTTATCCGTTGCACTTATTTTACTGATCCTTATGCTATTTCTTGCTGATTTGTTTGTATGCTGGTTTTAGTTCATAAGTTTGACTCCCTTGTGGTACTTGCTATTTTGGGATCTGATCCCACTGATTTTGTATGACCAGATTTAGGAGCATGACCGCAAGATCTTTCGTATTTTTCGTCCCAAGATGATGAACACCAGAAGCACCCGAGGACATGAATGAGTTTTTTCTTCATCATCCACTTAATCTTGTATCTATTACTTTTGAGACGTTTAGCCACAGCACGTGTTTAGCTAGTATTTTAGAACTTTATTAATACACAACAGATTCGTCATTTGAGCTACTTATGTGCAAAAACACCCTATAAAATTTTCAACACATCACAGGAGAAAACACTATAAATAAATAAAATTGAGGTCGGTGCTCCCCAACGGCGACGGGCTGCCGGAGATTGCTTTTATAGGTTTGTTTACTCATTCAATCTAAATACCAAAAGTATAATTACATTATATTCTCAAATAAATTTCTTGGTTTCAGCTCGCAACTCTTCCCAGCAGCAAACCCTAATTTAATCCCATTTCTCTCAAGTTCATCTAAAATCTATCTATGCGTCTGTACTAGAATCACATCATGTAATTTTGTTTGTTATTGTTAAGATATATTAATATTTGAATAATTTTGGTATTGTGGATTTTCTTTTAAACTTTTACTTAAAATTCCGAACTTTGCAAACTACTGGTGACTCCCTCTTTCTCTTCTATTTTAGTTGCCCATATTTTAGGGGCAGAACGATGTGTGTGTCTTTTTTCACACCATTCATGCACTCCACCTGACAAGTAATGAGTACTTACTTTAAACTCTCTCTCTCTCTTCTTCTTGGAAAATTATCAAGATTTAGTAGAAATACTACTATGGATACTCAATTAATAAAATCAATGTCAGATTCTTCTTCTTTCTCCCATTTTTATAACATTTCTCTACGCACTACTGATTCTATTGCGCTCTGGCCTGTTTGATGCAGATACATGGTTTTGATCGACGAGATGGAAATTTTGTCGACCCTTCTAAATGTACGTTTATCTCTCAAACCGCTGCAATCTCGGGAAAAAAGAATATTTGGTGATTTCTTAGTAACAGTACATTTTTAGGTGTGTTTTGACCGGGTGGTTGAAATTGTTTAGTGATATCATCTTTGTTCGGCGGACACAATTTATGATACGGCACGATTCCGACACGGAAACAAGCATTGGAATTTGGAGTGTCCGTGCTTCACAGGAGATGATTGATTAGAACCTATAGGAGATTTTTTTTCCCTTTATCTGATACGAGTCTTATTTTCGATTCTTGTATTCATGCTATTGTTTCTTTTATTGAGTAATTCTTTTTCTGAAAAAGGGCCCCTACAATCTAAGGAAGTTTTCCGCCTTCAATCGGTTTAGGATGATTTGTATTCGAGTTTGGATGGGTTACCATTTTGGAAATAATTAGTACTTGGACAAATATGCAGAGTAGTTGAAAAGTAAGTATAAACTATAAAGCCCCTCGTTTCTTGTTGGTATCACATCTACACTCTGCTATATATTGAGTTTGGATGGGTTACCATTTTGGAAATAATTAGTACTTGGACAAATATGCAGAGTAGTTGAAAAGTTAGTATAAACTATAAAGCCCCTCGTTTCTTGTTGGTATCACATCTACACTCTGCTATATATTAGGCATCTTGCTTATAACCAAAATTTTCAGATGACTATTTCCATCAAAAACTCTGATCGTCTTGTTTCGTTTCCGAGATTTAATTGTCATCTATCTTCCTAAGCTATCTCCTAAATTTTACCAAAAATGGTTCCTATGGGTGATTATAATTAAAAGGAATAAATGCAAGGCATGCGGACTCTTAATTGGGAAAATGCATGAAACTCAAAGCTTATAAACATCATGACTCCCTACAACTAAAAGAAAACTTGTAACTATTATTCCATTGGAACGTGGCTTAGTTTCTGTTTATATCAGTGTTTTTATTTTTGTTTATGACGTAAGGTTTATAACATCTTTAACACCTGTAATTTTTATGGTGAAACATATAATAAGGCATCTTGCTACATCATCTGTTAGAATATGTCTTGACGACAAGCACCTAATCTGCAAAATTAAAAATATGAAAGACATGTCTCTTCCTTCCACTGATTGTAGATTTTATCGAATAATCATCAAAATGCTTGTATATAAGGTGATGATTTTGTTTGACATTTAGTTAACATGAAGCAGACACCTGAAGTTATGAGTTGTCATATACGAGAATCGTTCAAGGTATATATAGAGTCACGTCTAAGGAAATTTTAAAGTCTTGAACTTCAAGGCTTTGGCTTGATGAGCTTTATGTTAGCATTACGAACAATTATTTCAGATGTGAAGGACTTTAAAGAAAACTCCATATATTTCTTGAACTTCAAGGCTTTGGCTCGATGAGCTTTATGTTAGCATTGCTAACAATTATTTCAGATGTGAAGGACTTTAAAGAAAACTCCATATATTTCTTACTGGCATTAATTTCCCCAATATTTTTTACTCGCCTTGTTGGATAATTGTGTTTTTCCATGGCTCTTGGACTGTGCAGAGATTCAACACATCCATGGTGTTGAGGTATATATTGGGTTTCGTCTGGTGCTTACTCCATCTACTGGTTAGCGTTATGCATGTTGGGTCTCATTTGATTCAAGTTCTAGCGAACTACCTCATTTCAACCGGCTTCATACAAAAGTATCAGAATTTTCAGTTACATAAGCTTCGCTACTTGGCAGTAGTGGTAGATAGTGAAGATGCTAAGAACACTAAACAAGTCCAACAACTTTTGCAATGGTTGGTAACTATTGGAGTGAACTATGTCACCTTATATGACATGGAAGGTAAGCATATTTAACCCTGTTCATTGAGAATTCTATTGTATGTCACAATCTTCAAACATAAGAAAGCATGGACCAGAAATGCTTGATATGTACTAAGGCCAGGAATGAATTATGTAATTCAAGGTGACTTCTATCTGTAGAAGACATCTTGTGTATTGAGTACATACCTAATTGATGATGTAGGTGTGCTGAAGAAATATCTGGGAGGAGATTCTAGCAGCTTGAACAAATCATTTTCCGTGAGTTACAATGCCAATTTTTTCTTTCTTAATGAAAATTTATTTTCAATCTATTATTATTCCCTGTTCTCATTAAGGAAAAATACTCCCTGTTTGAACACCAACTGAGGTAGTCAAATATCAAAATGCAGGATGCTGATGAGAAGCCTGTGATTTCAATCATTAATCAAGGAAACATGACAATAGAATTGCTTTCTTTCTCTGACGGGAAAGAAGGGGTTTCGAAAGCAAGTAGCTTTCTGTGTTCAAACTATTTGAAGAGTGTTGCAGTAGGATGTAATAGGATAGAACCAACCTTTACAGAGAGTGACATTTCTGCTGCTCTAAAGATAGTAGGTGCGGTTTTCTTATATTGAATATGAGTCTAATGCTCTTAAGACGGTAGGGCTGTTTCTTTTCCTATGTGCAAAATAGTTCAGAAAGTGACATGGCGTTATCTTCTTAATTTTAGGTTATGGTGGACCAGATCCGGATCTTCTTCTTGTATATGGACCTGCCAGATGCCATTTAGGATTTCCTGCTTGGAGAATTCGTTACACTGAGATTGTGTGAGTTTCCATCTTCAGGACTTTGTACATGCTTTACTTTTCTTTTCAATGAGTATGGATCTCTTTATCTATGTATTGCATAATCAAAATAATATTGCAAGTTTGATATTATGTAAAATGCTAGATAATTACAACATAGATGCACTACACATTCAATGTCTGCAACATGTTGCTAGTATGTATTCTCACCTATGTACGAAAGAGGACA
Organism: Iris macrosiphon; assembly: GCA_036927795.1. Lineage (NCBI taxonomy): Eukaryota > Viridiplantae > Streptophyta > Magnoliopsida > Asparagales > Iridaceae > Iris > Iris macrosiphon. The sequence goes on from JAYESA010000009.1 coordinate 7,674,943, forward strand.
TGGATACAGAAGGACACAATACAGATACATGATATGGGCATTTTAAATTTGTATATGACTGGTCCCCTATTTTGAACGAATACGAACAGGGGTATGGGGTATGGGCACAGTACCGGTACGGACACCATTTAACCTTGTCCATGAGACAGATTCTCACATCTTTCTTGATTGCTCGCCATTGTTTAAAAGGGACATCAAATTGTCAACGTAACTTTTGTTCACTGTATTAGGGGCTTCTTCAAGCTTGTTAGTCAAAGACATCGAAAAATAGTGGAACATCTGGAATAGGTTGTTGAAGAGTTTATTAGTTATTTTCTTTTATGCATTTATTGTTTTATGTATTTTCCATTTCTAGCTTTGGTATGTGATGTCTTCTCATATGCTTTGTAGTCTTATAAATATTGCCCAAGAGCCCTAATAAAGTTTTATCTCATTGAGTAGCAATGCAGCTTCATTATTTTCTACATAGGTGAATAATTCTTTGCGGGTTCAAGGTTGTTATGCCTACTTCATGATGCGACATGTAATGTGGTTGCTAATTTACACTAGGTATACAAACTATCGTATACTTTTGGTTTTTTAATTAATCTTAGGCTGGGTTTCATATTGTTGCTACTTTAAAAAAAAGCATAAGCAGCTTCTGTAAGCTGCCTTCTCCCTGTTTTCAAAAGCTACCAATAAATGAAGTAGCTACCAAACAAGTTTTGCTTATTTTTCAGGAAATAAACAAGCAACCAAGATAACTTGTACCCTAGGTTGCATAGATGGGTTTGGATACGGACACGATACCTAATCGGAATACGACATTTTTAGAAATTAGGATATGGGGTAGAATATGAATACACATTTATATACACATGAAACATATATATATATATATATATATATATATATATATATATATATATATATGTGTGTGTGTGTGTGTGTGTGTGTGTGTGTGCATGTTTTAGATAATAATTAGGTTCCAAAAAGTTCTAGAAATGATTGATGCAATGAAACGTTACTTTATCATTTCATGCATGTTTGGCACAAACACAGCCATGCAAAATCATGTTCAACCATATTTTGGGGCTATTTGGAGCCTAGACATGGGTGAACCAATCCGACATGATTCTCCAGGAAGTGTCGTGTTAGATATGCGTTACATACAGATACACAAATGCAGTCCTTTGGAGGCATATCTGTAAAACATTGGCTGTACCAAACCCAGCCTTAAAGTAGTCGAAATGCTTATTGTTTATGGGTAAGGAGTGATCTGGTCAACGTTATAGCTGCCTAGAAGATTATGTTTAAGCTCAGTTTTCAATTGATCAGTGTCAGCTAGTGCATTATATTTCTTCTAATTGGGAGACGTACTGGAGTTATTCTCAAACTGTTAAGGTGGGCATGGTTGTGCAGGTTCATGTATTTCCATTATTTAGAATCTGAACCTTTTGAGTAATTTGGTGACCAAAAGTTCGTTGCTAGAGCGGCATCTAAGAAGCATGGACACCGCAAAGTAGTTACATTGTCCATGTCTTTGTGTTGGGCACATGTTGGACACGGCAAACACACCAATATACACAGGCACATCGAAACCAGTGTTTGTGTTTCTATGTTCAAGTGTCTAACTGTCTGTATCAAGTTACATTGTGTCCGTACCGTGCAAGTTGAAGCGGTAATGGAAATATAGAAATTACTACATATGTGGAATTTTGATCCACAAATTAGTCACTGCAAGGTACAAGAAACCTTGGTATATATTTCACTGTTCAGAAAATGATGACAACTGATAACTATACCTTATCTTATGTAGATAATGTGTGATTATGTTGATCTTCTAAATTAACTACCTACATCAATGATAAGATGGGTTTCATAGAGCTTATGGATTTGTTTCCACATATATTCCAGTTGATCTGTTTGTTTGACCTTTTATATTTTGCAGTTTAGTGAGATGGGTTTTCTTGATGTTGTGCTGGCATTTAGGGCCTCTATATTAAGATGAAAGGAATAACTTTAAAGAGGATGTAAATATATAACATCATGTGTTTTCCATTATTCATGCAGGCATATGGGTCCTTTAAAATCCATGAACTATGGTGCGATTGTGAAAGCTATTTATGACTTCTCAAAGAAACATCAAAACTATGGTATGTAGTTTCTAAACGATGCCCTCTTCTCGTTGCTGGTATATATGATTGCTGGCACATGTGAAACAAATCCCTTGATCACCAGGAAACCTCCGCAATATAAAGCCTAAAGATATCTTCGCCATATTACCAAAATCACTCTGTTATTTACACAGAGTTCTCCCTTTCTGATTGCATCTAGTAATGTACAATTTGAGGCAATGAAATGTGTTTGTGTTCATAGAAAATTGAGCAAAATTTCGGCAGATTTGGTTTGGTCATTACTAAAGGTACAACAATATATAATATATGTTAAGGGACATCACAATTTTGGCACTTCTAATTCATTGGAGGACTCCCAAAATTTTGACAGTTTTTGCAACGCTTAGGACTGCAGTCATGAAGCTCACATGACTGTCAAAATTTTGACAATTCTTGCTACGCGTAGGGCTGCAGTCATGAAACTGTCTACAAGATTGCCGAAATTTTGATCTAACACACAGTGTTGTGTTCTTAGTAATTGTCTTTGGTTTTACTTATGATTATTAAGTCCACTTGCTATACGTGTAGAAATTGTAGCTACTGACTGAATATTTATGTTTTCTATGCTATTAGGTACATGAGTTGGATGTTGATCATGATAACCACAATTTGAAGGCACATGCAACAAGTAAGCAGGCTTAAGTTATGATGTGAAGTATCAAGAAGATTATTGACGTGGACCTTGATTTGTATTCAATTTTCTTGTCCTTTTCTTGTTGCTGTCCGAGTCAAGGAAACAAACTATTATGGCAGTTGTATAATTGATATGGTGAAACTGAAGGCTAGTCATTCTTCCATCAAAATATGAAAAGAGAACTGTATCATGACATTTATAGTTGATACATGTCTAGAACAAAGAATTATTCAATCTTCAAAGGGAAGGAAGGAAGAAATTGATCAATATAGTACACTAGCTATTTCTCTCCTCTCTGAACCTGAATTTCTTGGCCAATCCAGTCAACCTTTAAAACTGTAGAGGATTTTTTTTTATTTTTTATTTTTAGTTTCTAGATTTTAAGTAAAGGACTAGTGCTATCTTGCAAAGAAACAAATCATTGGGAGCTTGGGTCTCGAACCGTTTGAGCTACAAACAAAATATATTTTCAAATTAACATTATTGAAGATGGTAGAATTCTAGTGGTGAGACGTGAGTAGTGTAGTCATCCTAGATGTTGTTTTAGTGAGTCAAATCTTCGTGTTTCTAACCTTGCTAATCTGGGACAGAGGACAATTGAAGTGACAATGGCTCATTTCAGATCAGTGTAGTATGGTGTTAGCTTTTGTTTCTCAGCTTTGCCTTTATATGGGGACCTGGGGAAAAAAGAGAGACGGACATGCATACGTAGTAGCAAAGAATCATATCAGAAAACAACTAAATCAATTGATGGCTGATAACACAGTAGCAAAGAATCATGTCACAGATTAAGAACTAAATCAATTTAATTCATGGCCAACACTCCGATTCATAGAATAGAATATAACTATGGTCTTTATAGGCTTATAGCTGATCAAACTAGAGTATTTTTGTGTTCATCAAAATCAGGTTGGATGTTCACAATTCCATTTTCACTCAAGATTTATCACGTGTCATTTTCATCCAAACCAAAAATTACTTTGGGAGTGATTTGGTGGACATCCACATTAGTTTTGATTACTGGTTTGACACGTGACAATCATTGAATGGAAGGATGAACATCCATTATAGTTTTGATGAGTGAATGGACTCATCAAACTAACCAGTTCCTTTTTCTTTTCCTTTTCTTCCTTCAATCCTCCCTCATTCAAGAATGTTACATGATATTCAAATAGCAATTCTACTTAGTAATCTACTAGTGTCGGGGCGCCACACACAATGCGTGTGCATCGCGTTTTAAAAATATTGATACTATTTTATGTAGTAAAGATAACATACAACAAATTTTTTTTAATATGAAAATGTCTGTCTCCGTAGTACTTATATATATGTCCTATATTGAATTCTACTTAATATTTTATCTTCCAAATTTAAATATGGCATACCAAAATCACGAAGTGAGCGACCCATTGCGCACAGCGGTTGGCAAATTTTTGGCTGCTATGCAACTAGGCCCGATTCCTTCCAACCCTCCATTACGTATTCCAGCAGATTATTACATACATTAAACTCTCGATGACGCTTGAATACTCCAGCTGCTTGACACTTTTTCTCATATTTGGCTTCAATTTCTTGTCACACATGTACGGAGTATCGATCCTTGGAAGATCCTGATATCCATACCGTGTGAGCATCTTCTCAATATAATGAGACTATAACAGTGCCACTCCAGTGTCCGTCCGAATGACCTTGATCCACAGGATCACATCAATTCCCCGAAGTCCTTTATACTAAACTTGGATGAGAGTAACTTCTTTGTCTCAGTAAAATGTGCTCGATCCGTGCCCAGGATCAACATATCATCCACGTATAGACAAACGATGACTCCTCTCTTGTCAACGAACTTTGTGTAAACACACTTGTCCGTCTCGCAGACCCTGTGGCCATTTGATCTTATGACATTTATCAAACTTTGCATGCACATTTTGGGAGCTTGCTTTAGACCGTATAACGATTTTACCAACTTGCAGATTGTCTTCAAGGTCCTTGACGATGAATCCTTCTGGTTGTTGCATGTAAATCTCTTCGGTCTATTCACCATTCAGAAATGCTATTTTCACATCAATCTGATGTATAACTAGCTTATGGATTGCATTTATAGCAATCAACATCCTGATGGTCGTCATCCACGCTACTGGAGCATATGTGTCAAAGTAGTCGATCTCCTGCTTCTGAGAAATTTTTTTGGCTACCAGCCTTGCCTTGAACTTGTCAATAGTTCCATCGACCTTCATCTTCTTCTTGAAGATCCGATTGGTTTAGCTCCTTTAGGCAGATCGATCAACACCCAAGTGTTGTTGGAGGTTATTGAGTCATACTCATTATTTATAGCCTCCCTCCAGAAGACAGTGTCTCTGGTCTTCATCACCTCATTATTGGTAAGAGGATTTGCTTCCAAATGATAAGTCTTTCTGTCTCCTCACTCGTTTAGACACCGGTTACGAGCTCTGGTTTGAACATTATCTCTGGAATAACAACTTTTTATTGGACTACATCTTCATTGGAAATGTTAGCCTCCAGTGCACTCACACTATTCTCTGAAATGTCCGCAAAAATAATGTTCTTGTGCCTTGTAAATTTATCTTCAAAGAATTCTGCGTCGTAAGATTTCAATGATATAATTTGACTCAAATATCAAGGAACCTCCAAGCATTTCTCTTCTCAGCATATCCCAGGAAGATTATCTTCGTAGTCCTCATTCCTAGCTTTTGAATCTTCAAGTTTGGAAGCTTCGCATACGCCAGACACCCCCACACTCGAATGACATTCAAGTTGGGTCTGACTTTGAACCAGAGTTCATGAGGAGTGATGTCGGATGTTGCGTACGGCACTCTATTCAAGTTGAACGTAGCCGTCGTCACAGCTTCTCCCCAGAAGCAGTTTGGAAGACCCACAGTTAACAATATTGACTTTATCATCTCTGTCAATGTTCTGTTCTTCCGTTCTGCTACTCCATTTGATTGAGAAAAATTCAGAGCAGTCATCTCATTGACAATTTTATGTTCTTTACAGAACGATGCAAATTCAATGAACCTATACTCTCTGCCTCGATCACTTCTGAGTCTCTTGAGTTGTTTTCCTTTTCGACGTTCAGTTTCATCCTTGAACTTCTCGAATATTTTGTCTTTTGTCTTGAGCAGATAGGTGAATGTGAACTTCAAGTATTCGTCGATGAAGGTAATGAAATACTTTATCATGGCCTTTGTGGAGAACTGTTTGAAGTCACAAATATCTGAGTGTACCAACTACAGAAAATATGTACTTTGATATACCCATTTGAACGATTTTCATCTAATCTTTGTCTGCGCACAGACCTCACACTTCTCCACCTCCTTACCCCCACATTTGGAGATAAGACATAGACTAAACATCTTGCGGTACAGAGTACATGCCCTAATCTTGGTGTCCCACAACACTGTAATGAGACTCTACTCACAAGCAGAAGCTCGAACATCCATCTGATACTGAGGTCTTGTTTCAAAGTATTTCTCCTGCCAAGATATCACCATATGGCAACTATGGTTGTTCACCCTCAAGTCTGCAACAGACTTCCTGAGATATGTTTCTTTGTAATCACTGGTACTTTGCTACACGTACTTCTTTGACTGTAACTTCTTGAAGTCCAGAACCATTATCCCAATCCCCAGATCCTCTACTTGATCCTTGTTCGCTATCAAGATCTTCGGCCTTCTTCAGTGATAGGCTTGACCTCGGTGAACTGCTCTTCCTAGAGATCCCATGGCTAGATGCACTAGTATCCATTCACCAGTCAGCAACTACGCCAGATGACTTAACCTGCGCAATCATAGCAACCAAGTTAAGTAATCAAAGTAACCAAGTTAAGATTTTACCTTGCTATTTTGGTTTGAAATTGGATCTATAATCCTCATTCTCATGGTCCTTCATGCTTGAAGAGACATGCGCCAAGGTACTCATAGCCCTATGCGCATAACCTGGTCGCGCATAGACCTTGCTTAGAGCTAGCCACATAGACGCTTCTATGCGTCTAGTCCTGCCATGCACCGAAAGAACGCCATGCGCAGTGACTACATTGATCGTGCCTTCTATGCACAGTGAGTGCCCTGCGCCGAGACTACTTATGTGCCGAGTTCTTCCATGTTCTAATTATTTCCATGCGTAGATGCATAGTTCCAGTCTCTCTTCGGCAACCGCAGTAGACTTCTCTATGCTGCTACTAGCTTCAGACATCTCCATGAAACAACTTGCATCAGATGTGGACTTTCTTTCTCTTGGAATGTGCGTCTCCAGCGACGCCAAATCAAGTTCACTTCCATCCACAAGAATGATAGATCCTGGACCTCTCTACCAATGTCCAACATTTGATAGATGACTCCCTCCTCATCCAAATAATTGAAGTGTAGCACGTCAATCTTTTCAAGTTTGTAAAAACTTGTGTTGAGAAGACTTGCACGATTGTTCTCTATCTTACTCGGATCTTGCTTTGAGATTGTTATTCCCTGAGACAGATCTTCAGATGGATTGAATAGATACCAGAAATAAAACTCTGAACGAGCTTGTTAGGAAGGTAGCAATAAAACTCTGAACGAACTTGTTAGGATGGAACAAGATCTTCCTGAACAAAGATCTTAACTCTAGACGAGTAACAACTCCAGAAACCAACTGGCAGAAACAAGCGTTGTTCTTCCTTACAAACACAGTTACAATTGAGATAGAATAAGAAAGAAGAAAAATGAGAAGAAGACAGAATAAAATTATTTTTAGACACTCGATGCTAAAAAGGAGAATAAGGGTTGTACCTAGATAAAAATTCTCGACGCTAATATTTTTAGACTTACATGCATAACAAGCATGTACACATGGAAGCAAAGTATGATACCACTTTAAACAAGAACAGAACTTTTCATCTAAGTCTACAACATATGTTCTATTTGTTTTACAATATAATATTTCAAACAAATATCTAACTATATTCAACGTTTGCAGCCGATGATTTTCTTTTGTGATAAGAGCCACAGTATGCAACATCGTTGGACAATAATCAGTTTGAAGGTTTTCAACTTTTTGCCGGTTCTTGTACTGAAGTGTTATAATTTTGGCTCGAATCCTATCAAGTAGTGTTGTTATTGGTTTATCAAGTAAATTTTTATCCCAGTTATTGAATCATTCAGCAAGGTTCGACGTGTTAATACATAATCTGGGACAAGAAGAATAAGCTGTTATCCAGTGTAAAAAAATACGAGTTTCATCATTTACTCCAACGAGCTAATTGTAAACATCTATGTTTTCAGCTTTAATTTTTTTTTTTTAAGTAGTAGTTCGCATCTGTTTCATTATAACATCTAGCAAGATAGTTTAAACTATGTTGAAAATGGAAAAACCTGAAGACTTTTTTTAAATTTTGTTTAAAATGTTGAATACAAAAAAATGACGCAATTCTGGAAGGATATCACGCATAGCCCTTATCAATCCTTTCTGTTTATCTGATATAAAAAAAAAATTGTATTCCATGCATCAAAATATTTTTCAAAAGATGTTCTCAAACCGTTTAAAAATTAACTCCAAGAATCAGTATTTTCACTCTCAGTAACAGCATAAGCAATTGGATATAATTGATAATTTGGATTATGAGTACAAATAATAAATAAAATATCCTGATATTTAGAGAAAAGAAAATTAGCATCAGTACTAATCACAGGTAAACATCCTCTTAAAAATCCATCAATGCATGCCTTAAAACAAATAAAAATTCTTTGAAATCTATTGTCTTCTGTAGTTTGTATAAAACATTGGCTATCTGAATTTGTCTCAATAATTCTAAAATCATACTCTTCAAGACTACTATATGCATCAATATAACTACCATTTATTTCAGATAGAGCAAGTTTTCTAGCTTTTCAAGCTGTACAATATTTAATATATATTCTATATATATCATTTACAAGATGCGATGGACTATACGACTGATTATATCGAATTTTATCAATAATCTTAATTTTAACCCATGCAGTAGTAGCTAATGGATGAGAACTTGTTTTAAGTCCACCTAAACAAGAATGCACATTTTCTAGCGTAGCAATAGCAAAATATTCACCTTCACCAATGACTTTAGCGTATACTCTCCAATTACAACTTGAGTCGTTACATTTATATACAATCCCACTAGCATTGTTGAAAGTAGCATGACAAGTAAAATTATGTACAATTGCTATATCACTAATAAAACATCTAAATTAAGAACGATCGATTATCAAATTTTCTTCCAACGCATAATCCAGAAATGCTAACACTATCAACATTGCCATCAAATTCATCATCTAAATTTTCAATTAAATCATCACTGTTTTTATCGTCGTTATTACTATAGTATACTATATGTTCTTGTTTAGTAAATGAAATAAATTGATGAGAAGAACTAGGAGTAGTATTAACTTGATTAGAAGCGCGTATACTACTTACAATATTAATTCTAGGTGGTGGTGAAGTTACATAAATATTAATGTACGTTGCGTGTACATTAACTTCGAAAATAAATTTTCATGCTTGTTCACTAACTAACTTTATGCAATTAGTTAAAAAAATATGTACCAATATAAATTCATAATCAATAAAACATTGCTCAATAATTTGATTACGTAAACTATGAAACGAAATATTTTGACCAATTAATTTTTTTTTAGTTAAACCTCCTTCATAAACTAACCCATTTAGCACACCTCCAATCGAACATTGTATTGTTAGACTTTAATCATTGACAAGAGAGTGAGCTTCTAAATACAGTGAGTGAGCTGAACTAGCTTCTGTTGAGTAAGAAAATCACCTTCTGTTGAGTGAGAAACGAATAGAAGAAAAAAATTTGAAAGTATGTGTGGGTTGAGTAAGAAATGAATAGAATGACAGAAATTTATAGATATGAGAAAGAAAGAACCATTGCCAAAATATAAACGTTACAATATGACGTTAAAAAAAAAAAAAACTTTGATAAGTGGCCCAGGGAAAGAAAATCAAACCCAACTATAAAAAAAAAAAAAAAAAAAAAAAAAAAAAAAAAAAAAAAAAAACAACAACAACAACAACAACAACCAAAACTAACCATAAACATGAAGAAAAAAAAAAATCCTATACATAAAACCCAAAAAAAATCGAAAATAAACCAAAACAAACCCTAAACATAAAACCCAAAAATAAATCCAAACCCAAAAATAACCGATCCACCCAAAAAAATTTATTCATATAATTTCGTTTCGCCATGTCAGATGGCAGTTTGTTAAAAAAAAAAAAAATAATAATAATAATATTTTTATATTTTTGCCATCACAGATGACGAAATCTTTGGTAACTTTCAATTTATCAATTTTTTTTTTGTTTGAGCTAATTATTTAAAAAAATATTTCGGTACTGCAAATTTTCTGTTCTTTGAAATCCTTTCTATAAATGGCCTACATTCACTGTAGTGCGTCTTTGCATCTGCTAACGAAGAATACAACTAGCCATGGATCTCTCATACTCCTTCCTCACTTTCTTGATCACTTTCTTCCTCTCCCTCTTTATAGTCCTCAAGCAAAAAGCCAAATCGAAACTCCTAAACACAAATTATAACTCGAGACCTCCCCCCGGGCCTCCCAAGCTTCCCATCATCGGAAGCATGCACCAGCTAAGAGGCGCATTGACGCACCACGCGCTGCACGACCTGTCCAAGAAATACGGTCCCATAATGCAGCTCAAGCTCGGGGAGATCGACATGGTCGTTGTCTCCTCCCCGGACGCCGCAACAGAAGTCACAAGGACGCACGACCTGCACTTCGCTTCGCGACCCGCAAACACGGCCACCGATATCGCCCTGTACGGGAACATCGACATAGCCTACTCCCCCTATGGGGACTACTGGCGGCAGCTGAGGAAGATCTGTGTCACGGAGCTCCTCAGCGTGAGTCGGGTGAGGACTTTCCGATCCGTGAGGGAAGAAGAGACTTTGAACCTCGCAAGAGCCATCTCCACATCGAATTCTCCCGTGTTCAACCTCACCAAGATGTTGTCCTCGATGACCAACGCAATCACATGCAGAGCAGCATTCAGCAAGGCTTGCGAAAACAGCGAGAGGTTCGTATTGGCGTCGGAAGAGTTGATGAAGTTGTCTTCGTGTTTTATTCCGACCGATCTCTTCCCATCCCTGAGTTTCTTTCTCAAAGCAGTCTCACTTGCCAAATATAAGATAGAGAGAGCACATAAGCAGATCGACATGCTCTTGGATCGAATAATAAAAGAGCATATCGACAAGCGAGCGACGTCGAGTATTTCCGCAAAAGAAGAAGAAGAAGAAGAAGAAGATCTTGTCGATGTTCTACTGAGGGTGAAGGACAGCAGCAAGCTAGAGATTCCAATCACCATGAACGGCATCAAAGCCGTGCTTGTGGTAAGTATCTGTATATTTTCAATGAGCGCAGCAGTTTCGATCTGATACAATATATATATATATATATATATATATATATATATATATATATATATATATATAACATTAAATCTCACATTTGTTGAGTGAATTTTTTTTTAAGGATATTTTTGTGGCGGGAACAGATACCTCGAAACTCATCGTTGAATGGGCCAGCTCATGAGGAATCCACAAGTGATGGAGAAGGCGCAGCTGAAGTTGAGACAAGCTATGAGTGGAAAAACCGTGATAGAAGAAGCTGACATCCAAGACCACCTGGACTACCTAAAACTGATCATCGACGAAACACTTCGGCTTCACCCACCGGTTCCCCTCCTACTGCCGAGACTTTGCAGGGAGACGTGCGACGTGGGCGAGTTCACGATAACGAAGGGGAGCACTATTCTGATCAATGTCTGGTCAATGGGGAGGGACCCAAAGATTTGGGAGGATGCTGAGAGCTTTAGGCCGGAGAGGTTCGAGGGGAGTTCGGTTAATTTCAAGGGGACCTGCTACGAGTACATTCCGTTCGGTGCCGGAAGAAGGATGTGTCCGGGGATAGGATATGGTCTGGCCACCGTGGAGCTGACACTGGCTCGACTCCTTTATCACTCCAATTGTCTCCTCCCGAATGGTATGAAACCGGAAGAGCTAGACATGACCGAGACTTTTGGGACGACAGTCAATAGAAAGAATGACCTGCTCTTGATTGCCCATCCTCACATTCCAATTGCATGATGTTAGAGTCTCAAGATGGCAATCTATTCAAGAAGTCGGGCTCCGTTGTACGTAGACTAGTGTCACGTGTGAGAATAAACATTTGAACCCTTCTGTAACTGTATTATGAGTAGCCGACTAAATTTTCTGCATCAGTCTCTCATTGATTGTATAATTGTGTGGCAAAATTATAATTTGATACCCTCAATTTTACATCTTAATATCATATCGGTATTAATTACACAAAATAACAAATGACCACAATGAATACCCCCATCTTCTCTCCCTCCTCTCCCCTCCCCTCGGCAACAACGGCAGGGTGGGAGGGGGAGGCTGCAAAGGAGGAAAGGGGCCGGGAGGTATTTTAGTAACTTTTTTAACGAAAAAGTTAACACTAACCGACGGAGGATATCAACATACATATTTTCAATAATTTATGGCATCAAGTTGAAAAACTTGAATAGTTGTGGATATCAAGTTGTAATTACGATGCAAGTTTAAACTTCAGGTTTGTTGATGCGAGAAAATAACAATTAAAATTATGAAATACCAAGTGCATTATATTTTAATTTTTAAAAATGTTCTTTACTTACATTATTATTTTTAATATGTTTGAAATCCTAAGAGACCTTTTGGTCAAGATTTTATACGGGTCGGACGAGGCCAAAATCTGCTCCTCGCTCGACTCGAGCCAGATCAATGGCCTGACCCAACTCCCCACCCCTTCTCTCCCCGATCGATTCGAGTCACACTTAGCCATGAATTACCGGTCGACTCGGGCAGCCCGACCAGTGATTTGTTTCAATAGTGGAATGAGACTCGAGACTTATTTTTTGTTACATCAAGAGATGCTGGTCGTAACACAAAAATAAAATAATTCAAAGTGGCGTTCCCGCTCTGCGTGGCGTACTATGTGTAGGATCGTGGCTAGTTTGACTCAGTCAAAATTGAGTATTAAAAAACTTTTCGGCATCTAATCGATTTGGACGAATGCATATAGAGAATATTTTCTATTCATATGGATATTGACTTCTGTTGGAATGAGTCCTAAATATAGTGGATTATATCTTGTCGAATATATATATATATATATATATATATATATATATATATATATATATATATATATATATTCAAGAACTATCCGGATGGTTTCATAATATGGAACCACCTTATATTTTATGAATTGGATTTGGATCTCCTTACGTGACAGCTGACATGTTTGTTAATGTATATGTGATATTTTATTACATTTTAATTTCAACCACTCAATTTCTATCCATAACATAATGTGATTCTATAATATAAAATCATCCGAATGGATTTATATAACACACACACACACACACACATATATATATATATATATATATATATATATATATATATATATATATATATATATATATATATATATATATATATATATATATATATATCATTTGTTTTTTAAATATATGCCAAATCCATTTAGAAGGTGTGTAAAATAATTGGAAATAGTTTATTTTTATCATTGTGAACATTTATTTGAGTTGGAGGTGTATAACTATTAGTAATTATGTTAGATGGAAGGTGTATTATTTACATGTTTTGTTCTAGTTAGTTTATAAATATTAACTTTTCCCACAATGAAGTCTTTTTTTTCTATTTATATAAAATAATATGTTTTATTTAATCTATTTTCGTGGGTAGGTTCCCTTTTATGATGAAAGCGGACCTGGTATTTTAGTTTACAAATACTTCTCTTTATGCCAATGGCCAGTGGTGTATCAGGACGAAATCAAATACTATACTATGCAGTAAAGATAAAAACAATATGGACACAAATATTTATTTTAACTGACATCATGTACATACATCCAACTGGGGGCAGAGCACAGTTGCTGCCTTCCATAATAATGGAGTTTGATCCAAGTTGTGTTCACACTTGCAGCCTTCCATGGTTAAAGAAGAAGACGTCGTGTGCATCCATCCAACTCTCGAGATCTGTCTTTTTCCTCTTCATGGCTTTTGAAAGCTCATAATCCTGGTGTGTGGCTAGGGCTTTACATAACAGTACTACAGTGTGGACAGAGGTTTATCTAATATAAAAAAGAGAGTTAATTCTCCAAACTTTTTTTTTTTGTTAATTTACTATATAAGTTTATATTTTGGTTTAAATAGTGTCTGAACTAGATTTCGTTGGTATTTTGGATAAAAATAGTTAAAAATAGATATGTAATGGTCACGTGTCTTATTTTTAGGATTATTTTTGTCATGATCAGCCGATACGTCGGCTATAAGTGATTGTAGAGCCATCATTTTATACTCGACAAAAGCTATTTGTTTATGTAGAATTTTTTTGAACATCATTATTCTTTGAAAAATAAAAATATGACAAAATAAGACACGTGACTATCACACGTCCATTTTTATCGATTTTTATCGAAAAATATCAGCGAAATATAGTTCAGGCACTTTTTAAACCAAAATGCGAAACTTAGGTACCAAATTAACGAAAAAAATATCGATCATCAAAACGACAACCACTACATTCTTCATGCACTATTTGGGTAATTAACTCTAAAAAACAAATTGGGTTGGATGGACTGGATGCTTGAACATCAAGTCTTTTGGCATCTCACACCTTGACATAGAAGAACGCCAAATCTTGACATCAACTACTATCTGGGCCGGTCCTAGGGTAAGCTTGACAAGACTTGGACAATCTTCTGGTCAGAACAATTCTTCCAGATCCCTAAGTCCTCATCTCTCCATCAATAGAACATTTGTAGTCCACCCCAACTCCTCTTTATTAATTAGTTCAATTAGCAATCCATCATGCTGATATTTTGAGTTCCCACTATGAAAGCCTCGAGTAGTTCAAGAAGCGGAATTAAGAATATGAGCTTCATAATACCGTCAGAACCGGAGATTTCTACGACACTGTCAACTCCATCCGCATCAATTTTTGTGATGTCTTTTTTTTGAGTTTAAGACAAAGATCAACCAAATTTAGCTCCGGTTAGGATAATCCAACTTCTTGGGACGACCCTGACTACTACAGTTGATGTTATGATACCGGAAGTTAGGGATTTTTTTTTTGAATTTTCGGCATAACGTTCTTGACTTTGTGCACCCACTGCCTCCAACTTCCATAATTTTATTAAAAAAAAAAAATTACTTTCTCGTGGTTCAATCCACACTGATCTTCTGCTACCCAGCTAGGATCTTATATCTCTCATCGGTAACCACAAAAGACACAAGAATGTAGTCAGTATAGAAGTGGCTATGAAGCATAATATATTAATCTCAACTTATTTGGTATGCAGTCATTTGTAGAAGTGGATCATGAGAAACAAAATGATACCATAAACCTAAACTAAATTCCCAATCTTGTTCTGAAAGCTTTTAATTTGTTTGTTCCCAAATATACCAATAATCAGCGGAAAATCAAAACTTGAAAAATCATACAAAAAAACCCAAAAATAAATGTAGTTTGTTTTCATACCATTAACCAGAAATATTGTTCATGATCGTACAGTACAAAATCCACAAACAAGTGGTGACTATTTTTCAAAAACATTCGCAGAAATGAAATTTAATGGAAAACAATTATGTTGCACTTTCACCTTACAATCTTAGAAAAACAATCCGAAAAAACCCCTAAAAATATTGGTAGAAAATAGAAATGACTATCTTAATAAACAATCCGATTAAAATGAGAATGTGAAGGGAAAACACTAGTAACTTTCACCTTACAATCTTTGAAAAACAATCAAAAGTTAGTAACTTAGAAAAGCTCATTTCAAAATTATAATTATTTAGACAAATTATCAACAAAAATGGAAGAAAGCAAAGCCCAAAAATGCTAAGTTTACAACCAAATGCTTACACCTTCTTAATGAAGCATTACAAAGAACCTTGGCATAAGATTCCACACTACTTTCTAAACTATTCTTGGACTATTACTTGGGATTTTTTTGGAATCAAATAATATCAGTTGATAGCATATCTCCCTTCAATTCCTGTTTGTGTGTGTCTCTCATAAGTAAGATGTGTTAGCTGAAGTGGGTAGTATGATAAATTATTTTAGTGGATAAGGTTCAATTCTAAAACAATTATTTATTTTTGGCAAATGATCTCTAATTCAAGTGGCTAGTGTGGAGGTATAAAATCGAATGGACAATGATCCGATTTTCAGTGAGAGCGATCAAATTTTTTTTTTTTTACCTTATATATATATATATATATATATATATATATATATATATATATATATATAAAAGAAAACTTTTATTGAAAGAACTTAGTAACTGCATTACAACCTTAACTGGCCAAATGGCTAACCATATTAGCACAAGATAAACACCACCCCATAAATTCTAATGACATGCCTTGAACTGAGATGTGCTACGGAAAGAAGCCGACCGCAGTATCATGAATTGAAGTGGTATAGCTCCTTGACGGTTCTTATCTCTCCTGCTTACTTCATACTTTTCCTTACCTTTGTCAATATTGTTACTCCCTCTTTCAATCTCTTCTGCAAACTCGGAATTCTCGGAAGTGGATTCCGAGTCATCGACATTGGGCACTCCCTTATGATCCACTGAGTCAAGGTGCTGACACGAAGAATGTATCTGTGTCTGTTCAACAAAAGCTCTCATATCCTGGGACTCGACAGAAACCACACCTATATGGAACTGAATGCGAGGTGACTCACTCTCATCACTGTCCGTCTCATCCAACCACCCAAGTTCTGGTCCCGAGAAAGTCCGTCTCGGACGCCGGAGAGGGAGGGGGAGGAGAGATCGGACCCGCCTCGAAACCAACTACGCCTGCCCGTTGGGACGCGAGGGGCGTAGGTAATGAAACGACCAAGGCCACCGGGCCCCCTCCTGGGCACACTCTCACCGGGGTCTCCTCCCTCCCCTTGACCTCCTGTCCCTCCTCTCCTCCGCAGCCCCCCACCTCATTAACACCCTGCACTGCGATTACGACCGCACTCGCCTTAGGTGGTTCTCCCTCCATATCGCAAGCACCCGAATCAGCACTCCCCATGGGGCAAGCCTGGATCCCTTCGCGGTTGCGGTTGACACCAACAGTTGCTCCCAAGAGCGGTGCCAGGATTTTTGTTTGCCCTGGGTTGAACTTAAGATGTCTTAAAAAAAAAAATTTGAAGAATATGAGATATGAGAACAATAAATCTTAAAAACAAACCCTTCTTATTAACATTTAATAGGCACTAGCAAAATCTGTATTTCTAATGCAAGCTTTCAAAGAATATGAAATGTGAGAAGAAAATAAACAACTCCTCTACTTAACATTTAATAAGCACTAGCTAGTTCTAATGCACGATTTCAAAGAATATGAGTTGTGAAAAAAAAAAGAATCATTCATAAACTAGTCCATGACAGATTTATGAATATCACTGTACATAAGTGCCACCAGTTACTACTACTACTCTATATGATTTCCAACAAATTTACATTCTATTTAACGTTTATATTCAGTCTTTAACCCAACTAAACCAATTAAAATTCATACTGGAACTTTACTCACTTATATAAATGCAAATATGAGCTAAATAAATTTCTTCTATTCACTCCTAACACCCAAATTCAATAGTGACTTCTTCTGGGCATTACTTTCTTCAAACTTGACAAATCATATTTCATGTAACTTCATTGAAGCAATTTAGGTATACATATAACTAGCACGACAGAACATTCATCAGTGAGATTTCTTCTAAACTATGAAAATAAGTGAAAATAAGAGCTTGATCTAATGAACATCAAGGTTACCTTTGCCGATTCCTTTTATGATAAAAACGCTCACCGGCCACTCGAGAATCCTTCCCTTGTCATTACTCTTGACAACCAAGTATTCAGATAAGCTCCCATTAGCGACGAAATCGTAGACACGGATCTATATATCATCAAAAACAGCAAACATATAGACTAAAAAAATAATCAAACAAAAAAAAATCTTGCAGATTTATATATTTCACACATCTACCAAATAAAATGATCATATGATGATACAACAGAACAAAATTCTAATATATCTACATATTTCTCACATCTAACAAAAATCTAACAGATCTACTTAAAAAGTCTAAAAAAAGAAAGAAAATTGTGATCCAGAGGAATCAATTCCACAGGACCCTTCGAGTAGTCCACAAACTAATTCTCAAGTCCAAAAGATTTGATCATAAACCTTATAATTAAGAAATGAATTAGGATTCTTGAGCCACAGAGGGCCCCTTTTCTAGATTCATATTTCACTTATACAGATATGGCGACCAGTAGGATTCCATAACAACATATGGCTACAAGAAAAACAAATTATGACAGGATAGCAAACTCCAAAGCCAAATTTTCTCCATGAACCAAAGTTCACATAAAAATATATATGCAACATTGAAGCAAATTTAGCTGATGCGAACTTTAAGACCAGATCTCGAACCGAACCATTTAGGATTCAAGGGATGGAAATCGAGAGCTAGATTTTGGCACAAGCCTCCTCCGAGTCCATCCACTCACCTTTCATGCTTCTTGCTTGAATCGAAGAAGAAGAAAGAATAGATTGGAGGAAAAAAAGGTTTGGAGCAGTCCGCATAGAAAAAGGTGTCTGGATACTCTAGATAGCAAGACAAGAAAAGTACAGAGAGATGAGACTTGACAGAGAAAGGGAGGAGGCTGCTCTCGTGAGCTGAGAAAGGGAGAGGTTGCTTCCGATGGTTGCTTTCAATGGCTTCCATCTGATCTGGCAAGGCTGGAGCTCATATATTAAAAAAAAATTAGGTTGACTGGGTGGGCTGGAGCCCACCCCAGCCCACCAGTAGATCCGCCCCTGCTTCCATCTGATCTGGCAAGGCTGGAGCTCATATATTAAAAAAAAATTAGGTTGACTGGGTGGGCTGGAGCCCACCCCAGCCCACCAGTAGATCCGCCCCTGGTTGCTCCCTTGTCCGCATTCTGTTTGAATTTGCACTTGTCTTCTCGATGACCGCGATGACTACAGAAAACGCAATAATAAGGAGGGGACTCGTACCAAATCTGTTGCCAGTAGCTTCGTCCTTTCGGGAGCTCAATCCATACCCTCTTTTGAACGGGTTGGCTAATGTCCATCTCTACTAAGATTCTGGCCATGTTGGGACAGAAAATATTCTGAGAGGCTCCGTCAATCGCTAGCGGGACCCAATGCACTCAATGATGTTGAAGAGAACAGACTTAACGAACAAATGCGTGGACAAGTCTGGGAGTGAAACCCACACTGCAGCCAACGGAGATTCTTTGGCAGGGGAGAAGTCTGGAGACCACCTGAAAAGTCTCATGGGACGATTAGCAAAGTGCCAAAGGTCTTTCGACCGCAGTCTCATAAAGTCCTCTACTAAGCTCGGCCTGATCAGAATGTGCCTGGAGTCCAGCAGACCGATCTGAACTTCCCCACGGAAGCCAATCGCAGCGAAAGCATCCCGAAGAGCCGCCAATGTAGGTTTCCCACGGGAAAATTTTCCCACTAACGCCAACTTGAAAGGGATAGACAATAGTGCCTCGTCAGCCTCCGAGAAAGCAATCGTCGGGGTTCCTTCAAAGGAGAAAGGAGCTCTGTGGGGAATAACCGCCCCAGAAGCTCCTGAAGACGTTGTTGGAAGACAGGAACCTAGGAGAACACTTGATGAAGCAACAACAAAGAAAGACTGCCCTTCGATAACGCCCGAGGGAGCCACCGACAAAGCCGAACTCTGCGCCAAAGGGAGAACGCCCGAGGCGCCGAGCAAAAAGGAGCAGATGGGGGGGTGCGCACGGGACATGGGCACCCGCGCTCGACCACCTGACCTTCCGCCAAAGCGACGCAGGGGAAACTGAAACGCGGGGCCTGACAAAAGAGGGGAACGAGACGACTCCGCCACCAAACAACATGATGAGGGTTAAAAATCATGAAAAACTGTTTTCGAAACCTTTAAAATTTGCGATACGGAGCACGCTCCGCCAAACGGGACCATCTCGTCCCATACCAGTTGCACCGAAAGGCGCATATAGTATGTCCAGACGTATGGACTTTCGCGGAAACTGATTTGGACGCGTATGCGCGTCGGAATCAACCCGTATCCGCGAAAAGTCCCCATATCGTGACTTTTATAAAACACCGCACTATTTAGTGTACGCTCATCAGAATACGACAAAACTTGCGCCATTAGATTCGTGGTATCACACTGGTCCTATGACCCAAGTTTCATGCGATTCTGAGACAGTTGACCAAGCCGCCTATTTGCGGGCCCTACGGTTGACTTTTTGGGCAAATTTATGTTCGGTTCATCGGAATCCAAAATTAGACATACCGTTGAGTTTATATTGACGTTTAGAATTTGTTTGACCTATAATTTGTCTCATTTAGAGACCTTCACCTCTGGCACGTTTTTCGGTGCAAAGTGGCCCATATGTGGAGCCCGTTTTGACCCAAAATTACCGTTTTGCCCCTGTATCCAAATTGGACGAAAGGGTAGTGTTTCTAGCTATCTCACTTATTTTGGGAACGTTGATGATGTTTATTTCAGCATCCGCAGACGTTCATTCTGATGCCATAGTTTCTGATTCATTGTGCCTGACGTCTGGACGTTTACACTTTGCAGCTTTCTTGTCAGGCAAGATACCTTGCCAAATTGCTTACAGTACTTTGCATGCTTATTATATTTTTATATATTCATTGCATGTGTATTTTCTTTCAGTCAAAACTATATACTATATATATATTGACACACACTTGACACATAGTATCATGAGAGAGGAGAACAATCAGTAGGCGTATGGACTATAACCACTCTGGTAAACCGTAGTAACTAGCACGTACTATGGTAGTGTGTTGCGCTGGTCGCTACCCTCGCGGTTTGTCAATTTCTGGTGTCGCGCTGGTCGCTACCCTCGTGGTATGTCGATTTCTGATGTCCCTGACGTGTGTGTGAGTTGTGAGAATTAGATGAGTAGCCTACTCATGTCCATACGTCAAAAAGTTGTCCTCATTATGCATTCATATAGATTGTCTTATACAGTGTACTTATATATTTTTTGTCTATTATGCATGTTTACTGTATTCAAATTGGCATGCTTCTATGTATCTTGTTACGTTCCTCTGAGGACCTGGTCCCTTTCCAGGTGTAGACGATCTTGACTATTCACAGGAGCACGGATCAGGACTTGCTACTTATCTCTTTCGATGAGGTCTTCTCTTCGAGTCTCATGGTTCATTAGATGTTCTTATGTGGTTTCTCTTATATTCTAGTTTGGCAGTAGATTTGTTTCCATCCGACTATGATTCTTTGATACTTCATATTGAGATGCAGTTATATAATAGATTGATTATTTATTTCTATTTGATTCCGTGGATGAGATTTAGTTATGCCCTGTGACTTGTGATAATACATATATATCACATGTGAGTTATTATTCATATTACAGCGTACGTGTGTATTATGGTATCCATATATTGGAGTTGCCATATACATACGGCTGGCATGCTTACGTATTCCTAGTCCTATGTATTTTGGGACTGGGGCGTGACATCTGCTGATGTGTCACCGTTGTTACGTCGTCGTCGCCAGAGAAGTATGGGTGTAACTAATAAGCCTAGCCCGAACCCAAACCCGACCCGGCCACGGGTTCAACATATGTAGCCCAAGACCAAGCTCGAAGGATCGGGTTGGGCTCGGGTTGTTGGGTCAATCGATTTTATCGGACTCTAATATGATATTTGACATAATTTTAAATAAGAGTAATATTAAACACATAATCAAATAGCAATCAAGTTTCAATCATTACAAAATACAAACTGTCACGCCCCAGTCCCAAAATACACGGGACCAGGCCATGTGTCAATAGCCAGCTAATACGACTCCGGAGGATTTTTCAATTTAAAGGACCCGATGAAGCATAATACGCTGTCCTAAAATACTATCAAGTCTAATATGCTAACATGCAGGAGGTAAATATCTAATCTCATCCACAGAATATAAATAAGAAGTGCTGAAATAAATACTGGAAATAAGTACGGAGTCAGAATGTCATAATACAATCCAAATAAGTTCGATGGGAACAAACCCACTAAAATACTGAAATAAGAGTACGGAAGGACAGATAAGAGTACTAGGCTAGAACATCGACTAACTAGATAAAGATGCTCCACCCCTAGGCGGATGGCCTACCAGTGATCAGGGAAACTCCGAAGGTAACACCTCAAGCTCCTCCTCGGTCGCGTACCTCGTCTCATGTCCGGGCCCGTACACGGTCGGATAGTACGCCTCGTCCAAATCTGGAAGGTAACCAGGTCCTCAGAGAGACGTAACAAGATAAAAAAATACATGCCGAATATAAATACTGAATAAGTAAAGGGGGTGTACTAACCATCTAACTGAATGCAATATGAGGACAACCTTGGTACGTATGGGTAGGTGTAGGCATAACGTCCAACACTCCGAAGAGTGTGGTATATGCACATATAACGTCCATCATTCCGAAGAACGAGGTATCTGCATATATATATGCGTCATTAACGCTCCGAAGAATGCGGTATCTAAATAAAGAAAGTCATTGGATCCGTGGCTCCTCTGGACACTACGGATTCCAATATGTGTATCACATACGCCTACCAGTTTTTCTCCCCGCCCAATGCAAATATAAAAGTCGAATACACGACGTGCATACTATATAACTACATGTCAGGTCTCAAATAACTAGACTAACCTGACTACGCACTAAACCGTGATGCATGTCACACCTACCGATAGCTGGTCGGGTATGCCAACTCGCATCCCAACATGAGTTTGTCATCGTGATGAGCGTAAGAAGTGTCAGGGTCTTAGAAGATATCAGAATATCTTCACAACTGTGGCGCCCCGTTCCTCCTATTCGGGGAGCGCGGCTAAGAAACACAAGACGGTATCGTTCGATCGGGATAGATTGAAACAAGAACTCGTCCTCGTTATGGATTTGTTTCTTCGGAATCGATTCCCATATTCAGTGGACCGTGCCCCCGGGATCGACTTAGCGGCAGAGTCAGGAGGGACCTCTCCGCTGTTATCTTTTATTGCCTCGGATTTCGATGTCGCTTGTTGCTTTCGTGCTTTGAGTTAGTTTTCGGATTG
This sequence comes from Iris macrosiphon, assembly GCA_036927795.1. Taxonomy (NCBI): domain Eukaryota; kingdom Viridiplantae; phylum Streptophyta; class Magnoliopsida; order Asparagales; family Iridaceae; genus Iris; species Iris macrosiphon. The sequence goes on from JAYESA010000009.1 coordinate 7,697,982, forward strand.
CTTGTTTTCCTTGAACGGTTTTGATAGATTTTATTATTTTCGTTCATTGCACTGTATTTCAATTCCGAGTATGGAAAGAGAGGAAGAGGTATTGATCGAGCTGTTCGTGATGCAGGTGAACGAGCAGTAGGCGGCTTACGAGCGGAGTCGTGAAGCGCCTCTTTCCTTCTCCCTTCCAACCATCTAAGTGAGTGGCTACCATCCCGATTAGCTAGCCCTGCTTCCAAGTCTTCACACCTAATAATCTTGCATCCTTGTTTGCCCCGATCAGACGATACCAAATAATAACTAAAAGATGTCAAGATAAAAAGGGAATAGACTTGGATTGTATTGCTTGTCAACCAAACATGTGAACTGTTATCTTATTGTATTCTAGTTCGTTGCAAATGTTCTATAAATCGTGCTAAGTATGGAACACCCCTTGCATGTGCATAATTGTTCAGGGAGGCTATACAAAAATAAATCATGCAATATTATATGTCCCATACTCGTGTTGCCTGAAGTGCATGAATGTTTAACAATTATTGATATGTCTTGTACTCGTGTTGCCTGAAGTGCATGGAAATGTTTAACAAATTATTGATACCGTTAGATCATGGACAACTTGTGCACAAGGGTAAGTTCTGCGGACGGTCGCTGGGGCACTGGCACCGTTCCGGTCCGGACAGAACTCGTGCGTAGTCATCGTGTGCTGGAGGGGATAGTTTGTAACGCATCGTATGCTTATCGTGTGTTCTCGTTGTATGCTATCCCTGTCCTTGACTATGTCCATTATGGCATCACGCCAGTGATCCTCTTGTATATTTAAACCTGTTGCAAACTAACTTGTGTCTTCGTGGCAGGGAAGGCATGGTAAGTATTATGCAGGTGGTTCAGACGGACAGGTAAAAGCCACCGAATGGTGGCAAGTTCATTTCAGTATTATACATATATACTGTTGCTTGTAAATAAACTAAGGCAAGATAGAAACCCACAATAATATGCATGCTTCATTAAAACAACGTGTTGATTGGTATAGTTCGGTTAGCTCGCCTTCACCAGTATGTTTCGACATGCTGACCCTCGTTGAAACAGGTTCTCCCCACTAAGGTGAACCAAGCGAGGAGCCGAAGTCGTCTTCCCGATCCAATCCAGCTGTTGGCGCATCCTGATCGCTCCCCCTTGAAGCATTTTGAAGAGAGGAGCTTGCAACTCAATATACGATGCAGGTTCGTGGCAAAGCCGTCCTCCAGCCCGGAGGTCTATATCGTTTTGAAGTTTAGTAAAATAATGTAATGTACAGGACTACTATCTCATTTTGAGTTAACACTTTTGTAAGCCCGTACGGCAAATTAGCTGACTCGTTCAAGAGTTTGTAATAGATGTTCATTATCAATAAAGAGAACTTTTCCATGTTTCAAATCTGTGTTTCAATTTATCTGCGTACTCAGAATATGTGCTCGTTATGCAAAATACTTTAGCCTTGTGCGGGCGCAATCCCAGGCCCGCACGACATCACGATTCGGGGGACGCTCCAACGATTCCACGAAATCGGGTCGTGACAACAACAGTAGGTGAGTTTGCTAGTGACTAAGTCAATACACTACACATCGACGCAATCGTCGACTGCACCCGAGTTATTCTCGGACGCGCACAGTTATATATAATATTTGCAACAACATCTCATGTAACATTTAATAACTTAAATTAAACAGTAAATAAGGCAAGGTATACTTGCCTGGATCCTCAAACTGCGAATGCCAAAATCCTGTTCCCGAAGCCTCGCCCGAACGATCCAACGATCTTATATATATAATATAATATAATATAATAACCATCAGTCATTATACTAGTATACGCATAAAAGTACAACTATACTGCACTTAGAAGCTAATACAAGTAGGAGTTATAATCGGTCAACTAGAAGGGTCGAGTGTGCAAGTGTCTAAAAATGCATAAGTGTCATGTCCCTCTAAACGTACATTTCTCAAATACTACAACCAAGGTCAACTAAGGTTCAAGTAGGTGCTAAGTTGTTCTCCAAGACAAGTTTGATAGTGTTAAACATCTAGGTCTCCATGTACGAGTACGTCAAATGTCCTCAAATACTGTGCACAACAAGACAGTTAGCTACCATGCTACCAATACGTTTTTATAACTCCAAATATCGTGTAACACTAATCACGTATCCTAGCTATTAGGTTAAGGTGTACATATGATAAATTAGTCTAAGGACCTAGGTACTACACAAATACAAGTGTCATACTAACAACCTAGTCATGGACGTAGCTCATACAATATTTAATTACTAAAAACTATTCCAACACACACACACACACACACACACACACACACACACACACACACACACACACACACACACATATATATATATATATATATATTCTAGATAATAGGGTTTACTATATTTTCATGGGTTCATGCAACAACAACAAGAAGAATGAGGAGGAGGTGAATATACATACATAGGGTTAGTTCTAAAAAGGAAGGGGGTGCTCGGCCTGCGACTCGTGGGCGGCTGGTCTCCGGCGGGTGGGGGTGCTCCGGCGGGCAAGGCTGCACAGCAGCGGCAGCGGCTTGGCTCGGGGTTGATGGTCGTAGAGGTGACCGTGACCGTGGGGATGATGGTGGTGGCGGAGGTTGTCGTAAAGGAGCTGGAGGCAGTGGTGGTGGTGGTCGACTGATGTTGGTGGTCGGGTAGTTGATGGTGGTGGTTGAGGAAAAGAGGAAGAAGGAGGTGGTGTAGGTTGATGGAGGAGGAGATGGTCGTGGGTTGTCCGGTGGTGGTGGAGGTTGATGGTGGCGGTGGAGGTTGATGGTGAGAGGAAGAAGGTGGTCGTGGAAGGAGTGTTGGGGGACTGTGGTGGTGGTAGTCGGCTGCTAGGGGATATGGTGACGGTGGGGTGGTCGTGGGTGATGGTCGGAGGAGGTCGAGGGGTGATGAGGGAGGAGACGGCTCGGGGGTGGTGAGGTGAAGGTGGTGGTTGAATGGAGGAGGAGGTGGCAGTGGGGTGGTCATGGGTGATGGTCGGAGGAGGAGGATGCTAGGGGAGGAGAAGAGGAAGAAGGAGGTGGTGAAGGTTAGGGTTTCGGTTTTTGATGGGGAGGTGGTGGTGGTTAAAATTTTTGGAGAGAGAGAGAGAGAGAGAGAGTTAATGAAGGAGAGAGAGAGAGAGAAGGTGAGCATGGGGATTAGGGCCGGCTACATACCTATTTCTAGGGATGGGGGGGTTCATGAGGGAATGAGTGGTTGGGATGGGGTTAATTTTGAATGGATGGTTGGGATGGGATGTAGGTGTAAAGTGTTGTGTTGTACACACAAAAAAATAGGAGAAAAATAGTGGGTGACCGATCAAAGTATGAAGGAGGGCTTCTTCATTGTTTTGCTCCAATGGGAGGTGGACACCTAGTTGCTTATTTGCACAAAGGCCCCCAAAAATTTGGAAATTGTACAAATAGAGTAGAATTGGGATTGGATGAGGAAAAATACCATGTTTTGTGTGTTGTAGTGGATTAAATTAGTGTGTAGTATTTTGTATGAACCATGAGGGTGTGAGTGGGGGTTTGGGTTGGTGTTGGGTTTAGTTTTGGGTTAGATTGAGTCATTGCACCAATTTAATTAAAATTAGTGTCAATGGTGTTCTTTAATTAATTGGAAGTGCATAGGATTAAAATTGGGTGGGACACAAGTGTCATGGACATAGTAGACTCGGAATATATTATTGTCATAAATTGGGTTGTACAAAACGGGTCGAGATTGTGTCTCAAATTTTGATTGGAACGGACAAAGATGCAAAGTTGAATTTATTTGGATTTAAAAAATAGATATTTGTAACGAATATTATGCGACTAAAATGAAGCACAAGAGAGGGTATTTATGAGTTACACAAAGGTCAAATGGAAGGCTAGCACGTCTAGGGCAAGTGTGTAAAATTTGTTTGAAAGCAAAATCTAGAGTAGCGCTCCAAATATCGAAACAACGGTAAGGTGCACCAAGTGATACGAAATTTTGTACATTAATCTAAATCACTATTTTCTAATTCTAAATGGCTCCAAACTAATCATAGTCTCTCTATCTAAGCTAAGTTGTCACGTCCCAGTCCCAAAATACGTAGGACCAGAAAAACGTGACACGCCAGCTACGCATTCGACCAGACTCTGGTCTGACTCGAATACGTATAAGCTGTAATATAAAGGGCACTATCTAGAATTCCATAAATGTAAACCTCTATGTCTCAATCCACAATGTACATCAGTATACAAGAAAGAGCTACATGTGCTAAGGTCGGCCGCCCAATAACACACTAACTCGAATAGACTCGAGAAGAAGTATGAGTCTATAAAACTAGGCTACAACAACAGATGAATAATCAATGTAAAATAACCATAATGCCGGTAGATATAATGTGAGTACCTGGTACCATGCTCGTAAGATATGCCACTCCATCAGTATCTCCCTGTGCTCCGTAATCATCTATGCTGCAAAATTGACAGGAAACCAGGTCCTCAGAGGGACGTAACAAGGTACAGAAATATGACATGCCAAGTAAACAGAAAGTACAAGTGCACGACAGGGTACTCTATCATAACCAACTAGTGTGACACAGTTTAAAGACAATGTTCGACGCGTGGGCTGTCCAAAATAAAACCGCAGCTCCGAACACAGAGACACACGGGTCGTACCGTAGCTCCGAGCACAGAGACACACGGGTGAAATAGTTACACTACTCTGGAATACAGGATCACTACATATACATATATAAGCGCGTGCAGAGTAGCCCAAACGTCTAGTAACTGTCTTCCCCTTCCCCAAGCGGTCAACGATTGTGCGTTGAACCTGAACCTCTAACAGTCTCGACACACGAAAGATAACACAACAGACGCGACCCTAAGGTCGTCCCAGTCTCTGGTCATGATGTCAGTATCAGGATACAGGAATCTGGCACGATCACAGTGTATGAGTGTGTCCTGGGGTATCGATAAACTCAGGTACGCATATCGAGAAACTACGAATCATCCAACAATCTTCCTAGGACGCTACGACGTATGTCTTCACCCGGTTGTGAACCGGACACGAAGTACCGAACGTCGACATAACTATGTGCACAAAGTACATAAAGAACAACAAGTATCTGTAAACTGAAATACAGGGTGGCAAGGTACACTTGCCTGCGCGAGGCTGCTGATGACGGGGTCCTGGTACCGCGTCCAAGTCCTCAGGTCCCGCAGTACCTAGAGAAGAGGTACAAACTACATCAATAAACTATCATGCGGCAATCAGGGATGTGACACACGTCTATACATATGCTCAGACTCGGCTACACTCACAGGGACAAGACGCTAGAGGGTTGACCAAGGTTGACCATTGGTACGTTACATCAAATCAAACTAGTCCTCTGTACAATATCATCAAGCCCAACCTCAATTACGATATTCCGTTTATCAAACCCTGATCCAATCCTCAGTCTCCTCTGGCCTTTATAGACATTATCCTCATGTTTAATTATGTCTTCCTTAAAATAATTACTCATTAAATACTAGGCCTTCCTTCATACCCTTTATTACCATTTCACCATATAAACCACTCCTCAAAAGAATAATTATATCTAGTTAAATCTTCACAGACAATTGTTCAGTATTCGAACACTCTCTCACAATTACAAATATGTATTCCTCCATCGATTCCGATATTAGAAATCAAATCCTCAATCTTATGAACGACATAATGATATCCCCTGCTCAATAATAAATACGTTGAATCCCTAAAGCTAAATGCCTCTCATTCCAATCCCTATTAATATACTGATGACGATAAACCACAAGTTCACCCTTAAGCCTTAATCTTAAGTCATTATAATCCACATTCACCTTAATCATCATTGGTCTTAGTCATCATTAACCTAAATCACATTCACTTTATCCAATATAAACATTAATCATCACTTGGAACAAGATTATTTATGCTTCACCGCAACTACACAACATTATTGAACCATCAAACCCTAATAGCTATCTATACACATATGCCTAAAACACTACATAAACTCTAAAACACATTAAACCTTATTTAAACCCAGTCTCAAGTCATTTTCCCATGCTTCTCATCAACATAAGACAATTATATAAACACTGATACTAAACCTTAGTTAAAACTCAACATGACCAATAATCAAAGAGAGGGGGAGAGAGAGTCGACCTTGTCGAGGCTCGCTGGCCGGGGGTGATGGCCGGAGAACCACTGGAGGTGGTGGTGGCAGTAGATCAACAGGGTGGTGGTCGAATGGAATGTACGCCGCGAGGTCGACGAGACGGCCGCGTTCGACTGCCGGAGCTCATGGCTGGAGGGGTGGTAGCCGTGAGGAGCGGGGATCTCGGCCAGCGGGTGGAGGATGGTCGGTTTGTAGAGGAAGCTGGTGGTGTAGGGGTGTTGAGGTGGCGGTGGCTGCCGAGGAAAGCCCGCCGGAGTCGAGAGTGGGAAACTGGCCGGAGCGGGGTGGTCTCAGGCCGGAGTCAGGGGAAATCTAAAGCCGAGCGGCACGCCGCGGGTTATGCACCGCCGGAGCAGTGGCGGGGCGGCGCTGCTCCGTCAGGCCGGGCTGACTGCAAGAAAATGATCCCAACGCCGAGGCCGGAGTGATGCTGGAAGGTGGTGCGGGTGGAGATCCTGTGGAGGTCGTCACGGTGGGGACAGCAATGGCGGTGCGGCTGTGGAAGTCGAGGGTGGCTCCGCCGGGGTGGAGAAACGGTCGGAGGGGCGTAGCTGCTGTCGGTTGGCCTGAGCGGGACTGCCGAAGCTGCTCAGGGCCGGTCGGGCTGTCCAGTCCGGCGGTCAGGGGAGTTCACAGCGCGGGGGGGTGACTGCTCAGTCCGGTTGGAATAGAACTGCAGCCGGCGGTCGGAGTACAGCTGCACAGTGCTGTGGAGCCGCCGCGAGGGTCGACGGCCGGAGCCGAGTCGGTCGGCCGGCCGGTCGGGCCTTTCTCAGAATGAAGAAGAAAGGATGTAGAAGAAGAATAATGGAAGAAGAAATGAAGAAGAGGAAGAATGGAAATGGAGGAAGAAGCTTGGAGTTTCTTCTTGCATGAAGAAATTAAATGGAGGAGGAGAGTGAGGGGTGGTTTCCCAAACTCCTAGGGATTAGGGCCGGCCTAGGAAAGAGGGGAGAGTGGTGTTGATGGGATGTTTTATAGGGGATTGGGAATTGGATGGAGGGTTGGGATCCATCCATTCAAAATGGGTGGATGAGATTTAACATGAAGAGGAGAGGGTTTCTTCATGTGAGGAATAGGTGAGTGAGATTGGGACCCTATATTGGGACCCTCTCAAATAATCATGACCAATGGGATGTTGCCAACAATTTTATTAATTGCAAATAAGCCCCCGTAAATTCGGGAATTTGTATGGACACATGAAATGACGCAAAAATTGCGGAGAAAAATATATTTAAAAATTGTCATGGTGAGGGGGTGTTGCGCGTTAGACGCGGGTCTAATTTGAAGGGCATTGGGATTAATTTAGGATAAAAAATGGAATTTACAAAGTTGGTAAATCCCGATTTAAATAAAGATGAAACGTCCCGCGAATTTAATTTAATTGGGGCCCGTGGGGTCAAAATCTGGAAATGAAGCAAAGGCCAAAAATGGTGGGGGCTTGGAGTCGGTCTTGGACCCTTTAGTTGGTCCGGCTCAACGGGTTAAGTTGGTACCCCAAAATCGAGGGTAACGACACAGGTGTCCGACACGGAATTAAATATGGGTTACGATTTTCGAAATATTGCGCAATTAATTTAGAGCACACAAAAATTGATTTTAACAGTCAGAAAAGTCCAGTGCCTAATTTGGCGAGTTAAATCGAGAGTACAATATTTGTACGGAATTTATGGGCTGATAATGGGCTCCGAATAATTAGACAAAGATAGTGCGCGCCAAGGGTCTAAATTGATCGGATTAAAATTCCAGGTAAATATCCTCTACTCTAAACCTTAATATCTTCTATCAAAATTTTTCCTGGCCCACTCTAACTATCTACAGAATAAATTGAGGGGGTTTACATTCTTCCCAACTTAGAAAAATTTCGTCCCCGAAATTAAAAGTAAAGCACGATAATATCTAACAGAATTTAAAATAACTAGTAATTAAATTGTCGTACGTAAATTCGTACCTTGCTCCTCAAATATGTACGGAAACCGCTGCCTAATAGAATCCTCGTGTTCCCAAGTAGACTCGCCTGGTGAATGGTGCTTCCAGGCAACTCTGACCAGTCGAATCGTCTGTCCTCTCAAAGTCTTCTCGTTGCGATCGAGAATCTCGACCGGCTGCTCTACGTAAGACAGACTAGGCCCGACTGTAATCTCCGAATGATCAAGCACGTGGCTAGGGTCTGCGACATATCTCCTCAGCTGCGATACGTGAAATACGTCATGTACTCCCTCTAATGATGGAGGTAATGCAAGGCGGTAAGCCACTTCGCCAACTCGTTCCAAAATGTCAAAAGGTCCGATATACCTCGGACTCAGCTTGCCTCTGCCTCTGAATCTGATGGTACCACGAGTGGGCGATATCCTCAAAAATACGTGGTCACCGTCCTTGAACTCCAATGGTCTGCGGTGCGCCTCTGCCCAGTGTTTCTGTCTGTCCTGTGCTGCGCGCAGGTGGCTCTGAATCTGCTTGACCTTCTCTACTGTCTGTGTCACCAATTCTGGACCAAGTATCTGACGCTCTCCCACATCACTCCAACAAACTGGCGACCTACATTTCCTGTCGTACAGTGCCTCATAGGGTGCCATCTGTATGCTGGCCTGGTAACTGTTATTGTAGGAGAATTCTACCAAGTGTAGATGGTCCTCCCAAGATCCTCCAAAATTAATCATGCACGCTCGCAACATATCCTCTAATATCTGTATCGTGCGCTCTGACTGTCCATCTGTCTGTGGATGATACGCAGTGCTGAACTTGAGATGAGTTCCTAAGCTCTCCTGCATACTCCGCCAAAAATGTGACGTAAATCTGGAATCATGATCCGATACGATGCTGACAGGCACTCCATGTAATCGTAGTATCTGCCTCATATACATGTCAGCTAGTATCTCTGTGGATTGCCCAACTCTGAAGGGCAAGAAATGTGCAGACTTGGTGAGTCTGTCTACGACAACCCAAACTGCATCCTTTCCGCTAGGGCTTCGCGGAAATCCTGTGACGAAGTCCATGATAATGTGTTCCCACTTCCACTCGGGAATGGGGAGTGGCTGCAATAATCCTGCAGTCCTCTGATGTTCAGCCTTGACTTGCTGACAAACTAAACACTTCGTCACCAATCTTGCGATTTCCCTCTTCATCCCATGCCACCAGAAATGTTGTCTTAAATCTCGGTACATCTTTGTACCCCAGGATGAATGGAATAGATCGAGCTATGTGCCTCGGTCATCAACTCTTGGCGTAGCTTGCCACTCGAAACATATAGGCGATCCCTACACCTCAATATTCCGTCTTCGTGAACCCTGAGTCTTGTCTGCATGTCGGCCTCTGTCCTTTCTCGCAATCGTCTAAAACTCGTATCTGTAGGCAAGGCTTCCTTGACCCTCTCAATCAATATAGACTGAACCTCGAGACTGACCATCTGTCCATCCATGCCTGGCAATACAATCTCAATCCTGAGTTTCTGAAAATCCTCTAACAACTGGCGATGAGTCGTAAAAATATGCCATAGGCTTCCTGCTCAAGGCATCTACTATTATATTCGCCTCGCCAGGGTAGTACTGCAACTCGATATTATAAGCTGTCATAAATTCTAGCCAATGCCTTTGTCTCATGTTGAGTTCCTTCTGCGTGTAGGCATACCTCAGACCTTCGTGTTCCTTTTAAATCCCAACACGCTAGCTCTCTATAAGGGTAGTGTCTCCATAGCTTTAGTGCAAATATCACTGCAGCTAACTCCAAGTCGTGCGTCGGATAGTTCTTTTCATGAACTCTCAACTGTCTCGATGCGTAGGCTATCACCTTGCCGTGTTGCATCAGTACACATCCCAATCCGCTTTCTGACGCATCACTGTACACTACAAATCCTACTGATCCTGAAGGTAGTGTCAAAAATCGGTGCTGATGTCAAACGCTTCTTCAGCTCATCGAAAGCCGCCTGACACTCATTGGTCCAGATAAACTCTTCGCCTTTACGCGTCAGTCGCGTCATAGGCGCAGCTATCCTCAAAAAGTTTTCCACGAACCTCCGGTAATATTCGGCAAGTCCGAGGAAACTCCTAACCTCCGTAACTGATGTAGGGGTAGGCCAGGTCTCTACTGCAGCTATCTTCTCCGGATCAACTGATAGTCCATCTCCGGTGATTATGTGTCCCAGAAATGGTACTCTATCCAAGCAAAACTCACATTTGCTGAGTTTGGCGTACAGCCTCTCATGTCTCAGTGTTTCCAACACAATCTTGAGATGTCTCTCGTGCTTCTCATGGTCCTCGGAATACATCAAGACGTCGATGAACACCACCACGAACTTATCCAAGTACTGGTGGAAAACCTTGTTCCTCAAGCTCATAAATACTGCTGGCATGTTGGTTATACCAAACGGCATGACTAAAAACTCATAGTGGCCATACTTCGTCCGAAAGGCCATCTTCTGGATGTCCTCTTTCCGTACCTTGATCTGATGATAACTGGATCTGAGATCGATCTTCGAGAATACACAAGCGCCACTAAGCTAATCAAATAAATCATCGATGCGCGACATAGGGTACTTATTCTTTATCGTTACTGCATTAAATCCTGAAATCGATACACAAACATACCGTCCCTGAAATCAATACGCAGACGTACCGTCTCGTCCTTCTTCGGTACTATAAGATGGTTGCTTCTCATGGAAAAGCACTAGCCCGACCGAAACCCTTGTCTAAGAGGTCCTCTATTATGGACTTCCAACTCAACCAAACTCTGTCGGTGCTAGTCTGAAGACAGAAAAATAATCGGCTCGGCTCTTGGAGTCAACTCTGTAACAAACTCTTCCTGTCAGGTGGCAGGCCTAGAAGATCCTCTAGAAAAACATCTTCAACTCTGATTTAACAAGGTGGTACACTGGTTCCCCTTCTGCAATGTGTGCCTCAAAGGTAGGTGGGCACCATGCTTCCAGGCTCTCTAAAAACTCAAACTCAGGGTAATCCGGTGGTCTAAAGGTGACACAACCACGACGGCAATCAAGCGTTGCGTGGTATTGGCTCAACCAATCCATGTCTAGGATAATGTCATAGTCTAAACTAAACCTCAAAATAATTTCTCCCGTTCTGTTTCCAACATCAATCCTCACAAGAAAAAAAAAAAAAAATCCTTGCCTAATGTATAATTCTCTTCTCCTCAAAGTTTTCCCTAAAATTTTATTCCTCAAATTCCTTCTTCTCGTTATTTATATCTCCAGGTCACCTAGTGCAATTATAATAATGATGTCACTCAAGCACCTACTAAAATTTCTGGTATTAGATCATCATCATCCAAGTGAGAGCTTACAATTTTATCTTCTCTTAGTCCATAATATCATTCCTGGTATTGCTATCATATCCAACCACTAGTTTCCATCATCAGGCTATGCATTTCCATAAATCAATCTAGGTCATGATCATCAATCCTTCTAGCTCTCAGTACTCCCAAGATCACTGTTACCTCAAGCACGGGTAGGGTACTACTGGGTCCAATTCTCTTACCAACCTTCCAAACTAGTTCTAGAATCCAAGGAACCCATCAATCTATCCTGATAAGGTAATAATCTTCTCAGACAAAGGTATACGAATTCTGTCTTCCGCTGTCTGGTCTTCGATCTTCTTCTGGAGGGAAATCATCAGTCACAAGCATTCGTCTCCCCGAACAATAGGGGACGAGAAATAAGGATAGCGATATATACGAAGATTGAACGAATGCAAAGTGGAAGTCCAAGGGCGATAATCACATACAAAGAGTTTTAAAATCGATTATGGATTGAGATCCTATTCAAACAATCATAACATCTATCCCTAATTTGCAGGCTCGCTTGGCACAGTCAGGTGACCAAGACGATTTAAATCGGACCTGCATGGGCCACCACAAAAATATGTCACGCCCCAGTCCCAAAATACGTAGGACCAGGAAAACGTGACACGCCAGCTACGCATTCGACCAGACTCTGGTCTGACTCGAATACGTATAAGCTGTAATATAAAGGGCACTATCTAGAATTCCATAAATGTAAACCTCTATGTCTCAATCCACAATGTACATCAGTATACAAGAAAGAGCTACATATGCTAAGGTCGGCCGCCCAATAACACACTAACTCGAATAGACTCGAGAAGAAGTATGAGTCTATAAAACTAGGCTACAACAGCAGATGAATAATCAATGTAAAATAACCATAATGCCGGTAGATATAATATGAGTACCTGGTACCATGCTCGTAAGATATGCCACTCCATCAGTATCTCCCTGTGCTCCGTAATCATCTATGCTGCAAAACTGGCAGGGAACCAGGTCCTCAGAGGGACGTAACAAGGTACAAAAATATGACATGCCAAGTAAACAGAAAGTACAAGTGCACGACAGGGTACTCTATCATAACCAACTAGTGTGACACAGTTTAAAGACAATGTTCGACGCGTGGGCTGTCCAAAATAAAACCGCAGCTCCGAACACAGAGACACACGGGTCGTACCGTAGCTCCGAGCACAGAGACACACGGGTGAAATAGTTACACTACTCTGGAATACAGGATCACTACATATACATATATAAGCGCGTGCAGAGTAGCCCAAACGTCTAGTAACTGTCTTCCCCTTCCCCAAGCGGTCAACGATTGTGCGTTGAACCTGAACCTCTAACAGTCTCGACACACGAAAGATAACACAACAGACGCGACCCTAAGGTCGTCCCAGTCTCTGGTCATGATGTCAGTATCAGGATACAGGAATCTGGCACGATCACAGTGTATGAGTGTGTCCTGGGGTATCGATAAACTCAGGTACGCATATCGAGAAACTACGAATCATCCAACAATCTTCCTAGGACGCTACGACGTATGTCTTCACCCGGTTGTGAACCGGACACGAAGTACCGAACGTCGACATAACTATGTGCACAAAGTACATAAAGAACAACAAGTATCTGTAAACTGAAATACAGGGTGGCAAGGTACACTTGCCTGCGCGAGGCTGCTGATGACGGGGTCCTGGTACCGCGTCCAAGTCCTCAGGTCCCGCAGTACCTAGAGAAGAGGTACAAACTACATCAATAAACTATCATGCGGCAATCAGGGATGTGACACACGTCTATACATATGCTCAGACTCGGCTACACTCACAGGGACAAGACGCTAGAGGGTTGACCAAGGTTGACCATTGGTACGTTACATCAAATCAAACTAGTCCTCTGTACAATATCATCAAGCCCAACCTCAATTACGATATTCCGTTTATCAAACCCTGATCCAATCCTCAGTCTCTTCTGGCCTTTATAGACATTATCCTCATGTTTAATTATGTCTTCCTTAAAATAATTACTCATTAAATACTAGGCCTTCCTTCATACCCTTTATTACCATTTCACCATATAAACCACTCCTCAAAAGAATAATTATATCTAGTTAAATCTTCACAGACAATTGTTCAGTATTCGAACACTCTCTCACAATTACAAATATGTATTCCTCCATCGATTCCGATATTAGAAATCAAATCCTCAATCTTATGAACGACATAATGATATCCCCTGCTCAATAATAAATACGTTGAATCCCTAAAGCTAAATGCCTCTCATTCCAATCCCTATTAATATACTGATGACGATAAACCACAAGTTCACCCTTAAGCCTTAATCTTAAGTCATTATAATCCACATTCACCTTAATCATCATTGGTCTTAGTCATCATTAACCTAAATCACATTCACTTTATCCAATATAAACATTAATCATCACTTGGAACAAGATTATTTATGCTTCACCGCAACTACACAACATTATTGAACCATCAAACCCTAATAGCTATCTATACACATATGCCTAAAACACTACATAAACTCTAAAACATATTAAACCTTATTTAAACCCAGTCTCAAGTCATTTTCCCATGCTTCTCATCAACATAAGACAATTATATAAACACTGATACTAAACCTTAGTTAAAACTCAACATGACCAATAATCAAAGAGAGGGGGAGAGAGAGTCGACCTTGTCGAGGCTCGCTGGCCGGGGGTGATGGCCGGAGAACCACTGGAGGTGGTGGTGGCAGTAGATCAACAGGGTGGTGGTCGAATGGAATGTACGCCGCGAGGTCGACGAGACGGCCGCGTTCGACTGCCGGAGCTCATGGCTGGAGGGGTGGTAGCCGTGAGGAGCGGGGATCTCGGCCAGCGGGTGGAGGATGGTCGGTTTGTAGAGGAAGCTGGTGGTGTAGGGGTGTTGAGGTGGCGGTGGCTGCCGAGGAAAGCCCGCCGGAGTCGAGAGTGGGAAACTGGCCGGAGCGGGGTGGTCTCAGGCCGGAGTCGGGGGAAATCTAAAGCCGAGCGGCACGCCGCGGGTTATGCACCGCCGGAGCAGTGGCGGGGCGGCGCTGCTCCGTCAGGCCGGGCTGACTGCAAGAAAATGATTCCAACGCCGAGGCCGGAGTGATGCTGGAAGGTGGTGCGGGTGGAGATCCTGTGGAGGTCGTCACGGTGGGGACAGCAATGGCGGTGCGGCTGTGGAAGTCGAGGGTGGCTCCGCCGGGGTGGAGAAACGGTCGGAGGGGCGTAGCTGCTGTCGGTTGGCCTGAGCGGGACTGCCGGAGCTGCTCAGGGCCGGTCGGGCTGTCCAGTCCGGCGGTCAGGGGAGTTCACAGCGCGGGGGGGTGACTGCTCAGTCCGGTTGGAATGGAACTGCAGCCGGCGGTCGGAGTACAGCTGCACAGTGCTGTGGAGCCGCCGCGGGGGTCGACGGCCGGAGCCGAGTCGGTCGGCCGGCCGGTCGGGCCTTTCTCAGAATGAAGAAGAAAGGATGTAGAAGAAGAATAATGGAAGAAGAAATGAAGAAGAGGAAGAATGGAAATGGAGGAAGAAGCTTGGAGTTTCTTCTTGCATGAAGAAATTAAATGGAGGAGGAGAGTGAGGGGTGGTTTCCCAAACTCCTAGGGATTAGGGCCGGCCTAGGGAAGAGGGGAGAGTGGTGTTGATGGGATGTTTTATAGGGGATTGGGAATTGGATGGAGGGTTGGGATCCATCCATTCAAAATGGGTGGATGAGATTTAACATGAAGAGGAGAGGGTTTCTTCACGTGAGGAATAGGTGGGTGAGATTGGGACCCTATATTGGGACCCTCTCAAATAATCATGACCAATGGGATGTTGCCAACAATTTTATTAATTGCAAATAAGCCCCCGTAAATTCGGGAATTTGTATGGACACATGAAATGACGCAAAAATTGCGGAGAAAAATATATTTAAAAATTGTCATGGTGAGGGGGTGTTGCGCGTTAGGCGCGGGTCTAATTTGAAGGGCATTGGAATTAATTTAGGATAAAAAATAGAATTTACAAAGTTGGTAAATCCCGATTTAAATAAAGATGAAACGTCCCGCGAATTTAATTTAATTGGGGCCCGTGGGGTCAAAATCTGGAAATGAAGCAAAGGCCAAAAATGGTGGGGGCTTGGAGTCGGTCTTGGACCCTTTAGTTGGTCCGGCTCAACGGGTTAAGTTGGTACCCCAAAATCGAGGGTAACGACACAGGTGTCCGACACGGAATTAAATATGGGTTACGATTTTTGGAATGTTGCACAATTAATTTAGAGCACACAAAAATTGATTTTAACAGTCAGAAAAGTCCAGTGCCTAATTTGGCGAGTTGAATCGAGAGTACAATATTTGTACGGAATTTATGGGCTGATAATGGGCTCCGAATAATTAGACAAAGATAGTGCGCGCCAAGGGTCTAAATTGATCGGATTAAAATTCCAGGTAAATATCCTCTACTCTAAACCTTAATATCTTCTATCAAAATTTTTCCTGGCCCACTCTAACTATCTACAGAATAAATTGAGGGGGTTTACATAAGTAGACCTAAATTTGGTCGAGGAGGTTTTACACAAACTAAAATGAGATTTATGATAAGGAGTTGAAGAGTTTGGATGGAAACATTTAGGGTATAAACTTTTTATTTAAAAAGTATGGAACAATATATATATATATATATATATATATATATATATATATATATATATATATATATATATATATATATATATATATATATATATATATGTCGGGTTTCGGGTTTTTTTTTGTAACCAGGCACATGAACCCGAGCCCAACCCGATTTTTGATCGGGTTCAAATATTTTAACTCGAATCCGAACCGAGTATCTTCAACCCTAACCCAACCCATTATCAAGTTTACCCGAACATGCTCGGGTTTAGCCCACCTGAGCCCCTACGGAGAAGGAAGAGGGCTTCCGGAGAAAGAAGGAGGATAATAGGGGGTATTATTTTTATTTTTCATCTTAGGATAACACCGACAGAAAAAAAAAAATTGGGAGTGAGTATTAAGTTAGTACCTATCAAAGTTCTGGATATCAAGTCGAAAATTTGAATAGTTGAGGGTATCAAGTTTGTAATGTAGCCATATTTTTTTTGACTTATTTAGGTTATTGGTTGCAGGCTTGCATGTGACCGTGAATCTATACTACTGTATAATAGGAAAAAAAAAAGTTTTTTGTAAAAGTTTTTATTCCAAAAGTATTCTTATATTTACTAATTAAAATTGTTTACTAAATTTAAAATGTATTTTTAGGTTAAAAAAAACCTAAGAATAGATGTTGTCTAAAATTAAAGATTTTGTTATTTTTAAGTAGTATGTAATACATACAATATAAGTACATAAATACTAGTTTTAGATTAATTGCAGGTTTGCAATGGGTTTCATTATACACTATCAAAGCCTGTAATTGTTTTCGAAAAGATTAAAAATCAAATTCTTCATTAATTGGAGTTCTGTTCAGGTAAAATTTGTGAAGGCAATGAAATTGTTTGGTATTACTGACTTATTTGTTAACCTTACTCATTTTTAAGGTTAAAATATTTGTATGTTTGTACTGGTAGGTTATATATTCCATGATTCTATAATTAACCAACTACAACTAGTTGTCATGATACCCGAAAGCTTTCCGGATGCCATGCAGTCATTATAGAAGTGGTCACCAAATTAAATTATTAAGTTCAACTATGCAGTCACTATAGATGTGGTCATACAGTGAAGTAGAACTCCATCCTACTTCATCCTGAAAATTTTCCTTTGTTCTGATCTAGAAATAGAGTAGCACATGATCTAGCTTCCTATACTAATACTCAAAAGACTTTGTCTTTACTTTGATCTTCCTCCTGAATATATCCTGCTTTCTATGTCGAAAGACTGTAATGTTTCTGTAAACAATGCAACTGTTGCTACTATTAATAGTTAAGTGATGGAGTTTTAAGCTTTTCAGAAAAAAAAAAAAAAAACTGACTTGGACTGGTAGTTTTTTTTTTAATTAATAAAAAAATATTTGTTATAATTTTATTTACAGAAATATTTTTACAGAGAAATATATTTTAGCAAAAATAGCGGAAGAGAACAAAGTTTATGAAAATTTTAAGTAGAGAACAAAAACGCATGTGTTAAGTGCGTTCTCAATACAAATTTAATTTTTAACTGTAGTTGCACCTACTAAATGCATTTTAAAATTTTTTTTTTTTTAAATTCAATCTGAAAACGCATCTAATGCTTGCGATTTCAAATATATATATATATATATATATATATATATATATATATATATATTTAAACTCTGGAAAAAAGAAAAAAAAAGTTGAGAACACACCTAGTAGGTGCAGTTTGAAAAAAAAAAAATTAAACTTTTTTTTTTGTATCTTTGAAAACGCACCTAATACGTTCGGTTTCAATTTTTTTTTTTTAAGAATTCTAAAAAAAAAAAAGTTGAAAACGCACCTAGTAAGATTATAAAAAAATAGTTCGTAAAAAAGTTGAAAACGCACCTAAATTATTATTTTTCTCATTTAATTTAGTGGCAGAGAACATAGTTTGGACCAAAAAAATAAGAGAATTTTTTACAGAGAACTCAAGTTTAACAAAATTAGTGGTAGAGAACATAGTTTGAAAAAATTCCAAAGAAAGAACATGAACGCACCTACTACATGAGTGGCAAAAAATTTCAAGGAAAGAAACAAGAAAAAAAATTAATTTTACAATTTTGGGCCAAAAGAATAATTTATAAACAAGTAGTTTCTCTTATTTTTAAGGCCGAAAAATAACAAAATATATTTAGTTAAAAAAATAACAGTTATTTTATAAAAAAATCATCTTAAAAAATTAAAATTCAAAAACATAACTTTTATTTATTTATTTATTTTGATTTCATTGAAGTTTATAAAAAAAAATATGATAAATAAAAATAATTTTATTTTCTACTTTGACTGAAATTGCAAATAATGAATTATAAGGGAGTATAATGCAAAAAATTCTAAAAATGCGCTTGTTCGTTTCCTAATTTTTATATTTTTTTTTAATATTTGAAACCGCACGTATTAAATGCGTATTTAAAGAAACCAAAAAATTAAAAATTAAACCGCACCAACTAGCTGCTTTTGCAACTTTTTTTTTTCTTTTAATTCAAACCGCACATACTAGTGCGTTTTCACTTTTTTTTTTCTTTTTCTTTTTTTCAGAGTACTTTTTTTTTAAAATATATATACTTGAAACCGTACGTATTAGGTGCGTTTTCAGATTGGATTTCTTTTTTAAAAATATGAAAACGCATTTAGTAGGTGCGGCTACAGTTAAAAATTAAACTTTTATTAAGAACGCACTTAACACATGTGTTTTCGTTATTTAATATTTTTTTATCGAAAATGTACTTAACACATGCGTTTTTGTTCTCTACTTAAAATGTTCATAAACTTTGTTCTTTACAGCTAATTTTGCTAAAATATATTTCTCTGTAGAAATTTTTTTGTTTTATTTAGTTAAGAGAAATTTTGACTTGTCTCCATTTTATTTACCATATTTTACAGTGCATTCCACTAATTTTTCATAATGTATAAGTCTTCCACTTTTGACGGATTCCGTCCATTAAAAACGGTCACCCAAAATTTTGGACGAAAATATTCCTCCTCCCTCATGTAACGTCTTCTCACCTGCACTCAGCCCGCGTCCCCAACCTCGGCCACTTGCTCGCCATCACGCTCCCCCCTCTCACTCTCTCCTTCCCCCACCCTCTACCCCTGGCATTTTTTGCCTCTTCTCCGGCCCCGACATCGGGGGGGGGGGGGGGGGGGAGACGCACCCGCCCCGTCGCAGCAGCAACAGCCGCTGCCATCTCGTGCTATCGTGCTCGCCTCCTTCCTGCCCCCCCCCCCCCCACTCTCTCTCCTCCATGTCCCGCGCTTGCCATCACGCTCGCCCCCGACCCCGTGCCCCCTCCCACTCCCTTCTCCCTGTCCGCGCTTGCCGTCATAGCAATAGCAGCAGCAGCTCCCCGCCCCACGCTTGCCCCGCCCCAGCGCCCCCCTCCCTCCCAGCCCCGCGTTCGCCGTCGTAGCATTAACAGCAGCAGCAACAACAAGCGGTGGCAAGCGGGTGCGGCTGCAACGGGACGGGGAGGGGGGTCAATGGGGCTGGGCAGGGCTCTGGCTGCCCACAGTGGTTGGGGGGAGGAGGAAAGAGGAAGAAGACAATGGAATTGAAAGAAGGGACATTTTGGCCAAAATTTTGTCGTCAAAGCAGTTGACCGTCAAATTCAGACGGATTATGGGACTTATACGTTATGAAAAAATAGTGGGATACACCATAAAATATGGTAAATAAAGTAGCGGACAAGTCAAAATATCTCTTTAGTTAAAAATCAAATGTAAATTTTATTTAGTTGTAAAATTTGTTACAATCAATACAAAATTGTTATTA
This sequence comes from Iris macrosiphon, assembly GCA_036927795.1. Classification (NCBI taxonomy): domain Eukaryota; kingdom Viridiplantae; phylum Streptophyta; class Magnoliopsida; order Asparagales; family Iridaceae; genus Iris; species Iris macrosiphon. The sequence continues at coordinate 7,717,928 of JAYESA010000009.1, forward strand.
TCCATGAATTATTTAGTTACAAATTAGTCTTAAATTCTAAATTTGGTATCTAGTTTTTAAAAACTAATATAAAATTTATTACTATCCATATGCAAAGTTATCTATTTATCAAATTTAAATTAAATTATTCATTCAGATTGGATAATAATATTTTTATTAGGGCTAATTAGAGTTTAGATCCTGAATTTTATACCAGGTTAGAGTTTAAAGTCCTGACTTGTCCAATTAGAAAGTTTAGACCCTGAATTTTTATTATTTTTTTATTTTATTATTATATATTTTTCTTCCATGCTTGACAATGAAACATTCATATATAGACTATATAGACTAGGGAGGATATAATAAGAAAAAAGAAAAGAAAAAATCATAGTTAAACTTTCCAATTTGACATCTCAGGATTAAACTCTAAGCTGATATAAAATCCAATATCTAAACTCTAATTAGCCCTTTTTACTAAATGGATAATAAAATAATTTTGCTATCATCAATAACATAATTTCTTACCATATATAATAAGATAATTTTATACAATCGATAAAAAGGTAACTTTATACATTATATCGATGATATTTTTGTGTATGGATAATTAGAAATTTTATACAATGAATAAAAAAAAATTATACAATAGATATTTTAATTATTTATTCTAAATGAATAAGTTAATTTAAATTTGATAAATAGATAACTTTGTGTATAGATATAACAAATTACATATTAATTTTAAGAAGAAAAAAATACAAAAATTAAAATTTTGAGGCTAATTTGTAAGTAAATATACTACGTGGATAATAAATTTTGTATCAATAATAACAAAATATATAGCTAAATAAAATTTACATTGAATTAAATAAATTTTGAACAAAATTTATACAATGAATAATAACAAATTTTATATTATTATTTTTTAGAAAATACCAAATTATGATTTTGACTGTAATTTATAACTAAATATCCTTCATTGGTAATAACAAATTTTGAATTGTTAACATATTTTATAACTTATTTACATTGATTTTTAACTAAACAAATATTGAACAATTCTTATACAATATATAATAACAATTTTTTTTTTAATACCAAAATTAATATTTTGAGGTTGATCGTATCTAAACATCCTTCATGGATAACAAACAAATTTTATATTGATAATAACAACTTTTATAACTAAATAAAATTTACATTAATTTTAACCAAGTAAAATTTGAACAAGTTTTATACAATGGATAATACATAAAAAAAATTATATTAATTTTTAGAAAAAATAGAAACCATAATTTTGCTAATCCGACTGAATTTTGGTATCCGGTCTACTGGAATGTTTCTCCCTTCACAAATATCTCAAAAAAAAAATATTCTTTTAACTAATTTTCTTGATAATGATCCTTTGGTCAAGTGGTTAGTGGGAAGACATGTGGCCCGTATGAGCAAGTATTTGAGTCCCATTGGAGACGTGTACACAGGATTATTTACCATACGAACTTTGTGTCATTTCAAAAAAAAAAAAAATTAGTCCGGTCCTAATTTTAACATAACGTCTCAAGAAAAAAAAACTAAATTTCTTAATTTTCTGTATAAATTTTTCCTGTATATTTAAAGATTGTCGGCTCTCAGCTTATTATGGGATCCCCAGAAGATCTTTAGAAATAGAACCAAATACATAATGTAAGAAAATTAAAAAAAAAAAAAAAAAAGGAGCAAAGCTATTTCTCCTGCATTTGAGTCCCGCAAATGCTCCTACCACTATGTGGCAGTTGCAGTTTTTTGTTGGCCGAACATTTTGGAGGTGGGCCCCGGCTGCATACCGGAGCAAATAGTGGGGACATGTGGCGGCGGAGTCATTTGCGGGAGGAAATCCTGCGGACATTTAACATTTTTCTTAAAAAAAGTTGCATATTGAAGCCCTTAAAAATAGTTTTAAAAAAAAATGGAAGACCGAGGCGACGCCTCCCGGGCCGGCCCTAAGAAATTCCTGTATCCAGTCATTATAGAGTGGATCATGAGGAACAGAACTGGCCTGTTCTTACTGGTAAGGGCTTAGCCATGACCAGATTAGAAAAACATCTTCAGACAAATTTGTGTTGCCATTTTTGGTTGATATAATATATATTATTCCTAAAAAAAAATATAATCTATACGTAAAATACAATATTCTAAAGAATAAATTCCAGGACATCAAATTTATAAAAAAAAATATTACATTATATTAATTTTAACCTAAACGTTCACAAACACTCTACAGTTTTAGCGGAAGTGGCAGGAACTTTAACTTGATATTAGAATCATCCGTAATGGAATCTTCTCTATGCTCATTTTGAGCAGGTTAAAAAATATATATCGTTGCACAAATTTAGCTCTCGGCCGATGAGTTCGGCCTTCAACGTGTGTGGACGTATAGCACTCACAAAAAGTTTAGAATTTTGATGCCAATGGCAAAAAATATTTAATCCAAAAAGAAATCATAATTAAACTCGCATGAAACTAACTCTTTGTCATGTCTCGACTTATGTTCTCTTAACAAAATATTATGGTTAAGTTTTTTTTTTTTTTTGGAGATGTCCGAGTGAAAGGAATAATACGTTTCCGTGGTTCGATCTACTGATTTTTCGCCATCCAGTTAGGATCTTATGCTTCTCTCCAGTAACCACAAGGATCACTCGAGTTTGACTGGTTAACTAATTAAATATTATAATTTTATAAAACAAGAATTGCTTCACTAGCAATCCCCCGGGGGATTAGAAACTAAGTTCTCAAAAAAGGATTCAAATCGTGCTCATCCCCACGGAAGCCCTCTATCGTAACCAACAAGTCACAACCCCACGGATGAAACGTGAAGTGTTGGTACATTTTTTTTATCTTCAATTTATTTTATAAACTATAATTCAATTCCAACTTACCGATTGCCCAAGCTGATGCCTATATGTCAATTTGGAGTCAAACGAGTTCATATTCATGTTCGGATTTGTAATGTTACAACTGTAACAATCTATTAACATAACTTTGTGCTTGCCAGTCCCAGAAAGATCAGTGGGAAAAAAAATCCATTCGCGAGTTTTCTTGATTCTATGGTTTATCCGATATGCTATAGGAGTCTGCAACTTCAAAGTTAAGTGTTTTTTAAAAGCAAAATCTTCCACTTGTTTTGATGTCCTAAAATTGAAAAAGATTTTTTGAAGTTTTTGACTTGTATTGTGTTACCAAACTACTTCTTGAACCTCATTTTGCAACCGTCATAAAATTCAATCATACATCAGCAAATTGAAAGCTAGGCATAGAATGACAGGTATCTTAATAATACTATAAACAATTACTACTTATGCTATTTTCATAGGAGAATAACAAGCTGATTGAACAGGGAGCAAAGGAATATTCTTTTATTTCATTCGAAGTATAGTTTTATCAGACTCTAGAACAACATAAACCCTTCCATCTATCTCCTCTCATAAAATAAAATAAAAACCACTTTCATGTCAGTTTAGAGCTATCCTCCCCATAAAACTGTCCTGACGAACATTTAAGCCATTCCGCCGCTTGTGGCTGTCCTGATAATCTGAAACAATGCTGCCAAACAAAACAAAGAAAAAGGGCGTGAACACGAGCATCCTTGAAAGAGTAGAGATGAGCATTATTCGGTTTTGGATCGGTTTTAACCGAACCAAACTGAATAGATTCAGTTCAGTGTGAACCAAATTTAATTTCAGTTTCGGTTTTGAAAATACAAAAAATTCTTATTCAGTTTTGGTTTCCATTTCGGGTTTGGGTTTGGGTCCAAAATCAAAATCCAAATAAGACTTCAACAATTATGTAAATAATCTCAATTTTATGTATATTTATGATAAAAAATGTATATTTATGATAAAAAAATGTATATTTTTTTATCAATTTTGAAAACAACAATTATATGGATGTATTTTAAAGCTCAACTTTAGTAATTTAACAACTAGTCCAACTTTGGACTCAACTTTGAAATACAACAAACATGTATATAAAAATTATATCTTTTAATATAATTTAATCAAAATTCCAACTTTGGGCCGAGCCCATCAAACGATAAAAATAACCCAATCAAACAAACCGAATTAACCGAATCGATTATCGGTTTGGTTATGGCTAGTTTCACTTCGGTTTTGGATTTTTAAAAGTTCGGTTTATTCGATTTCGACTATTTCGGTTCGGTTGAAACTAAATAAATAGAACGCTCGCCCCTATGAAAGTGGGGCAAGCAGATCCAAACAAACAGCATAAGTTTCCAGTATAAGATTTCAGGAAAAAGAGTAACATATGGGCTTAGAGACTAAGAAGCACTTCTAAAAGAGTAACATATGGGCTTAGAGACTAAGAAGCACTTCTAAACGATGAAAGTATCTGCATGATATACCCCACTTTAATGAGCATCATGCTTGATGAACTAATAGGGTTTGCCTACATAACCAAGATTATGAAATCGTCAGGCAATATACAAAATTACATACTACTGCATTGGACGTTGGGAAGTCCAAATACGACACGAATTTCCATAGATCTCATGTTTAATTAGTCCAAGTGTGTTGATTAAACATAAAGATAAAATTGTTTACAAAAGTAAGAAATAAAGAGAGATGTGGCGTTTCCAAGACCAGATGGAACAGAGAAGATCTATAGATCAGGATCACCACAAATCATTCGCTCTAGCGTCCGAGCCATTATAGCAAGAGGAACCAAACTTATCCCCCAGAATTGATAATGGACGCATTATTTTTTACCAAAAGTAAAATCTTTTAGTTTCAGCTTCAAAAATGAGAAGAAAGGGAAGGGGGGGAATACAGAAAACTAAGTATTAAGTCCAGAAAATGGGTTTCATGAGTATTGGTGCTCAGACAGCCAAGGGCTAGTCTTCAAATACTGGTAATAAGGACCAGAATCAGAAACTCTAGTTCACATAATATTAGGCTTATTACTGCATGACAATACAATCAAATTAAGATCAAAATCAAAATTATTCTTTCATAAAGGAAGAGAAATATTAGAGGAAAGAAAATAGATTGATTACAAATGAAACATAGAAGTTGTCCCAAGACCAGATGGCACAGAGAAGATCAATAGATCAGGATGACCACAAGTCATCCAATCTAGCTCCCAAGCCATTATACCAAGAGGAACCAAATTTACCTCCCAGAATTGGTAATGCATGCTTTCCTTTTTACCAAAACAAAATCTTTTAGTTTCAACTTCAAAAAAATAGAAATCCTTAACTACTCTCTAAAACGAAACCAAAATATAAGTAAACAGAAAACAAAGTATAAATTCCAGAAAATGGATTTCATGGGCATTGGTGCTCAGACAGCCAAGGGTTAGTCTTCAAATACTGGCAATTAGAACCAATATCAGAAACTCTAGTCCACATAATATTAGGCTCATCACTGCATCACAATGACAATCAAATTAAATCAAATAAAACAAAATCAAAACTATTCTTTAGTAAAGAAAGAGAAAATTAGAGGAAAGAAAATAAATTGATTACAAAAGAAACAGAGAAATTGTTGAAAAAACTAGACGGAGAAAGTGGAAAGGAGAATCCAACTTTTATAGAGTTCTATTTTGGGCATGCTATTTTCTACTTGTTGCAGCATCATGATTGATGAGCTAATGGGGTTTGCTCATGTTATTAAGCATAAGAAATCGTGCAGCAACAGACAAAGTTACAAACTAGTACTAGTTTTTCATGATGTAAAAATGTTCATTTGACACTACACATTATCTACACCCTTATTATAAAAGTGAGAAGAGGCATGGATTTTTTTTTTCACCCTTCTAACTCATTTTTCTATTTCTATAACACATCTAAAGGCCTAGAAGCATCCACATGTAACCATCTCAAACATTCAAATTTTTTAAATATTTTTCTAATGGGACCCACCTACATTCAATTGAAATATTTCTCTATTTCGAATGGGACCCACCTACAAGGAATGAGGAACATGTTCGCTGTTAAGTACCCCTACTACTGTTACGTATGAGCACCTATCAGTTTTAGAAATTATATATGAGTACCTATTATTTTTAGAAATAATTAGGTAAATATGTACGAGTACATAATACATTTAGAAATTTATGGGATCTACATATTCAAATGACCTGCCTAAAATTACTTGCTCCAATTGAGACTATGACTGCGACAATGAAAAACATACCAACAAATAAAATAAATTAATATGCCATTGCCACCATTCAAATTGGTTAGGAATAACGTATTGAATTTTACCACAGTATAATAACACTTTTCGTAATGGGTACCCTAACGTCGATAAAAGCTAGTGCAAATACTAGATGGCCTTGATGCTTGTAAAAAATAAGTTTTAATATTTTAATCGTGTTATTTTATTTATAATTGTGTCATATTATTGTTTTCTTCCTACTAATCCCAAGATTTTCTATTTCAAAATAAAAATAAAAATATAATTTTTAAAACATAAAACATTTGTGTCCCTATAATATTTAATATTCAGTTACTTCCTCCTCCGCTAATTAGGTAAGTACCTATTACTTTAGAATTTGCAGAGAGTCTTAAATCTATTTAATTCACAAAGAGATAATTTGTTCGGATAGGCCTGATTAACAATTTCACTGTGACAAAAAAAGAGTAGCAAGAACTATAAATATATACACATAACCATTGATTCTCCTAATGCATGTCTTATGTGTTCCACCTCCAACATCTGTTTTTCTTCTACTTCTTCTACTGCTAGCCGTCAACAAATACTACATACAGGGTCTTAGTAAAATTATTTATCCCAGCTAAACCTGACTACCGAAATCAGCTATTATATTTCTCATTGGGAATGTGCAACATATTTGCCCTTTACTAGTAATGAGAAAAAAGGGTTCGACATAGGATGGAACAGATGTAGGTGCTACTCGTCAAAATTCAAGACAGTTGTATACTAAGATGCAAAACCTATGTTGCACAAATACAGAAACAGATATGGATAAGGGCATTATAGGAATACAGGTATGGATAGGGAATTTTTAAATAGGTACATAGTCATCGCCTATGTTGCATAAGTACAGACACGGATAAAGACACGATCTGGACATCATTTTCCTGTGTTCGCGCAACATAGTACAAAACAATCGGCATACAAACATTATCTAAGATTCTAAATCTAGTGCTTTGGACGTTAGGAAGTTCAAATACGACATGAACTTGCCCAAAGATGTGGCCTTGAGTACTAACAGGGCATAATAAATAATAACCACATATTTATCAAAGAATCATATATCTGAAATCCAAAACTACTAGCATACAGAGCACGATTCTAATATGTTATTCAAACAATTAAATATCAAGGTAATTTGTAACTAGCCTCCAATTTAAGGTGTATTTATCCTAAGTTTGGGGTATAAAACACACTTTGCTGTTATGAACTTAAATATGATACTTTCTGAAATCTTGGTCCTAACAAAACCTTAATATAAGCTATCTTCAAGCACAAGTATAGAGAGTTTCAACCCTTTGATTGAAGCTTCTCACCACCTACTACCATTTACTTTTCTCAAGATGTACCAAATAAGTCACTCTTTGTCCATCTACTTATGTTGTATTCTCTTTTATGATTTGCATGGTTAATGCTTTAGTTTTCACTACTTGCAGCCACTTGCAGGTACGAGACAATCTAAACTCAGCTTCAAGACTGATAATTATAGAAATGCTAAACAGAATCCAAAGCCCACTTAAAATATAATACGTTGAACGGCAGTACACACTCATACAGATAGCTCATATTTGAGATATGCACTTACACATGCCGGAATGCCCTCATTCTTGAAAACATGAGACGCAAAAGAACCAACTAATATACTCAAAATGATATCAAGGAATGAATGCATCAAGCTTAGTTTACTATAATTCTAATGGTGTACTATCGAAGATGACAACAGATAGATGAGCTTATAGAGGATGACCCAGCATTTACCAGAAAACATCTAATAGTATAAAGACAGCCACAAAGACTTCATCCAGAAAGATATCAAGGAATGCATGTGTTAAGCCTAGTTTACTATATTTTATTGTAGTATCGAAAGATAACAACAGATATATGAGCTTATATAGGATGACCCGGCATTTACTAGAGAAGAAAACATCTAATAGTACAAAGACAGACACAAAGGCTTCATCCATAAACTTTTGGGGGATGGATTTTGGATCCTTATTGAATCATTTTCCTTCCATTCAGCTCTGTTAAGGTTCATGCCCCATGTGACATTGTACAAAACCATATCCTTCTTTACAACCTCAACCCAAGTTCGTTTAGGCTTATTCCTAGTTCTAACACAGGCTAGCAGCACAATCAACTAATATATTATCATGTGTGGCTGTTTGTTCTATATTACACATGTCCAAACCATCGAAGACAATTTTCTCCCGTCATATCTTCAATCGGTGCCACCTCCACCTTCCATTAATACACTCATAATCTCGTTACTGATCATATCTTTCAAGGTATTCCTATTCATCATAGAATTCTTATTTCAGCTATAGACATTTCTTGTGTATAGACTAGTTTATTAAATTTTAATTATGTACTATCGAAAGATAACAACAGATATATGAGCTTATAGAGGATGACCCGGCATTTACTAGAAAAGAAAACATCTAATAGTACAAAGACAGACATAAAGACTTCATCGGTAAACTTTTTGGGGACGGATTTTGGATCCTTTTTGAATTATTTTCCTTCCATTCTGCTATGTTAAGGTTCATGCCCTATGTAACATTGTACAAAACCATATCCTTCTTTACAACCTCAACCCAAGTTCGTTTAGGCTTATTCTAGTTCTAACACAGGCTAGCAGCTCCATCAACTAATATCTTAACATGTGTGTCTGTTGGTCTACATTACACGTCCAAACCATCAAAGACAATTTTCTCTCATCGTATCTGCAATCAGTGCCACCTCCACCTTCCATGAATACACTCATAATCTCATTACTGATTATCTTTCAAGGTATTTCCATTGATCATAGAATTCTTATTTCAGCTATAGACATTTCCTGTGTATGTTTTTAAATTGCTTACAACTCTATGATCAACTAATATCTTAACATGTGTGTCTGTTGGTCTACATTACACGTCCAAACCATCAAAGACAATTTTCTCTCATCGTATCTGCAATCAGTGCCACCTCCACCTTCCATGAATACACTCATAATCTCATTACTGATTATCTTTCAAGGTATTTCCATTGATCATAGAATTCTTATTTCAGCTATAGACATTTCCTGTGTATGTTTTTAAATTGCTTACAACTCTCATCCATAAAATCAAGGATGGGATCCTAGCTGTCATATAAAAAACTTCTTCAAACTTCAAGGCAGGCGATTGCAAATGCCCAACACTTCGATCCATAAATCATAGATGGTATAAAATCAGCAAATCATCCAGAATATGCTTCGTAAAAATTCATCAATATTAAAGGACTACAAAATTTAAGTGAATGATATAATTGATTTGCTAGATTACCAACATGTGTTATGATCATATGGGGAGGTGTGATATCAGGGGTTTATATTGTAAGAGAATCTAGTATAATTATAAAGGATGACTCTGATAGTAGAGCTGTAACCTTGGAACAAAAAGAGTGAAGCAATTACACATTGCTATTGCAGTTCTCGTGCAAAAAAAAAACAAAAAACAAATTACACCAATCTTATCAATGACCTAAAGATTTCTGATAAAACTAAGAGAATAATATTTACTATGCTTGCTAGCAAAAGGTCTTTCTTGTTTATATATATATATATATATATATATATATATATATATATATATATATATATATATATATATATGCATTAATTCCACCAAACAGATCAATTATATATATATATATATATATATATATATGCATTAATTCCACCAAACAGATCAATTATGTCCATGAAAGAAAAAACTCAAACAACCACAATATAAGGGTGTGCAAAACAGTGAGAGAATAAGAGAAATTAAGTGCATAAACCAATAAGAGAGTCGAACGTACATGATCCTATGACCACAAAGATAAAGAAGCCGAGCACAATTGGCCCAACAGGATAGTCATTCCCTTTCTTGGCAGTTGTCTCGGGAACAGACCCCCTCTTTGTGATATTCTTCTGAAATTTCGCTATTTTCTTGTCTGCAAGGCGCCTTGATGTTGTCTGTCCATTTCATTAAATAGGCACGTCTGATTAATTGATTTTAACCAACAAAATTAAAAGCAGAAGACCCGGCTGTAAAAGAGAGTTGCAGTCATAACAAATAGCAAATAACTAACAGAAGCCTCTGGAGTTCAGGTGTAGAGATGAAAATACTGAAAAACTTATTTGTTTTGAATGATATTTCACTTGGTTCCACTAGGGGCTGTTTGGTTGGCTGTAAATGGAAATACAATGCAACATAAGTTGCGCATAGCATTTGTTGTTGTAAGTGGTGTTGCAAATCTATTGTTTGGTTGCATATAAATGATGCTGGAGGATTTACAAAACCATTGTTTGGAGTGATGTATTAGCATGTATGCTTGCAACTTTTGTTGCATAAAACAGAAATCCATTATTTGGTTGTGACTTTATGACATTGAATGAAATAGAATCATTGGAAATGATGTAAAGGCCAGTTTGGTTTGTACGTTTCATCCTGGACTCCATTTGGTTCCAAATGCAAGTGGCAAGACAAACAGTTTTCATTCGGGATGGGCATTTTCTCAAAGGTTCCTCTCATTTCGGGGCTTGAATGGGAGTTCCCGAAAGCTCATCCAACGAGCATTCCCGATATGAATGTTTGATCAAATGGGATGAATCGTAACTACAATCCAAACTAACCCATCACCCATGCAACATTCCTTGCACTAGTTCCTGCAATTACACCAAACCAAAAAACTGAAAATTGGTGTAAATGGTGCAACCAATGTTGCATGGATTTCCATTTACAGCCAACCAACACATTCTCAAAAAGCTTCAATATATAATCATATGGATAACTTTGAGAACTTAGTAAGACGAATATTATACCCTCCAAAACTTATAAACTTCCACTTGAAATATACGAAATAGACAGATCAATCAACTTTATTGTGGTGTCAATTGTTGCTCCTTTTCATGGGAAATTTCTCAACAAAAAAAATCATATGCTATCGTCATTAATAAAGGAGATCCAGATCTAAAATGGAAAATAAACCTATTCCTCAACGATTCCACACGACTGGATCAAATTCACAACAACAACAAAAATGCATCAAATCGAAAATAAAGAGAGAGTATAATTTAGAAAAGATCTATGCTCTGCACCAACTATCCCCAAGATCTAAAAGAAAATCAAAACGAAGAAGATCTAAAGATCGTATTGATCATCAAAACCTAACATACAAATTCGTGAAATTAAAGAAAAATTAGGGTTTCGAGGAAGAAAGAGATCGGTTTACCATTGTTGAAGAGAGGTCAAAGACGCGGAAACCGGAAGGAAGAGAAATAGAGATCTGACAATAGGATGAGAGAATGAGATCAATCGTCCATCCTCTATATATATATAGCTGAACCTTGGTGAATTGATCGTCTGTTTTTAGTGTTATTTATTTATTTATTTATTAGTCGCGTTCACGTGGGTGTACCAAAATAATTTATTAAAAAATTGTTTTATTTAATTTAAAAATATTTTAAAAAGAATTTATTATAGATATATTTTTTAATTTTTTGAATATATTTATTTAAATATAATTTGAATATTGAATATATTTTAATTAGAATATATTTCATCTTCCACTAATATAATGTGGCTTAGAAATAGTTTTTGAGCCGTCTAAGTCGTATGTATATCATCAACCAATTAATTTTATATATATATATATATATATATATATATATATATATATATATATATATATATATATATATATATAACTACCGTCTTTGTTTTTTTTTCCACGTAGTTGATAAAAAATTAAAAAATATAACAAATAATAAAATATATTAAAATTTTAAATTATATTTAAAATTTAAGTTATATTTAAACTAACTATAAGGTATTATCTAATTAAAACATATAAAAAATTCAAAAAAAAATTATTTATAACAAATTATAATTAAAATATATTCAAATTATATTTAAAATATTTTAATATAATTTAAAATTTTAATAATAATATAGTTTTTTTATATGTGCAACGTTACTAGTTTCTTATAGATATGTTTATAGTTTTGGATATAGTTCAGTCGATTAGAAAAAAAAAAAAAAATTATGAGGATATAGACGGTAGCGAGAAGGATTTTACATTTTTTCTTTTTTCTTAATTAGGTACGTACGGCTAAAATGAACCGTTCTTAAGTCTTTAGAAATTCAAAGTTCCAACCCAAACAGATGCATTCTTGCAAATGGACTCCGTTTAGTTCTAAAATATAATAGGAGAAACATGTCATTTATTTAGGAATTCAAATGCTAGTCCAACAAACATTTCCAAACTACAGTCAAACTTGAAATTAGTCTTCTCAACTAATTATCATCAGAGATGGATCTAGTCCATGTCTATTCTATCATATGCAGACACAGTCAAGCTCAAGCTCTAGATTAGTTTTCTTTTTCTATTTCGTCGTACTTGACTAGGCTCACAAGCACATAGACCCGATCCAGTTTTGAGTTTTCTTTTTCTATTTCTTGAGCTTTCAAGTTGAGTATGAATGTCTCCCACCTTAGCCACCGAATTAAAATGTTTGACATATTTTATATTATATTAATAATGACATTTTTTTCTTTTTTTCTTTTGCTAGATTCAATCAAACAAAATGAAATTACTTTGTGGTTTACTTTGAAACTATCCAAGGCACCGGTGCTACTGCTATGAATTCCAATCTCAATTGAAGGCAAGCCATCTACTTTGAACCCAACTGTAAAGAAATTATTCGACATGACACATCACGAAAAGAACATGACACTATACGGGTGATGTGTCATGGAGGAGAGCAAGGCCCAATCACAGAGGTAAAAAACTCGGGAAGAAGAAACAGAATTGATTACAATTTGGTACATATTATACCCACAAACCCCACCCACGAGTACAAGTTAGTATAGAACTCCACGCACCTCATCCCAAGCACGATTACAACTTTGGGGGTTCTGGAACTGGGTCATAACAAACTGGGAAAACCTTTATCCCTACAATCCGTGAGGAAATAGCCTACACAAGTATTTACAGCTCTTGCGACCACACGAACAAAACATGTACAAAGCCTCTGGCATATATATCCACATATAATGAATGAATAGCTATCTTCGAATATCTACAGTAATCACACAGTGATGCATTGGGATGAGCAGCAGTCATCACCTCTTTCAAGTTGTCCCTCATAAGTCATACACCTTACTACTGCACTTAATTAAGAGCTTGTGGTCTGGTACTCCTGGAAATGAAGTGAGCATGAGTTAGAAGATGTCCACGTAACTACTTGCAAATAATGGAAAGTACCCGTGTTTTATCCCAAATCTAAAACAAACTGGCTAGATGATAAACCTTCTGAAACTACAAGTTAGCTATTAACCCTTTCCCAATTCAATCAGATCAAAACAAGTTTTTGATGATTTATGATAGTTATTATCTTATTTACGGCAGGAAACAAATAAAGTTAGGGCAGCATGTGTTAAGTAGATGGGATGAGGCTTTTCACTTTTATTTAGGCGAAATTTAAAGCATTGAAGTAATTAGTCTTCAAAGTGCTAGATGGTTAAAAGAGAACATTTTCTTAGATGGATAAGAAACTTATCATTTGTTATTCTAACTCCATATGTACCACAAATTAACATGAATGGAGGGTGTAACTTATATTCACAAGCTTGCTATTATTAACTATTTCTAGAACCTTGCTAATAATAAAAGAGTTTGGTATTGTTAACTTATTACAATAGATATGATCGTTGTAGGATACAAGAAGCGAACTCCAACAGTTTTTTATTTTATGTTTTGGCTCATTCATAGTTCGTTAACAAAATTATATCAGCAGGTTGCTGTACGAAGATTGGACCGTTAGAAACATCAATTCCTGTGATCTCACGATTTACTAGTATACTTTCATTTGTCATCACTTCCTCTCTCTTCCTAATTTACTATTTTTATCCAGTTCTACAAGACTTTAATGATATACATTAAAGTACTAAATGGTCATGTTGTTTGAAATGCATGTGCTTCTGAAATATAGGGGAAAATAAAAATCGAACCAGGAATTACCTGCTCAGAACTATAATAGTTTCTGATGTCAGAATGACATACTGCCTTGGTTCTGAAAGCTAGTGCTGATCTGTAGCACGTCCATCAACTCCTTGCTCTGTGTCACATCATTCTATTACCTGAACCAGTCAATTGACGGATCAATCTAGCACACGTTGAATTCAAGCCAGTGTAATCAATTAGTGGATTTTATGATGCTACATCCATCTTATCAGACTCAAAGAAATGTGCAACAGCAGAATAGAGTTGCTCTTCTTCAAATGGCTTTGACACATAGTCATCCATACCACATCGTGCACATTCTTCATGAGTTGCCTGAAACACATCTGCTGTCATTGCAAGTATAGGTACATGCCAATGCATAACATTCCCATATATCTCTGTTGACGATTCTTTTCCGGACTTGATAAGTTCATTGACTTTGTTTTCCATTGATCTGATTTGCTTTGTGGCCTCGAAACTGAGAAAATTCACATAAAATGGTAAGAAACTTACAAGATCTGAAATGAAATAAATACTATGAAACAAGGCATTAATGTAAAAAAAATGATAATCTATTCATAAAGTAAAATATATTTGATTATTTCCAAATATAAATTTATCAAGTACCTTAACAAGATAAGAGAAAACTCTAGCTACGAAGTGATAGTGGAGTTAAAAGCATAACATGAAAATATAACATGCACCAACAATTCACAACTATCAGCAAGGAAAAGAACTGATTTTTTATTGTCGAGCAGTTTTGAAGGCCAAACAATAGATTAGAAGGTACAGCTATTTGTAAAGCTTATTCAAATGGAAAATTTGAAAATAAGTTGAAAATTTGTGAAGTAATCAACATACACTCAATTATTTATGGAACCATGAATACTGAAGTTTCTCAGTACCTTCATTTGTGCTATCAAAATCTCATGCTAGTTGGTATCTATATATAATGTTGGATGGCTGAACCAGACATTGGATAAATAGGCTAGGCCACCACCTGGATGGCAATGTCCAAAAGACAATGGGATAGTTTGGTTCCCATTTGAAACAATAAACGCCAACTGGATGGTTCATTGCAATGCTCAAGCATAAAGTATTTTGGAACAAGTAAGAAAAAAAGGGAATCTTCATTTGGCAGCAGAATCGCCTTGTGGTTGTTCATTACATGAATAAAATTTCAAGTTCATGCATCCTTGTAAATCTAACAGGTATTCGCTACTAGAAAGAGAAGTGGCCAATCTCTATAATAGGAAGGGAAAGAATATAATACCCATCCATCTCCGGCATTTGAACATCCATAAAGCATGCGTTGAACTTGTGAGGAGGCTGGAGCAGTTCAAGTGCTGCTTTGCCACTATCTGCACATGTTACTAAAGCTCCATATTTCTTCAAAGCACCTTCAGCAACCTTGCGGTTGACTGCATTGTCATCAACAACCAGGATTTGTTTCCCACTTAGTAAACTTCGGAGTGCAATGGGTTTCCCTCTCTCTTGGTACCTATTATTCCCAACGCCTAGTAGTTTCCGCAGACAACCATCAATCATACTTAGACGAAGTGGCTTTATAAGACTATCGGCATAACCTGCTGACTTAAGGTCATTAACCTCAGAAGGGCTTAGGAAGGTCGCCAAAAGAAGCATCTTTGGGAGCTCCTCTGGAAGATTTACTTTTCCATTTTGCCTAAGCTCTTGAAGAGAACAAGGGAAAGCTAGACCTGATCCCTCACCCCAAGCATCCTTGTCAACAAGCACCATGTCCACACACCCTGATTTACTGCAAAATTGTATCATGTAAAAGAGTGAAGAGTGATTCTAGTGCACCTCGTCAAAGAAACTTCATAAAAAAAATTGATTAATGAACTGAAGTATCGCTCAATTCAACCTTTAAATATTAATAGAAGTTCAATATGGAAATAACTGAAAATTTTATACAGAATTGCTATTGTCAAACAGCATTTAACTACCATCCAAGCATTTCCCAAAAAGATGTGGAGTCAGTTACAAAGCATGACTCTAACGTGGTAAGTTCCCATGAATGTAGTTAAGCAAATAAAAGGGCATGCTCTCAACCTGGCAAATAAATTTATGAGTTGATCCTATATGTCTGTCCTAGGCAAAAAATGGGCCAGAATAGAACTTTCTGTAAAACCTAAGTACAAAGGCCTGAAGAACAAAAGAAGTATAAGATAATGCAATTATGGAGAGCCCTCCAAGAAGTCCATTAAGTGCAACAAGCCTAGATAGGACAGGAGAATTGTTAATGCAATTGCGGTCATCTCTGAGGGGTACTATAAGCATACTACCAGTAATATGATTGAATGTCGAAACTGTTAGAATAAAGTCATTGATTCATGAGATGAAGACCATAACCTTAATTGCGGAAGCGTACCTGAATCCATCGTTTCTTGTAGAGAACTTCTTTTGTTGTGGTTTGATCTTCCAACTTAGTACGACCTTTACAGATCTCTTTCTGTTTTCTTATCTTAGGTATCTCTGTTGATGGGGATACAAAGAATTTAAAGGAAAGAGAACATTTCGAGAAACCCTTTCCCAAGTGTCATACAAGTTGGGGACCGTAACCTTTGGTTTTAAATATTTCTAATTTGGCCCCTCATCAAATTAGTAATATCTTTAAATATATTTACACATCATCTCCATAACAATTTATACCCTTAAGTCTTATCTCAATTAGACCACTTTAATTTGGCTTAATTATATAGATAGTCCAACACAATTAAATTTACATGTGCGGCCCATAATCATTGAATAAATCCAACAATCCACATATGTAACTTTACTAATGTGTTAACCTTATGAGCTCAAAATTTGCTATCTTAATCTTAGGGTATATCGGAACAACCTCGTCCATTAACCATAATAATATAGGATCAAAGCGGTATTCGTCACATTTAGCGTAACTAAACCATCAATGGTCACATATATTAAATGACATACATCAATCATGGGTGCGTAGAATGGAAATTACATGCAATGTGATTAACACGTCTATTTTCAATTGGTCCTTTACTTTAATGAAATCAATACTTTAACTTAATGAAACAGAATGAACTGAATTTTCCATATGTCTGATCAGGACAATATTCAAATACATAAATACGTAAATGTGTCCTAATCCAAAGGCATATATAACACAAATACACAAAACACAAACTCCCAATATAGTGACATTCTCAAACAAGATAATACCCATATGAGTAGTGTGCTCATGAAAGACCTTGGATGGTAACCCTTTTGTGAGCGGATCCGCTAACATGGAGTTTGTCCCAATGTGCTCTATGGACACTTGTCTTTTCTGAATTCTCTCATTCACAACTAGGAATTTGATGGCAACATGATTTGACTTATACGAGCTCCTGTTGTTATTGGAATACAGTACAGCTGATTAATTATCACAATATAATTTGAGTGGTTTTTTAATTCCCTCCAGTATGCGCAGTACAGTGACAAAATTTTGCAACCGCATTCCATGATTGGATGCCTCATAACAAGCTATAAAATCTGCTGTCACGGTGGAAGATGCTATGAGTGTTTGACACTCTTCCAAATATATCTTCACCAGCCAACAGGTAAGCATAAACTGATATGGATCTCCTGATGTCTTGGTATCCAGCAAAATCGGAGTTAGAATACCTTATGATCTCCAAATTATCCGATCTAAAGAGCTTGTAACCCTTTGTCCTCTTTAAATTATTTAAGTAACACTTTTGGTTGCTTTCCAATGATTCATACCAGAGTTGCTTAAATATCTGCCTAGCATCCTAACTATGTACGCAATATCCGAACGCGTACATACTTAAGAATACATTAAACTCCCTACAACTGATGAATATGGAATCTATTACTTTTTTTAGTTTTAAGACTATTCTTAGGACACTTATTGAGACTAAATTTGTCTACTTTAGCGACGGGTGTCATCTGGTTTGCATTAGTACTTTATACAAAACCAGAAAAATATTTACTCCTTATTCGTTGCATCAACCCACTTATGAGAATTGAAACTTTCCATGGTCTGATGGAAGCTAATTAGATCACCTTCCAGTATTCCATAATCTTTCTTACGTTCCTAGAGAAATATGACATATCCGAAATTACATTTCTTCTTTCTCTGATTGACCGTTTTAATGGCACTGTTACTTGAGGTTGTTGAGTTTGTGACTCACGAACAATTACCTCATCTTGAATGGGGGTGCCTCTATAAGTCGACGTTGAGGTAGCTCAACATCGACTTTTAGAAATAATTCGACATTGTCTTGTTAAGGTTCCTAATTCACTTCTTGACCAATGACAAGTATAGAAATTTGCACATCATCAAAAGTGATAGTAGAATCGAAAACGATTCCTCCTCAAAGACAATATCCCTGACTTTATTTCTCCCCCAAATTCAACATCCTCAAAAATTGCAGTCCCGTCCAAAATTACAGTACCACATGATTCCACATGCAAGATTTTGCAAGATAATAGTCAACAAATTCAAATAATGGTGAACTCCATCTCAAGATACCTAGTACACCGTTAATATCAAGTCTTTGGACAGTAATATTAACTGTAAGTGGTACTCTTGGTGTAATAATCAAACATTGACAATAACTCATGTCAAATAATAAGCCCATCTTTGGATCGGATTATTATTCACATGTAAACTTTACAATTGTCACACATTTATCACCATAGGTATGTGTGCAATTCGGCCAAGTATTAACCTTCCTTTGGGCCGGCCAATATTCACATGAATGTACATACACAAACATCCGACATCCCTCATAGACTATCTATGCAAGAGAGGTCACTTTGGCGATATCTTGTTTCAATGGGTCTAGTTAGAATGTTAGACAACTATTGCTAGTCATAAAGAAGCACCAAATAATTTGAATGTTGACTTAATTTTACATGACTGAATCATGTCCAAATCTTTATGTATATGCATATTTACAAGACTATAACTCAAATAAAATAACCACAAATCAACAAATTAAATCAAAAGGTTCTACTAAATATATGCATTAGCAGATTACATCAAATAACCCAAAAAGATTATTTCAAATGAAATAATCTACTGAAGACAAAATTCTAACTCTTTCGTACACCGAATGATGTAAATATGCCAAAAGATCTCTTTTAATCATAACCAAAATTGGCCAAAAGATTGTGTTGTCAAAATAAATCATAACAAATCATAATCTTTATACAAATTAGTCATTATCTTCTTGCTGAACTATATCAGAAAGAAAAGAAGAATGAAGAATTAACAACATAAATATTCTGAAACTATCTTTTCCAGTTTGTTATACTGTAACCAATAATGATCTTTATCAAACCAATAAACCTGAATGTGCATAATAACATGAACATATGCACTATAACAAACTTTACTGGGAACATGACCAGAATAAATATATAGAAATATCACATGACTGTAGGATACAAGAGGAGATGTGTAGCCTTAATTAGTTACTTAAAATTCCAAAAGGAGAACAGGTCTAGAACAGCACACTATTTATTCCTTAAAATAAAATTAAAGGTTGATGTTGTTTCTCGAAAAACAAATACAGTCATAGTAGTGCCAACTTTATCAAAGATAATATGATGCATTGTAAATGTCATCCACTTAATGAAGAATTAGTTAGTACCTTCTTCATGTTTCTTTCTATGGCTATATTTATGAACTGTAGCACCACATCTAAAGAAGAGAGCAACAGCACCCTCAACTTCTTGTTAATAATCTAAATATGACAATATTTTAGAGCTGCTCTTTCAAATTAGAACCAATCTATTCTTTCTAATAAATAAATAAAAAACTTCCATATTTTCAGAACATAAAACCTAACAGCAAATCCTTAAATCAATCACAAAAAGGTAATCTGCAAGAATATAATTTCTCCAACTAAGAAACTATATGGATCAACTGAGATTATAAAACCAAGCATTCACTGACTTAATGGCACTGAATCAAATTACATGATGAAAATCAGAATCCATCAATTCAAATTCTTAAGAGCAATTTGACATGCTGACTTTGACATTGGTTTTGATGCGGATTGAGTGATGGCCAGAGGTCTTAAAAGTATTCCAATGGAACAATAGAAAGGAGATCAGGTTGTTATTGTTTAGTCTTCTTTTGATTATAATATTCATTAGACTACAAAAGGGCCATCCTTTCGTCCTGAATCCATCGCACAATGAAGGCGACGACATAGGATTAAGACGATGGATTAAGATGATTTATAGCAGATGTATATAAATGTTCGATGGATCATAAAACTTTAAACGAACAATCGGAACCTTAATTAAATTAGATCAGACGATCTAGGGTTTCTTAACAACAACAAAAATTGAATCTGAAACTTCAACCTCATAAATCAAACTGAGAGGCTATGATACCAATTGTTAGAATAAACCCATTGATTCATGAGATGAAGAACATAACCTTAATTGCGGAAGCGTACCTGAATCCATCGTTTCTTGTAGAGAACTTCTTTTGTTGCGGTTTGATCTTCCATTTTAGTACAACCTTTACAGAAAAGGAAAAATCTTTTTCTTTTTCTGTTTTCTTATCTTCGGTATCTCTATTGATGGGAATGCAGAGAATATAAAGGATCCTCGTCAAATTAGTAATATCTTTAAATATATTTACACATTATCTCCATAATAATTTATACCCTTAAGCCTTATCTCAATTAGACCACTTTAATTTGGCTTAATTATATAGATAGTCCAACACAATTAAATTTACATGTGCGGCCCATAATCATTGAATAAATCCAACAGAAACAATAAATATTGGGTGAAGAAGAGAGCTGCCATAGTGATATATATATTAACCAAGAGATTATTACCTTGAATTGAAAGAATCTGATAAGAACGAGAGTGCAGTCTTTAGATCCGATGCAATCTCCACTTGTATTCCTAATCTTTCTAGATGATACTTTGTGACCTCAGCTCGGATTCCCCTTCCATCAACAACTAGTCCTTTCATTCCAGTGAAATCGGACAGGTTTTGTTCCATGCCATCCAACTGGTGTCTCTTGATATCTACTGAACTCCTTTGCCCTTCCCCAAACACAGCAGTGAATGAGAACGTGCTACCAGTCCCAGGTCTACTCACAAACCCTATTTCCCCACCCATCCGATCCACCAACCATTTGCTTATGCTCAACCCTATTCCGGTCCCACCATAAGTCCGTGAAGTTGAGCTATCAGCTTGCATGAAAGGCATAAAAATACGGCTTTGAGCATCTACAGGTATTCCAACACCAGTGTCTTCAACAGTCACTAGCAAGTTGATAGCATCCGTGATTTCAGTGGGAAGCATGAACATGCTGAAATCTTCCCAACTTTTCCATCTGTCTACAACCTGATAACCGCTCAATGTATTGCTATATGCTATGCCCTTGTCAAGCAGACTGAGACTTCGTTTCGAGACACGATTGGTAACATCAGAAAAGCTCTTTACTTCTTCCACCAAATGTACTGATACAAAAATATGTCCTTCTTCAGTGAACTGCAATAATTTAAAGACAGTTTTCAGAACAGAGATTAGACACAACATTTCAGAAGTATAGCTAGAGCAAAAGAACTGCATAGCTGGCATCATAAATTGATGTCATGCAGAGATTTAATGGAAAATTGCATTCTTCAAAATCATAATTGTACATGGTATGCAGCAAACGTGTAGCAATGACCCACAAACCTTCACAGCATTTCCAACTAGATTTGTGATAATTTGTCTGAAACGCCCGGGGTCTCCAATGAGGAACTCCGGAACCCGGTTAGAAATGTACACCGCCAACTACTCTCAAGAAAAAGAACAATGGTAACAATTAAGCTCTCAAGAAAACAAGGGCGACAAATATGATTTCAGTTTATGAACAAAAGCATGCAACCGAGTTTTTACGTGTACCTCTATGCCTTTGACCTGTGACTTGTCACAAAATTGAGATAGCACATTGTCCAGAACATTACGAACATCAAAGGAAACTGCCTCTAGTTCAAGCCTGCCAGATTCAATTTTAGCCTGATCAAGGACCTCATTTATTAGAGCTATTAGAGCTTTACCACTAGCCTGAGCAGTCATTGCAAAATCTTGCTGTGTTGTATCAAGGTTCGTATCCATCAGCATCTGCAACATGCCTGAATTAAGCGTTCGGGTGGTTAATCATTTACTCACTATTTATCTTCTCTAAAAAAACAATTATAATCAACAACAAAATTAGATACTTCAGTGAAATACTTCAAAGAAGTTACAAACCTAAGACACCATTCATCGGAGTTCTGATTTCATGGGAAACGGTCGCCAGAAACTACAACATACAATTCAAAATTGAATCAATCTCAAGAAGAGGGTGCACATACATATGAAATGAGATAAGACTATCAATGTCATATTGAAAATATGTACACACAACAAAATAAATTCATGTGTTTGTTTGTGTACCGTGTATGAGTAAGGAAAGCATTGATGTAACCGACCCCAAAAGTGGGGAATGGTGTAGAATATTTTATAGTAATTGTTGTATTTTTATTGATAATCTCTTGGCTATTTATAGCCTTACAACCCTTCATCTTACATTAATACCCCATTAAAAAACCCTATAGAATATTCTAATATCCAACAAATATACCAAGAATATTCTAATATAACAACAAATATACCAAGAATATTCTAATATACCAACACTCCTCCTCAAGATGGGCCAAAGATATTCACTAAGCCCATCTTGTCGCATTCTCTAATCATATCTGCAGAACTAAGTCCTTTGATCAGACTGTCTGCTACCTGCTCCTTGGTTGGAACATGACCTAGCTCCAGTAGCCCACGGTCCAACTTCTCCTTGATGAAGAACCTATCGATCTCGATGTGTTTGGTCTTGTCATGCTGCACTGGATTGTTGGCGATACTGATGGCTGACTGGTTGTCACACCACAGCTTTATCTTGGCTCCTTGATCCAGCTTCAGCTCCACCAGCATACTCGTCAGCCATAGCAGCTCCCAAGGCCATAGCTCTGTACTCCGCTTCAGTTGTCGATCTGGCCACCACCGACTGCTTCTTACTCCTCCAAGAGACCAAGTTGCCTCCTACAAATATGCAATAGCCCGAGGTAGACCTCATGTCATCAGTACAGCTAGCCCAGTCAGAGTCACAGTAGCCCTCGATGCTCAAGTGATCATTCTTCCTGAATATCAACCCCTTTCCGGGGGCACCCTTCAAGTATCTCAGAATCTGGTACACTGCGTCCATATGACCCTTCCTTGGGTCATGCATGTAGCGGCTCACCACACTCACTGCAAAGCAGATATCAGGACGTGTGTGGCTCAAATAGATCAACTTGTCCACCAGTCTCTGGTATCTGTCTCGGTCAACTGGTTCTCCAGCCTCAGCACACAGCTTGAGCCCTTGGTTGATCGGCGTCGCTGCAGGTCTGTATCCCAACATCTTTGTCTCTGTAAGAAGGTCCAGTGCATACTTCCTCTGAGAAAGAACAATCCCCTCTGCTTCTCGAGCAATCTCAATCCCAATAAAGTACCGAAGAAGGCCAAGGTCCTTCACCTCGAACTCATTGCCAAGCTTTCTCTTGAGTCGGACAATCTCCTGCTCATTATCTCCTGTGATAATCATATCGTCCACATACACCGCAAGAATGGTGATGTGGCACCCACTCTGACAGAAGAACACAGTATGATCAGTATTGATCTGATGATATCCCATCCCTATCATCGCCCTCCTGAATCTGTCAAACCAAGCTCGAGGAGACTGCTTCAGTCCATAGAGGGACTTCTTTAACCTGCAGACCTTGTCCACTGCCTTATCGGTACAGAATCCTGGTGGTATCTCCATGTACACTTCCTCCACTAGATCCCCGTGAAGAAAAGCATTCTTCACATCCAGTTGGTGTAGCTTCCATCCACCATTCGCTGCCAAAGAAATCAGGGTCCTGACGGTGCTCATCTTCGCCACTGGTGCAAATGTATCATCATAGTCAATGTCGTACGTCTAAATGTATCCTTTTGCCACCAGTCGAGCCTTGTAGCGCTCTACTTTTCCATCTGGGTTCTGCTTTACACTAAAAATCCACTTGCAACCGACTGCCCTCTTTCCCTCTGGCAGTTTTACCAGTTCCCAAGTGTGGTTCTTCTCAAGAGGGCCTAACTCCTCGTGCATCGCCGCTTTCCACTTCGGATCGTTCTTGGCAACCTGGCAATTGTTAGATACAGTAATACTATCCAAAGATGCAATGAATGCTCCATGAGAAGAAGAGATGTTATTATATGAAACAAACTGAGCAAGGTCTCAACCATATCTATCAGGAGGATTTCCTGCATTGCTGCGAGTGGTCCTTCGTGCTGATAATGGTGTGGGAGGAGTAGGAAGAATGATATCACCTGAAGGGGAATCTGGTGGTGGTGTAGGTGTCTCAGAAGTTGAGACGGACGCAGGCAAGTGACTTGACACTAGCACTATAGGTATTGGTCCTGCAGTTTGCTTCCCTTTTCTGCTGTAGGTAACTCCCCCTGAGCCGTGGGCCTAACACCTCTCATCGCCTCCCCCTGTTCCTCTTCACTCTCCTGCTCCTACTCAAACGTTCCTCCATGCCATACTCCTTAATTGGTCACCACACTCTCATCAATCTCCCTCTCTGGCCTTATACTCTCAGTATCAAGTGAGTTGCTCATGGATGCGGTTCCCTCCTGTAAACTCCCTCACCCAAAAATAGGTATTTCGTGTGTATTTGTATTTCTTGTATTTGTTTTAGATTATTTTTCAAAACAAATTAAAACCCAATAATTTTATTAGGACACTTCACCGTGGTTTGGACATTAATAATATAGGATGACCCCAAAATATGTATCTCCCTTCATAGGAAGCAGCCTACACAGGAGACACTACCTGTAGGATCTTTTCGTGGTACAGAAATTCGATCCCTTGGTATTAGTATGACATTAGTATAACAACCATAGATTATGTGTTAATTGTTTAGGTAATTTATATATAATTTATTTGTGGTTATTTTTCTATCCCAACTTTCTACAATTAGCATCTCATAATTCTCCATGCCAAATTAGGCAAATTTCATTTTTATAGTTTGCATATTATTTACTATTACATGTTTTGTGGATAACCATTAAATTAATTACTTAGTTAATTAGATAATACAATTATTTGATTTATATAACTAGATAAATATCTAATTATTAATTATAAAATATTTCATAAAATATTTTGGGTATAGTATTTTATTAAATCTTTACAAAGTAAATTTTCTAGAATTTATTGTGTGCAAATATCTTCTTTTGGATTTTTATAATTCCATCTATATATATAAATATGTAAATATATATGTTAATAAATAATAATAATAATAATAATAATAATAATGATAATGATAATATTAGTAATAGTAGTAGTAATAATAAATAAAAATAATGAAAACAAAACAAAAGAAAAGAAAAGAAAAAGAAAAGAAAAAGAAAGAAAAGAAAATAACTTTAATCTAAAACCTAAATAAACCTAAACTAAATAACAACTAAACCTAAAACTAACTTAATTCTAATCCCCCCCCCCCCAAAGCAAACCTACTCACCCATTCCTAGCAACGAACCCACGCCCAGGTTTCTCTCCCCCTCTCTGTATATATATATATATATATATATATATATATATATATATATATATATACACACACATATACAAACATAAAACCCTAACACAAAACCATAACCCTACTCCAGCCCCGCGACCTCCGACTGACCTCGACGTCGCCCCCTCGCCGACCGCCGCCGCTGCTGCCGCAGCTGTCGCCGCCGCCGTCCGCGTGTGCACCGCGCGTGCGCATGTACGTGCAGCAGCGTCTATACTTAAGGTGATGTATTTTCTTCATCTGTGATTCTTTTTGCGAGCGGTTTGTCCGTGTACGTTCACAACCTAACCCTTTAGGATTTTTATTCAAGCGGGACGAGTTTTCGTGCCCTATATTGGTCGAAAAATCGACCGAAAAATGGCCAAAAAACTGACCAAAAACAGTCCAGAAACTTCACCCCAAACCCCCATGTTCACACCCAATTTGCCACCAACCTGTTTAATATTTTCAAAAACTAATTGAAAGGTTTTCTTCTCAATATAACCGAGAATTTTTCTGTTCTTTTAGTTTTTATTAATTCGTTCTATGTGGTAAATTATTCAACCTCCAAAACGACCAAAAATTTGTTATTTTTCAAAACTGAAATTTTGTGATACGGAGTGCGCCCCGCCAAACGGAACCGCCTCGTCGCGTACCAATTGTACCGAAAGGCGCGTATGGTATATCCTAACGTGTGGGCTTTCGCGAAAACTGATTCGGACGTGTGTGCGCGTCGGAATCAACCCGTATCCGTAAAAAGTTCCCGTATCGCGACTTTTGAAAACACCACCCTATTTTGTGTACGCTCGTCGAAATGCGACGAAACTTGCGCCATTTGATTCGTGGTATCACGCTGGTCCTGTGACCCAAGTTTCACGCGGTTCCGAGACAGTTGACCAAGCCGCCTATTTGCGGGCCCACGGTTGAATTTGTGTTTGGCTCACCGGAATCCAAAATTGGACATACCGTTGAGTTCGTATTGACGTTTATAATTTATTTGACCTATAATGTCCCATTTAGAGACCTTTACCTCTGGCTCGCATTTCGGTACAAAGTGGGCCACATGTGGACCCCACTTTGACCCGAAATTACCGTTTTGCCAGTGTCCAAATTGGACGAAAGGGTAGTGTTTTCTAGCTATCTCGATTATTCCGGAAACGTTGGTGATGTTCATTTCAGCATCCGGAGACGTTTATTCGGAGGCCATAGTTTCTGATCTTTTGTACTTGACGTCTGAACGCTTACCCTACGCAGATTGCTTGCCAGACAAGTATACCTTGCCATTGTACTGTGATTTACATTCTATATGATGCATGTATTTTATTTCTGTTATTTAGTTCATATATTTTAACTGCTATATAAACTGCGCGTCCAAGAATAACTTGGGTGCAACGACGATGGCGTCGTATTTTATCTTTACTATATATTATGCATGTCGACCTAGTTTTAAGAGATCACCACATGATTTGGAGGCATCATTATGTTTCATTGGCCGTGACACATCTGTTACACGAGAGTGAGTCTCGTGTATAGGACACGGACTTGCGTGACGGGTTGGCCACATGTACGTATGGGACGTGCGATAGGGAATAACTGCTGATAGAATTTGCATAATTAGAAGACTTTGCAGTTATTAGAGGTCTCATCATGTCATGGATATGACATGCTTAGAGCATGGGGTAGGGAGGACAACAAGTAAGGCGTTTGGACTCCTTTGCACTTTTCTTGTGTAACCCGTACGCTCCGTCGGAGATGCGCGGTCATGATGACCCCTATATTATTATTATTAGGCGGCCTCTGACGTTCAAAAGACGTCATGCTTTGTAGGCCCCTGATTCTCCGAGAGAATCATGCCAATCCCATTTTGGCCAGATAGCTCACGTGTTGGAAAGTTGTTCTCAAAGTGCATTCACATAGATGGTTAGGCGACCCTTGAATGTTTATTTTCAGTACTTTATTGGCATGCTTCTATGTATCTTGTTACGTTCCTCTGAGGACCTGGTCACTTTCCAGGTGTAGACGATCATGACTATTCGCAGGAGCACGGATCAGAACTTGCTACTTCGATCTCTTTCGAGGAGGTCTTCTCTTTGGGCCTCCTTTTTCATCAGACGTACTTATTATGTTTACTTTTATATTCTAGTTTGGTAGTGGATTTGTCTCCACCCAACTACTTGTTCTTATCAAGCATCTTATACTCGATTCAGTTATATAGTTGATTGGTTATTCATTTATATTTGATTTTGTGGATAAGATTTAGTTATGCCCTGTGACTTGTGACAAATATATACCACTTGTGAATTATTGTTCATAATACAGCGTACGTATGTGTTATGGTTTCCATATATTGGAGTCTCCATATACATACGGCTGGCATGCTTACGTATTTCTAGTCCTACGTATTTTGGGACTGGGACGTGACACCTCCTGACGGTAGTATGGCTCAAACTCCCTGAAGTGAACATCCATGCTCACAAACTTTTTCTTCTTTATTGGGCTCCAGCACGCGTACCCCTTCTGAGTCGCCGAATAGCCCACGAATACACACTTGACTGCTCTGTGGTCAAGTTTTCCAACAGACGGTCTGTTGTCCTTTACAAAACATACGCAGCCAAACACCTTTAGTGGGAGTATCCCACTATTATTTTCTTGCAATATCTCACATGGAGACTTCCATCCCAGTATCTTCGAGGGCATCATGTTAATCAATCAAGCTGCTGTCCATACTTCATGTCCCCACAGACTATGTGGGACATTCATGGCGATCATCATGCTCCTTGCCACCTCCAGAAGGTGTCTGTTCTTCCTTTCTGTCGCTCCATTATGTCATGGTGTGTATGCACAGGTGGTCTGATGCTGTATCCCTTGGGCTGACAGGTATTCCTCCAGTGCTTTGTTGGTATACTTTGTTCCATTGTCAGATCTTAGTACCTTCACCACTGTTCTGTACTGAGTCTGAACATGTTTATGAAAGTCCCGAAAACAGGCAAAAACCTCTCTTATTCTTCATCAAATACAGGCAGGTGACACGAGAGGAACAATCAATAAAAGAGACAAAATACTTGAAACCATTCATAGTAGTTGTGGCGCACGGCCCCCAGACAACAGAATGTATATCAAAAACAGAAGAGCTCCTATAGCCCGCACCAACATATGAGCTCCTAGTAAGTTTGCCTAAATCACATGCATCACATACTAGTTTCTCCTTATTTGCCTTCTCATAAATAGATAGATACAACCTACTCAAAATACCAAAAGAGAAGTGCCCCAACCGCCTGTGATGGAGTATCAGTGTATCCTCGGCACTCATCTTTGGTCCTCTCATTCTTGCCCTTTCTGCTACATACACCAATGCCGAATCCAGTCTTTCCCGATCCAGGTACCACAATCCATCATGCCAAGTGCCAGTCCCAAGTCTTCGTCCCATCTCCTTCTCCTTCTCCTGGAAGACACCTTAGGAATATCAAAAGAGAGAATGCATTTTAGTTGACGGATTATTGAACTAATGGACAAAAGACTGACTAGAAAAGGAGCATGTAAAATATTGGATAATCTTACTGAACCTGTACAATCGACAGTACCCTTACCGACCACTGGCTGGAAAGTATCATCGACTGTTTGAATGTTGTTTGCAGATACTATGTGAGTGTAGGAAGAGAACTCACTAGCATTCCGTCACGTGTCGAGACGCACCCGAATCGACAATCCAATCCGACGATCTAAGGGAAGACATAGATACAAGGGCGAGTGAGTCAACAGTACCTTCCGATGATGGACATACATGGCGGCATTGCCTCTGGCGAAGACCGAGGTGGACGCCTCCTCAGTCCCACTCCTCCTGTCTCCATCGCTTGATGCTCTCTGCTTTCTCCTGAGTACTTCCAGCATACCAATAGTGCTTGATCCTCCTCAGTATAGGCACCATTAGCTCCCTCCTCGCCTTCTGCTACCAGCAGGTTCGTCCGATAACCTCCTCGACCACCCCGTCGACCCCTACGACCACGGCCACGTCCTCCAAACTGTCCACGCCACCTGAATCTCTCCTTGGGTGGTTTGGTGCAAGCATACCTCAGATGGCCCACCTCTCCGCAGTTGTAACACTGTCGGGGGTCTCCCTTAGGTCATGTGCCGTCTGAATTGGCAACCGCCGGTGATGTCTTCACTTCAGGAGGACCACATGTCCCTGCCTATAGCTTGATATGAGTCTCCTCCTGGATCATGGCCGAGATAGCCTCCTCAAGTGTAGGAATCTTCAGTTGGGCTAGAAGTAGTGTTGTCCTCTGAGCAAACACTGCGGCCAGCCCCTTAAGAAACTTCATCGTCCTCTCCTGCAAACATATCTTTCTCTCCTTACACTTCGGGTCCTCGCAGCTCGTCCGATCTGAGAAGTGATCATAATCCAACCACAGACGCTCCAACTCCGTGGCATACTCCTGTACTGTCTTCTCCCTATACGATGTCATCGATCTCCCCCTTATCTGGAAAACCCTCAAGTTATTCCCCACACCATCGTAGGTTCTCCTTAACTTCTCCCACACGTCTTTCACCATCTCAAGGCCATCCACTGTGGCGGCGATCGACTGGACTAAAGAATTGAGGAGCCAAATGTATACCACCATATGAGTGGACTTCTACTCGTCGCGTCCTGCCGAGCCCTCATCCAGCTCTGTCTTCTCTTCTGACAAGAAACCCTCCAGGTTCTTCCCTGGGAGGGTTCTCCTCACCCGTCGTCACCAACTCAGGTAGATGGCCGGTCTATCAAGCTTTAGATCGATTGATGGAAGCTCCAACTTCGTCAATGTTTGTGTCGCGCTCTCACCAGCCGACAGTTTCATCAGCTTCATCAACGTTGCGACCTCCGCAGAGTCCAACTTCTTGATGATCTCCTCCATCGATCCTCTTTTCCGATCACCTCACACCCGTCCCACGATTCACGTTCGCCCTCTTCGTCCTCTCCTAGACCCGATCATTTCTCTCCCCCATCAGATCTAGGCCTTCGATGTCAACGTCTAGAACGAACCGCGGGAGACGCCAGGAACCGCGGCAGAAGGCTCCACGAGAGTCGCGGCTTCGCGGTGATGGTGGCGGACGAGCGGCGACGGTGGTGCCGGGCGAGCGGCGCGACAACGGTGGTACCGGGCGGCGCGGCAGTGGTGGGACTGGTGGCGGCGCGACAGCGATGGTGGCTAGGGTTTGGGAGGTGGTGGCTAGGGTTTGGGCTATGATACCATGTAGAATATTTTAGAGTAATTGTTATATTTTTATTGATAATCTCTTGGATATTTATAGTCTTACAACCCTTCATCTTACATTAATACCCCATTAAAAAACCCTGTAGAATATTCTAATATCCAACAAATATACCAAAAATATTTTAATATACCAACAAATGGGATACACATACCTGCGACTTTGCCACATCTGCAGCTTCTGCTCTGACTTTCAGCTCCCTCATTTCGCGATAATCATCTTCTACCTTCTCAATTCGGTTAACAGCGGCATGTAATATGTGGCCAACAAGTAACACAATCACAGCAACCCCCAAGGATGTTGTTATAGCTGACCACGGTGGTGGAGGCTCCTGCTTGAACCTGATATTATTAAAACAAATAATTCGAAATTAGATACAACTAATTTTCCACCCTTACAGCCATGTATATGCTTACAAACTGTGTACGGTACCTGCAGTGCATTTCATGCCTCCGAAGAGGGTCCCCGAAGTCAAGATTGCTAATATGCAACTCACCTGAGCCAACAATATCAGGGCCATACATCCTAATTGGCGCATAGGAATTTGTTGTGTCATACACATTAACAATGATCGTTTGCTTGCTGGCAAGTTGCTGAAGAAGTTTCTCCACGAGAGATGGAACATCAAATGATGCACCAAGATACCTGTGAAGAATACATAAAACGGAAGAGAAAGAAAAATTATATGAAAGTAAAACTAGCTAGATTTCACTTTTTTGCAACTGGAAAGAGGAAACAAAAGAAGCTGGTAACATGTCGAATAAAGCACACAAATTACCCCACAGTTGAATCTATACGCTCTTCTGCTGTAGTCTCTGGAGGTAGGTCAGTGTTATACACAGCAAAAGTTAATACCACACCTAAGTGATTGGACTTCAAAAGGTTAAACGGAGAAGTTAGAACCCCTTTCCCACTTGCCCTTGCACGCATTATGTTCTCCCGATCTTCCTGAATAAAAACCCAAAAAGAAAATAATTAGAATCAACCAGGTCGGACTTCTAGGTATCCTGTAGCAAACTAAAGCAACTCTAATGGTCATTACTCCTCTTAGAAAGTTATGAACTATTAATATGTGACCAGTGTGCAGAGTCAATTGTTGGGACTTGTGTTTTTGATATGTCGATCCATTATAGTAAACAATCTGTTACAAGGAAATGCCTTAGTGGATTGAAATTTTGGTTGAATAATATTGAAATATATGCTCTGGATAATTAAGTATACGTAACTTGTATGATCCATACGTTGGGGCCTGATGACCCACAAGTAATGAGGGCTGTGAGATTCGTACCATGTCATTAACATCAATTTTATATTTGTTTTGGAGGCATGACATAATGTCATTAACTTCCTCAACATAACTACCATAGTTTCTTAAAATTCAGTGTAATACCATCACAAACAGTTCAAAATTACCATCGGTTAGTAATACTGACAACCCCTAAAATTCCTTCAAGAACTTTATATATATAACTAACCATCTTACATGCCGGATTAGTTCAGAAAAGCAAATGAAAATGTCCTTCTAATTTTCATAAGGGTTCCAAAGGAAACAAGCATTAATATAGAAGTCAATGGTGGCACCACGTTATGGATTGAGCTTGCACAATCAGTAATTCCTGATTTCCTTTTCCTTCTCTACTTTTGCTCCTAACCTTTTCCTCCTCTAACTTGTGTTCCCAAGAAGGAAAAAAAACATTCAAAACAAAATGTCAATAAACGTATCAGAAGGGACACACTGAATTTCTACTCTAAGAACACTCAGAAAGAATAATTATAAGACAGTACGTAAATAAGATCACCTACATTTAGAAAAGTTCACATTTAGTGTAACGAAAATCAAAGCATCAAAAAAACCATAAAAGATCATATTTTCAATGTTTTTCCACAAAGAATAGAATCATGCCTATGCTTTTAAAAGGAAATGAGAAGAATTTGAAATCACCTTCCCAGACATCATATCAACAGACACAATGTGGGATACAGTTTCCTGAGAGAATATCACAGGTGCATATTCATCTTGAACAGGTGAAGGATCAAGTTTCTCAGGAATGTATTCATCTTGAACCGGGGACTGGTCCTCGCTTTCCATTTTCTTTATCTGCCATCCATGCTGCATCTCAAATTGCTCTCTCAGTGAATGTGGTACTTTCAAAGCATATGCCACACCACTCATCAGGGGCCTTTCAAATGCCGTTCTTGCAGTGTATTCTGCAAATGTTTTCTACAAGGAAGATAAAAATGGAGTCAAAATTTCTACAACAGATCCAGTAAGTCAAAATGTTATGAAAATGCATTGAGAAGCCTATCTACTTCTGGTTATCTGCTAGAGTAAGAAACTGCACAAATATAAAATCCCTAATGTAACATATTCTTTTAGAATTTGCCAAGGATTTTATCCCAAGACCTACCCTCTTCTCCCCTCCCAATACCAAATCCACTTGCTTGCCAAACCTTTTGGTTAACTGTATTATAAATCAATGAAAGAAATCATTGGCTTATCAAATTACCTATGTTGGATGTTTCTCCACAGAATCACCAAATATAAAGGTTACACGAATAACCTTTAGGAAACATCCATATTCTGAATCATGTTGGTTAACTGTATACTAAATCACGGGAAAAGAAATTATTGGCTTATCAAATTATCTATGTTGGATGTTTCTTCATAGAATCAGCAAATAGAAAGGATAGACAAATAATCATTAGAATATACAATTCTTTTGTGATAGCATACCTTTCAACAACACAACTATAAAACAATGTACATTCTAATGAAATATGTTTCACATCTTCGTGAGGACTTGGCCAGGAGGCTTGAGCCTCGAAGCGGGACGTTAAGTCGAGCTGAGTCCAGTTGGCTTCAAGAAACATATTTGTTAATATTTTAGGGTGCACTCCTATTAGATTAAATTTATGATTTTCTGTATGATCAAACATTTAGTTGGCCTAGATTTCTTCTGAACTGAGAAGACATAAGAGAAGGAAGTGTGGTTTTGTTGTAAGATTTTCTCCACCATATTCAATACATAGGCCGTTTACAAGAGACAAAAGTGGGGTAAGTTCTTGCAAATATTATGACACAAAACGATAAAGAATTGGAGCCACAATTATCCTTTACATCCTACTTATTTCTCTTGCAAACCTCAATATAATTATGCCAAGTATATGGAAGAGAAATACTCACACTACAAGAACATGAAAAGAGCAAAAGAAGAAGAATGCATACCTGATCAATGGCAGAAGGAAGTTTCCCATGGTGAAATGTAGAGATGAGAATGGCTAAAGCATGGACATGATTCATACTAACATTAAACTGATCTTGCAACATCCTAGCTCTCTCATCACACATGGTTGCAAGAGTCTCTCTTCTCCTTGAGATGATATCTGCCTTCATGCTCAAAAATATCCATAAAGAGACTAGAACTCCAATAGAGACTCCTAGAAAGAGAATTGACTTCCTCCATCTGCCACCAACCTTTGAGTGGTGTGGCTGGCAAAGTTGTTGTTGTTGTTGTTGTTGTTGTTGTTGTTGCTTCTGATGATTTTGCTGACACGAGGACATCCATAATCTTCCACGACAACCAGAAGCTTTACATACACACACGATCACCACTAAGACCGGCCAAAATACTATCAATAGAAGCTTCAAGAGGTTTCCAGGATGCACTTCTTTGCTCTCTAATGATTTCCTTGTCTGTGGGATATCCTGGGATTCCTAATGAATGAGATATGATACGCAATCAGTATCACATTTCACCAATTAAACGCAGAGCATGTCTGAAATTATGGATTTATGTGAATGATCTGGAACAAAATTAACATAGTGATTCATATCATTCAGACCTAATGACATTTATAATACCATCTTAATAATCTTTAATATACCAAACAGCAATAGCACTTAAAGTTAGAGATCGACGCTAAACCCTCTTCATTTCATTCACATAGTTTTGAAAAGAAAAAAAGGATGCCTCCCAAAGTTATGTTGGTGTTGGATGGGGTTTCCAACCTATGTGGAGAACACTGCACTGCGACGAGCACCACCCGTGTGTCGGAGAAACTCGGGGAGTCGATGACAACAAGGGAGGCTCCTTCCGAGTCCGTATCAGACTGAGTGGTATACCGCCAACATGAAATTATGTCACAAAACCTTCATGAGGTATACCGATGTTGTTGCTACTGCTCCAAAGCGACTTGGCAGTACACCACACCAGCAGAATACCGATGTCGCGGAAGCAGCACATGATGTCTTTCCGAAGTCATCCATCTTTAAGGAAGTCGGCATTACTCGAGCTAATTCACTCGAACGTCAATTGGTGGTGCTTCTTATTTTGTAACATTTATCAATGATTGTTCCAGAAAAGTTTTGGTCTACACTATAAAGACCAAGGATCAGGTGATGCCAAATTTCAAGAAGTTTCAGTCCCCTGTTGAAAAGAAGACGGGCAAAAAATTAAAATGTGTTCGATCCGACAATGGCAACGAATACATTGGTCAATTTGATGTTTATTGCAAAAAGCAAGGAATACGACACCAGAAGTCTCCGTCAAAGATGCGTAGTAGAGCATATGAACATGACACTAATAGAGATTGTACGGTGTTTGTTCTCAGAGGCAAACTTATCGGACAATTATAAGGGTGAGGCTCTAAACATAGTTGCTTATATTATTAATTTGTCTCATAGTGCTCATTTGCAAGGTGATATACCTGACAAAGTATGGTACGGCAAGGAACCACAGTCACATGCGAGTGTTTGGCTGTAAGGCCTCTGTGTATGTACCAAAGGACGAGATATCCAAATTCGAGCCGAAGACGAGACATTGTATCTTTGTCGGCTATGGTCGGGATGAGTCTGGGTATTAGACTCTACAACCCAAAAAGCTCATCAGAAGTCGGAATGTGATATTCGTCGAGAACGAGACCATTACCAACACTCAGAATTCCAAGATGTCTTCTGAGGCTGAAGATTTGCATGAGTTAAGAATCATTTTGATTCGAGTCATTTCTAGAGGATACTGCAGAGACTCCAGATACAGAGAGTCAGTACATGGAGTTGCTCTCAACTTTGGTTATCAGCCAGCTGCTTGTGATTAAGACGACCCTTAGAAGGATGAGCATGCCAAGGAGGTAGTTTCTAAAGGGAATGAGGATGTCGATGCACAACTAATGCCAGAGGTTCAGTTGAGGAGGAGAACCAAAGATTCTGTTGAGAAAAAGCACGAGAGAACATCGATCATCCACGAGGTACTCATCAGATGAGTACGTGCTAAAGATTGATGGGAGAGACCAAAAAGTTCTGCAGATACAAAGGAAGACGAATACATGCAGGAGTGGATGCATGTCATGCATGAGGAGAATTTTTTTACAAAACAATTTTACTTATGAGCTTGTGCGGTTGCCGAAGGACAAGAAGGCCTTGAAAAATCTGGATGTTCAGAGTGAAACAGACATAAGATGTTACTAGTCCCTGATACAAGGCGAGGCTTGTAGTCAAAGGCTATAGTCAACGAAATGGTGTGAATTTCGATGAGATCTTCTCGCCGTCGTCAAGCTATCATCTATCCGGGTGGTGCTAGGTTTAACGGCCAATTTCAATTTGGAGATTGAGCAGAGATGGATATCAAGATAGTATTCCTCTACGGTAATTTAAACATCATTAATGATGTATAGAGATGTGCCCATGCAACGTGAATTTTCTAGCTCACAGCGAAGTCAGGCGTACATGGAAAGCTAGAGAATTTCTGTGAGAAGGGCAAGTCACATTTGGTCCGTCAGTTAAAGAAGAGTACGTATAGTTTAAAGCAAGCTCTGTGACAGTAGTACAGAAAATTGAGTCGTTTATAGGGAAGCATGGTTATGTATGTACGATGTCTGACCATTGTGTTAATGAAATATTTTGTCGATAACGATTTTGTTATTTTATTGTTCTATGTGGATGAAATGTTGTTGGTGGGTCCAAATGTCGCCACTATATCAGAGTTGAAGATGTGATTGGGCATTGCCTTCTCTATGAAGAATTTGGGCGAAAACTATTCTTGGGATAGAGATCAGCCAAGAGAGGGTCCAAGTTATTGTAATTATTCTAGGAGAAGTACATTCACGGAGCACTTCAGTGTTTCGGGATGGATGGATCGAAAAAGTGAACACTCCGATGCAGCTCAATTCAGGCTTACTACTGAACAATGTCCACCGACCGAGGAGGAGAAAGAAGATATGGAGCGAGTTCTGTATGCTTCAGCAGTGAGGAGTCTTATGTATGTTATGCTGTGTACAAGACCAGACATAGCTCACGCAGTTGGTATAATTAGCAGGTATCTTTCCAATCCGAAGATGATACACTAGAGGGCGGTTAAATGGATCATTCATTATCTTTAAGGCATTGTTGATTGAAAGTTTTCATTCGGAAGTGACGAGCCGAAGTTGATTGGGTATATCGACGCTGAGTTGATTGGGTATATCGACGCTGATATGGCTGAAGTGGATAACAGGAGATCGACTTCGGATTATATTATGATGTTTGTTGGTAAAGCGATTGCATAAGTGTTACATTGTCTACAACGAACGTCGAATTCATTACGGCAACGGAGGCTTGCAAGAAATTGTTGTTGATGAAAAGTTCTTGAGGGGGTGGAGATACTACAAGAGAAATATATTTTACTTTGTGATAGCCAAAATATTATAGTGTTATTCATCTTTGGAAAGAACCTGACATTTCATAATCGGTACAAGCACATTACAACTCGGTATACCTGGATACAAGATGTGCTAGAGGCAAAGAATGCGACGCTTGAGAAGGTCCATAGTGAGGACAATACAACGAATATGCTTACAAAGGTTCTACTAAGGAGGAAATTCGAGTTCTGCAGTAGGATCGTCGAAATGGCAACCCCCTTATAGTTGGGAATAAAGAGATTTGTTGGTGTTGGATGGGGTTCCCAACCTATGTAGAGTACATCCTGGAGTGCAACGAGCGTCATCTGTGTCTCAAAAAAGCTCGGGGAGTCGAAGGCGACAAGGGAGGTTTGTTCCGAGCCTATATAAGATGTATGCATAGAGTCATATCAGACTGAGCGATACACCAGTAAAAAAATGTCACAGAACCTTTATGTGGTATACCGCAATATATTGATGTTATTTCTCCCAAACGACTTGGCAGTACATCTCATCGGTGGAATACCGTTATTGGGACCGAAGGTCCAATTTTTATGTTCTAGCAACATCGTTGATTGTGATCAATAGTCCGGGTTATTTCAAGATTATGGTAACTTAAATAAGAGTTTCCTAACCCTAATCTCATCAGATCAATTAGAAAGGAGAATTTCAAGATTATGGTAACTTAAATAATAGTCCGGGTTATTCCAAGATTATGGTAACCTTTTTAATCCTTAGTTGAGGCTTTTCCATATTAGACTCCTATTGTCCCGTGGTTTTTTCCACGTAATTATTGATGTGTTTGCGTTGTGCTTTATGTGTGGTTTTTGAGTCGTGTCTGGGTTGTGTCTTTCTTCGGTCCTCAACAAGTTCTTTCGGTTTGGGGAACGGTATTTTCGTGCTCGTTCCCAACAAATAAATGGAAGCATTCATATTGAACACAATTCATTATTATGCTTTATTGTGTATGTCTCTAGAACGGGCTTGGGGTCGGTTTTTTAGCATGGCGATAACACAGACGTTTGGGCTCAAGTAACAAGAAAAATATTGGATCGGGATTGACATATGCCTCACCCATTGCCAGCGCTATCTAACAATAAAGTTGACCATGTAAAATTTATTTGCTTTTTAATGTCTTATAAATACTACAGATATGCATTATCTTCCATAAAATAATATTTGAAGGTAATACATACCTCTCGATGCGTAATGTCATTGATTACTACCAAAGGCGTGATATAGTCAGGGTCCGGGAAGTCATCTGGCAGTTCATCCATAGATGATGAAATTGACTCCTTGGAGACATACTCATCCAGCACTGAGCACTGATCATGAAAGTCGACTCTCTCTCCCATGCACTGGGATTGGTCCCACTTAGAACACAACATCTTAAGAGCATGAGAGATGCTATTCCCCAATAGCCAGTCAGATATAGACTTATCCAAACATTTCGAGGACATACACTGCACATAAAGAGAATAGGTGAGTATTGAACATCCACAACTGACAAGCTATTCATACTGGCTAAAACAGAATATATTAATTTCAAATTATTCAGAATTGATTGGCTTATTTTACATGAGAAGGTTAGGAGTTTGATGACATGACAACAAGTCAACAACAATCACAAACAAAGCATCTATCCTATATTTTTGGGATCATGTACTCGAGTCCTTTTTAATCCTTAGAGATTCGTTCTATGGATGGTACTTGTGGATATGTGCCCTTGAGTTTGATGGCATTCATAAGCAAACAATTCCTCTGAGTGTAAGATGTATCAATGTTGTGCCAATTAGTGCCAAGATGCCTCCATTTTGACAAAGAGGCACTAGACAGAGATCAGTGTTCACAAAATTTTAAGATAATAATGTTATTTATAATACCAGTACTCATTTCTTCATTGGAATAGATCAAGAAAAATAACTGAAGCTTTTCATTTAAATTCAATTTTTTGTAGCCTGGCGCATTTCAGTCTGTGCACACTATTGACAGGTCAAATCTAACTATTCTTTGGTAAAAAAAATAGGTTTTTCCAAATTGAAGAGGCAACAGCCACATGGTGTAAGAATCCATATTGAAC
This sequence comes from Iris macrosiphon, assembly GCA_036927795.1. Classification (NCBI taxonomy): domain Eukaryota; kingdom Viridiplantae; phylum Streptophyta; class Magnoliopsida; order Asparagales; family Iridaceae; genus Iris; species Iris macrosiphon. The sequence goes on from JAYESA010000009.1 coordinate 7,757,747, forward strand.
AGGCAAGCCTAATGCTACAATTATTCAACTTCGCTAATCAGGAGAATTTATCAGAAGACTTCTCTAATTCGGAGAAAGTCGCACACCTTCTCGTAGATTCCAGACCCATCAAGATCATAAACTCCATATAATAGAAGTTTCTCTTAGTCACACAGCCCGAGTCTATTCCAAGGTAGTCAAAGGCGCAAGGCGCACTCAAGGCGCAAGGCGCACTCAAGGCGCAAATAGTCCAAATCGTCCGAGGCGCAAGGCGCACTTAAGGCGCACGCCCGAGCGACACGAGGCGCAAAATTATATATATATATATATATATATATATATATATATATATATATATATATATATATATATATATTCACATCGGATTTCTACATTGATAAACATGTGTGCTTCAAATTCTCCCATGTCTAGGTTGCAATCACTTTGAATTGAGTGAGTGAAAGAGAAAACAATAAAAAAAAGTACATCAGTTCAAAAAACAGTCTAAAAACAGTACAACAGTTAAAAAAATAGTCTAAACATGTTATTTCTTCACAAGATTTTCAAGGCGCGCCTTAGCTATTCCAAGGCGCTCGAAAAAGGCGCATCTAGGCGCGCCTTAGGTGCGCCTTAAGAATTGCGCCTCGCCTGGAGTGCCCTGAGGCGCTCCCCCTGCGCCTAGGAGCAAGGCGCGCCTTAGGCGCGCCTCTGACTACACTGGTCTATCAGTTTAAGACATTCATGAAAGATCTATATCTAAATGGCAAAACATGAACAGGATTTTCCTCAAGTTCATTGAGTATGATAGAAGTAAAAGGCATCTCACTAAGACGATGATCTAAAACTCTGATTTCCTTGACCCCAATGAAGTAGTGATCTGGGAGGGTCATGGTGCATGCAACCTTAACCGTTTTATGGAGAGGCTATCAATGCCATGCCTAAAGAAAGACAACCTATTGTACGCATGGCTATCTCGCTAACAAAGGAGCTCATTAGGGCCAAAACTGTATGCAGCCTTACCCATTTTATGGATAGACTGTTTACATGACTTGGAACTTGCATCCTCCAGGACCCAGTTCCAAGTCTTACCACTGTCCCCAGGCTACACAGTTAGTACTAGACTAATACCCAAAAAATGATTGACCAAATTCGAACCAAACTTACAAACATAGTCAAGTTTGATAAGGTGCATCTTTCTAACCTGAGAGAACTGGAGGTTGGTCATGCATTCTAAGTTAATGCATAAAATGATTTCTATTTGCACAGCCTATTTCACATACACAAATTTTCACTACTTGCATAAAACCAATCTCTTTTAGCTGAAAGAGATAATTCAAGTCCAATTAAGAAACTTGAACCACAATGTTATCAACATGAAGGTTTTTGCAAAAGCCAAGATTACTATATGTGAGGAGTCACTTGTAAAAGACTTAAAGAGTTGGAATATTCAAGGAGGAAATCTTTTCTCAGTCCACGTGGAAATTAGATTACCCTTTGTTTGTGGTTGTTCTACCTTTGGTAAAATTGTATAAGGAGTAGACTACATCCTGAACCAACTATTAACTATTAAGGTGTTCCTCTCAGATGAATCTACCCGCGTCATCAACACTTCAGTGTCTTTCTATGCATGGTGCGGGTGCAATAAAGTTGTGTATTGTTTCTGGATTAAACTGCTAGGGTGTATAAAGAACAGAAGAATAGCCTAAGTCAAGAATAGGCTCATTCTTAAGAAAAAATTTGCATATAGGGTTACAACAAACTTGCCTCCAAGATTAACTAATTTTTTAATAATTTGTTTGCAGCACAAATTCTTATCCCAAATACTTCAAAACATAACAAAAGGTAAGAGAAAGGAGAGAACTTCTATGTCAGTGCATTGCTGTCTTAATAGAGCCTAATTGTATTGGCTAATGCACACCTATTCGTGAAAATCATCCATCCAGAACTAGTGCACCTGTTAATGATAACATGTGTAACCATTCAAGCTCACTTGTTGGTGGCAAAAAATATGGACCAAATCGGAAAATGATTTGAGCCCCAATAGGGATGTAAGCTATTATGTGCCAAGTAACACTCTAAAGCGTCCAAACTACAAAGGCACATTGGCCCTTGCTCAGCCTGCGCTCGCTTCGCTAGAGGTTTCTTTACAAATAATATTGCATAATATGTCAATCTCATGGTTCACACCCATGAGCTTTTGCGTATGCAGTCATCCTTTAAACATCAGGCTATATATCTGTTATTTGTAGACATAATTCAAAAATATCTACATTTTGCACTTGCAATGCCTAGCAAACTCAACTGAACCTAGGGACAAGGGATCAAGAGATTAGTATCACAATAGATGTCAGTTATCTTCTGGATAGCTATGCTAAACATCAATAACAACCAGCCCTTTATACCCAATTCTGCAAGCTATACTAAACCACCTCACATCTGGATTGATATTTGATAGACAATAGGTTTATGGTAGGAAGCAAGCACACTCCGAAAATATGCATGTATTGTACACAGCCAAGACACTCCAAACTACATCTGGCATGATAAAACAATTATTTGAGCCACTAGCATGATAAATGAAAATTAGAAACACGCCATCAAGGTCAAAATTGAGCATGCATGTAGTCCACTGGATTCTTGAAAAGATGACCCACACAATGTCAAAATTGAGCATGCATGTCTTTGAATTCAGGGTAGCAAAAGGAAGTTATTAGTACATAAAAGTTTCTCCATCTAGCCAATTCTCCAACGGAATCAGAGGATTTAAATCACCACAAGCGAAATCATACTTTAGACCAAACAATACATAGAAGCATCATAAAATTCAAAGAACGCTTATTCACAAGTAAATCCTTGTAAACATATCAAATTTAAAGATGAAACAGAGGAAACCAAAGAACAAACTTTAGGTGTCTGCTCCAATAAACCTTGACAAGCAATATAAGAAATTAAAATTAATGTCCAAAAATAAAAGATCACCAAAATTATAACTTCATGAGCTATCCAACAAAGTCAACATGATAAAAGCTAATAAACACAGCAATACCTGATCCACAGAGGAAAACAGAGAGGCCAAGGCCTGGACTTTGCTCTCACTGACATTGAACTGCTCCAGTGAAACTTGGTTTCTCCTTTCCAGCACACCATAGGCCTTCTCCTTCCTCCACAAAAAGCCACATTCTTTCACTTCACAAAGAACCCACAAAGACCCCATAAGTACACTCAACCCAAGGAGAAGCAAGAACCTGGCTTTCCACTTCCAACAACCGTCACATCCCTTTGCCTTCTTGTTCCTAGTCATTCTAACAAGAAACAACCTTTGTAGCTTCAACAAGGGCTTGGAGCTCATCAAAGATGCAAACTTTCAAGAACAATGGCAGATGAAAGAAGACCTCTTTTTTCACTTGTTATCACTGTCTTCCAGCCAAGGAGACGGTCAAGATCACACCTTTATGTGAAACCAGCCCCAGAAGTGTAGGAATTCTCTCAGAGAGGGGACAGAGATGAGAAAAAAGATGGCTCCTTTCCTTCTCCTTATCCCCCAGAACACATCAAGATCAAACTTTTGTGCAACACCCACTACAGAAAAGGTCCAATAATAATAGAAATCCTAAGGAAACACAGATGGGTTTTTCTCAATATGGGCTACTACTGAATCATTGGTCTCTCTCCCACTGCCCTGTCTGTCCCTCTCTTTTGTTTTCTTCTTCTCTCTCTCTCTCTCTCTCTCTCTCTCTACAATAGCAAGAAGTCGGTACTTAGCATTTGTTGCTTGTGTAGCATGCATCATTATCCCATTATCTAGATGTAAGGCTAAGAAGCTTACTCATAAAACTTTGGGGGAAATAAAACGTTAGAAAGAAGGGAAAAATAGACAAATTAAAATGAAAAGTTTCTTGACTTCTTTTTCTTGGACTTGTTGGTTAATTTCTGGAAATAGGAAGTAAGACATATATATACAATTTACTTCTTTCTTGTATTTTTTTTTTTTCTTTGGGGGTTCTGCTGTTGTTTCTGACAGTGGAGTCTCTTTTACTTTTTCAAGGGACTTCACCATTGGCCATTTTAAAGAGTGATGTCTCCCTTGTTATTATTCTACTTTTGTGAAGAAAAAAATGTACACAATAAAATATGGATGAGAAAGGAAATTCAAGATACGAAGAGAGAGAGAGAGAGAGAGAGAGAGAGAGAGAGCAATCTAGAATGGACACGTAGTCTGCAGAGAGAGTAGGGCCCACAGCCACAGTTGACAGTATTCCTCTCATCTCTTTTTCTTTTCTTTTATATTTAATATCAGAGTTGACAGTAAATTAGAGCAGAGCATATTATGTAGGTTATGTACCACAAGATGCGTCATATATACACTAGTCACTAGGTCGGGCTCCCTAATTTTGCCCCTATTAGTACTTATTTGCATTTTATTTTAAAAATTAAGATATATTTGCTTTATTATATTTTGGCTAAATTATAACTTGATACACCGAAAATATTATCCTGGTAGTAATATGGTGGATTACCTTGGAGTAGATCAAGATTCGAATTCTCCTTCTTCCGGTTGATGGCTGAACTAGGTATATCAAAAAAATAACTTAATATCTTCGACTATTCCAAATGTTCAACTTGATACTCTAAACTTTGATATGTGCTAACTTAATACTATTTCTTAACTAATATTTTCAACTTGGTATCCTTCGTCATCCAGCGTTAGATTTTTCTTTTTTTTAAGTATAAAAAAAATGACCAAAATGTCTCAACCATTTTCTCCCAAACCCCTCTCCACCCCCCACCCCCCCCTCCTCCCCTCCCCTCCCCTCCCTTCTGTGCGCCCCCTGGCTCCCCTTCCCCCCTTCTCCACTCCTGCAGCTCCACCCCTGTTATTGTCGCGCGCTCCTCCGCGCGCCGTTGTTGTGTTGTCGTCGATGCTCCTGGCACTGCTACTGTCATAAGGGGGGCTGCCGGAGAATAGAGTGGGGGAGAGAAAATTGGGGAAGTATTGTTGCTATTTACCTCTTTTTTTAACACTATTTGATATAAAACTGTATGAGAGTATTAAGTTAGCAATTATCAAAATTCAGGATATCAAGTTGAACATTTAGAATAGTTGAGGGTATCAAATTGTAATTTAGTCTTATATTTTTCATTTTTCTTGTCTTCAATTTTTGACAAAGAACTCGAATGACCATTATGGTTATCGAGAAGAGGCATAAGACCCACGAATGACGGAAGATCAATGAATCGAGAACACGGAGACGTATCATTTATAAATTTTGGAAAATAGAGACTCCGGACCAAAAAAATGTGCAACGCATCATGTAAAAAGTCGTTAACGTTACGTCGGACATCTAAAAAAAATGACTCTATTTTTTTTGTTGGCTAATTAGAGTTTAGATCCTGAATTTTATATCAACTTAGAGTTTAAATTCTAACTTATCCAATTAGAAATTTTAGATCATATATTTTATTATTTTTTTATTCTATTATTTCTTTCATGTTTGATAATGAAAATTTTCTATATAGATTAGAAAAGATATAATAGAAGAAGAAGAAAAATCAGAGTCTAAATTTTCTAGTTAGATATGTCAGAATTTAAATTCTAAGCTGATATAAAATTTAGGAACTAAACTCTAATTAGCCTTTAAATTTATTTTATAATTTTTTTTTTTAAAGAAATTCCCATAGCTCAACACAGTGAACAATTGGCTATGGCGTTGGACACAATTTAATCATAAAATAAACATCAAATAGATAAAAGAAAGAAGGAAATAATGAAGCATGTCAACGAAATGTGAACCCATCCATGAAAATGGTGGTTCAAACCTTTGTACTTTTTGCTAAAAAAAGATTTAAAATTGTAACATATGTGAAGATTATAAAAACTAGGTATTTATATAAACTAGAGCAAAATATTTTAAATTGTTGATGTGTGTGAACATGTTACTTACAGATTCTACACTGAACAGGTGAGGTGGGTTACATGGGGTTTAAGTTGAGCATGAGTCTTAATCATGCTGACAAGTTAAACAGAGAGAACGTAGTACATGTTTCTAAAAAAATAATGTCTCAATAAATTAGGAAAAATGAATGTAAAAAATAATATTATTTATAAGCCAGCTATTTTGGGTGATACCATCATCCATAACATAACGATAATGTGATGGCAATTTTAGTATTAGAAAATCTTGATCACAAATAAAATTTTAAAAAAAAAATGTTATCTGTAACACTAAAATCATTGTCGCGTCTACGTTACGTTAGCATCTCGTTTTAGTGTTAAAGAATCGATTAAAAGAAAAAAAATTATGATAGAATTCAGAATATCAAATTAGAATATAAAAAAATAAAAAATTCTCAAAAATATTAAATATAACACTAATATCGTTGTCACGTCGTCATCATGTCATTGTCATATTATGGATGATGATATAATAAATAAATAAAAATTCGAATTGTGAATATTATTTTTTAGCATGCAAAGTGTGAACCCATTCTCAAATTTTGAAACCCCAAGCTGTTGATATCGTCATAACATCAACACTAAATTGATAAATGACTTGTGCTTCATCAATTAATTCTAAATTTTGATTTATATTAAGCAGTCAGATCATCTCCAACGAGGATTTATATCTCTCATATTTCTATGATATTTTTTTTTTTAGAAACAAATTATCTCAATGATTGTTTATATCCAAATTTTTCTCCTATGTGACTTTGATGTAGGATGGAGAATGAATTTCTATAAAAAAAATTACAAGTAGAAACTCTCGTACAAAATTTTATCTCTCGTAACGGATCCTACCTACATCATTGAATTGTTTCTTTTATTTTTCGTCACGTACGATAAAAATGAAGAACCATTGGAGATTATTTTTTCTTGTGTATAATTTTGATGTAAAATTTCTTCTAAATAGATTATAAATTTTCTTAAAGTACAATAACAAATAACAAATGGGATAAAAACTTCAATTTTAGAAAAAAAAAAAAAAATCATTGGAGAGAGGGCCTAAGGAATTTTAAATTTTAAGTTATCAAGTCCAACAACATATGATATCTCCCATCACTCCTTCCAAAGACATTTGAACCATCTAAGGTTGGACAGCTGTTTCCTAACGGCCACCTAATTAATGCCTAATCCCTATGATTTAATTGCTAGTAGCAGGTCATAGGTGGTAGTAGTAGTAGTAGTAGTAATAGTAGTAGTAGCCTTTAAGCCAACTCTGAACTTGTCAACCCAGAAGTGGTAAAGAAAACAGAGCACCATCACCCAACTGAAACCTACTAATCTTGACCCAAAAATGGGTAGGTGAAATAATATATGAGCCCATTTGGAAATTGTTGCACCAACCTCCAGAAGAAAAATGAGAATAGTGACACAGCAACAATGCACTATATAAATGATATGATTAGTGAGGAACTAATCATGTTGAATAGTGATGGATATTAAGATAAGGGAGCATAATCTTTACCACTGGGCCCTCTTCTCAAAACTAAGACTCATGGCCCCACCAATCAGTTGGTAGCTAGGTGTGACATAGTTAGTTGGCACGTGAAAAAATATGTATCAAATAGTATATATGCTCTAGTTTTCTTCTTTGGCTAGCTAGCCTTATGTCATACAAGATCTTCAAAGGAAAAAAAATTTGAATGGGATGTGAGATGTTTTTTGTTTTTAAGGAAGTGAAGGTCATTTCAGCCTATATAGAATACAAGGTATTTATTTATTTTTAAATTTTTTGATGATATGTCCAAAAAGTCAAATCAATTTGTATTCATATTCATATCTAAATAAGAACATATTAGTTGGATTAAGAGTAATGTTATTCGTATCTTCAAATTATTCTTTTAAATTATTATTTCTTATGTGATAGCTGACGTGATGTGTTAAATTGTGTTATGTGACATCTAACATGTTAAATTTTAACTAAAAAAATTTAATTATCCAAATTGAATGTTAATTTGAATGTTGATTTATTTAGTAATAGGGTCTCCAAAGTATCCAGTATTTGACTTTGGGTCTCAAAATTACTGTTCACTAGCCTACGTAAACAGTGATTTCAAGACCCAAAGTCTAATGTCGTATACTTTAGAGATCCAAAATCTAATTTCAACTATTATGTGAGACCCTATTACTAAATAACCCTTTGTCACGCCCCAGTCCCAAAATGACGAGGGACTGGACACGTGGCAATGGCCAGCAGCACGCACCGATGGACAACCCAATTTAATGGATCCATCAGGGCATGCTTAAGCTGTAGTCTAACAAGAAATAGATCCAATGATACAGGTCACAGTCTATACTAATCTCATCCACAACAGATAATCACAGATTAAATGCCAGAAATAATGCAATAGAATAAATAAGCAATCTCAAATAAGTGTCTCGGGAACAATCCAAGAATATGTCTGGTACATCAATGCAAATAGACAGAAAATAAATGAACTGAAAATGGAAATACTGAGTATATGAAGCCGGTACTCAGGAGAAGTCTTCTGCCACGATCTCGTCCTCAAGTTCCTGTTCTGTTCCGAGAAGTGCTCCTGTTCCGTACACCTCGGGGTAGATCTCTTCGGCTATACCTGGGGACATAGTCCATTCCAGGTCCTCAGGGGACATAACAAGGTACAGAAAATACAAGCCAAAATAAATGCAGTGCAGCAATAAATGAATCAATAGGGTAACTATATAACCAGCTAAGTGATATGCAAGTGAGAGCATCACGAGTACTCAGGCTGAGACCACTACAAGCTCTGTGTCGGGGAGCCGGTAGCAGTAATAACTAATAGAGTGCCTAGCTCTGATATAGAGTCTGAGGCCTCACAATAAATATATCACTAATAGAGTGCCTAGCTCTAATATAGAGTCTGAGGCCTCGCCAGATTAAATATATATATATATATATATATCAGCCTGTAGCCTGTGTGTCTCTCCCCACCCAATGTAATCACACGTCTCATGTCCATGACACGCAAGATCATAACTAATGCAGCAGTCATATAATGTCTAGGAATAAACTGTCCATGTCATAACCTGTATCCTATACAGAATCACCGTGAATATCTCAAGAGGATTCTGTCTCATGAATAGTGTCAAGTGTCCTGGGTCCTGTTGTACTTGATAGGACAAGTACCAAGAGTATGGGTATCGAATGTCCATCTCTAATGACGTACCCAACACCGCGTACGGGGTTGGCACCCGACTATGATCGGACACTAAGTACGTCACACGTTTCCTAGGTTAAGCAGTTAAAACAAGGTTTACATTTAAATCCACAAGAAATCAAGTAAAATACTATGTCAAGAATTACTGAGAATTGGCAAGGTTTACTTGCCCACTGATGCTAAATAAGTAGCAAGCTGCAGGGTTTGGCAAGGTACACTTGCCTGTGGTTCCGGCTCTGATTGCTGCTCTGACTTCAGCTGGAATTGCAGACGGTACTCCGGTTGCTGAAATAAACCTCACCATCAGATCCAGAAATTATCAATCAGCTAGAAACGCCTGTTCTTGAGTCCAATTTGGAGACAAGAGCAGAAACGACAGTTTCGGGTCAAAACGGGGTCCACATGTGGGCCCGCTTTGCACCAAAAAATGCGTCAGGGTCAAAGGTCTCCAAATTCACCAAACTTAGTGTCAACAGGTCAGGAACGATGATACGAACCCAATGGAACTTCCAGAATTGGATTTCGATGAGCCGATCACGAAATCGCCCGTCGAGCGGGGCCTGTGGGGCCCACGACACGCGATTTCGTCAACGTTCTCAGAATCGAACCAAACTTGGGTCACAGGACCAGCGTATCGCTACGAGTCCGATGGCGCAAGTTCCGTTTCAATCCGACGTGTGTACACAAAGTTAGGTCGCAATTCAGAAAAGTCGAATACGGGGCGATGTCTGCGGATACGCGTTGATCCCGGTGTGCACGCACACCCGAATCAGCTTCTGCGAAATCTCGCACGTCCGTATCGACGACGCGCACGTATCTGTGAAGACCGCGCGCGACCAAGTCGTCCCGTTTGGTGGGGCGTACCCAGTTCCGGGGTGAAACAGGGTCTGGGTTTTTCCTGTTTTTGGATCGCGGTGTGCTATCACCACAGGACGCGATGCCCCGAGCGGTTTGTCCGGACATCGAGAGGGTCATACAGGCTTCGCAACGCAATTTACGGAATCGAAATCTGAGCTACGAGCAAGAAAATACACGCACCTGTACGGGACCCGAAAACCGGGGTCTGAATCGTGTCCTACACGACACAGGACACTGTGTCCTGTGTCCGACACAGGAAAATAGGAATTAGGGTTAGGGTTTGGGGTTCTGCGGCGGGGACGGCGGCTCTGCGGCGGCCGGGCTGAGGCGGAGGGGACCGGGGCAGTGGGGGCACGCGACGGCGCTCGGGGACGGCGGCTGGGAGGGCCTGCGGTGGAGGAGAGGAGAGAGGGGGCTGGGCTGGGCCGACGGAGGCGGCTGGGACGCTGAGCTCGCTGACGGGGAGGAGGGAGAAAGAAGGAGGAGGCCGCGGTGATCGTCGTCGGCGTTGCAGGCGGTGGAGGCGAGTCGCTGGGAGGAGGAGGGCCGGGCGGCTGCAGCGGTGAGGGTCCTCGGCGGCACGGCGGAGCTAGGGTTAGGGCTAGGGCGGAGGTCGGCGAGAGTTGGGGGTAGCCGGAGAAGGAGAATCGAGGGGTTTTTATAGGCCGGGGAGGAGGCTGGGGGGGGGCCGAGAGAGGCGGAGGGGAGTGGGGGTCGTGGGCGAGCGAGGCGACGCGGGAAGCGGGCGCCGCCGGAGAACGCGGGGGAAGGGTCGTGGGGGAGACGGGTCTGCCGAGTCTGGGTCGGGTCGGGTTGCGGGTCTGGCCGACCCGCCCGACCCGCTAGGCCGGGGATGGAATGGGCTAGGCTGGGCCCACTGGGCCGGCCCAATGGGCTGGGGTCAGAGGGATTGGGCCGGGCCGGGCCGAAAACAATAATAATACTACTAATAATAATAATCAATAAATAAATAATTAAATAATAGTTTTTAGGTGTTTTAAAATAGGTCCGGGGTTCGATAAATTCCAGAAAAAAATTGCCCTAAGTCCAGTTTTTCATTTTACACCCAAAAATATTATTTCCATAATATTTTAACATTGTTTATTATCATTTAAAAATTATTGAATAATTAAAACCCTGTTTTTAAATTACAGAAAATTCCCAGAAAATTTCAGAAAATTGTGAAAAATCCAGTTTTGAAAATTTTAAAAAATCAGGGGGTTTACACCCTTGATTTTAATTTTAAAATTTGTCATAGCAGCTGTCATATAAGTAAAAATAGTTCAGAGGAACAATTTGAAGGTACAAATAGCAATATTCCTATATTAATGGACGAGTAAATAATTCCAAATTTTTTTTTCGTTTGGTGCTCGCTTTTTTCTTAAATTAATTTTTTATATCATTTGAAACGAGAAGATGGAATCTAAAAATGATGGTTCATTAAAATGAATGTTCTGGAAAAACAATCTCCTCATGTTTTTTGAAAAAAGAAGAGGAAGATATAAAAGACTTGAACATCAAAAGATTTTGAAGGCGAGGAAGCATGGAAATTGACAATATTGATCACATAATTTGTAATAAATTATAATGGTCTTATATAAGTTATATACTAACATTGACAGGTGATAATCAAAGTTGATTGTTTTAGTTAAGTTAATAATTGTGCTATGTATGAACAATTGCTTTATATTTAAGCGATTTTCTAACGTACCCTCATGGCAAATGATCATAAGATACATTTCATATTTCTCATTTGGCATAAGGTGCAATTAAGTGTATAAATTAATATTTCTCAGTTGGTATGAATTAATTGAAATTTTGTACAATTATTTGATATTTGATGCAATACATGAGTGTATTCACAATCAAAATTGGTAAGTGACAATACAAAAATAATACAAATACAAACAATAATAAAAATAATATTTTATTATTTTATTTTTGATGTCCGAGGTATATATTTGGGACTTGGTACAACTCTTTCGATCACGACCTGAAAGGTGCCCACTCAAAAATTCGACTAGTATGTCCATACTTGATCTAGATGTCCGTAAATACTTTTCTATTTCCGCCATTTATTTATTTATAATAAAAATAAAATTCATTAATATGCATTAAATGTAACTTAATATGTATCTGGAGGACACATGTTAGACAAATTCTCAATTTAAAATGATAGTCAAATGTTTAATTCATAGTCAATCTCATAACAATTAGTTCTAGACATATGTCAGTTGTCACATGCTCTGGGGTCTGTAGCCTGTACAAGGCCGGATATTGATCATAGAAAAATGCTAAGTTTACTACTCGATGTTTACAACCCTCTTTCTTCCCTCTCCGTCTCCCGTTTGTCCATTCTGTCCGCTATGTGGACTACATCCGGCTCTATCTTTCATCTAATAAATAAATGTCCACATATCTTCCTCATCCAATGGACGGTCATCACGTGGACGTCATGTGGCAGTTATAGAAAAAATATAAGCATTTGGTTGTAGACGTAGCATTTTCCATTGATCATAATACATGACTTATTTTGTTGACTACTGTTGGACTAAAATAAACTTAATTAATAGTTATAGCATTCCTCTTAAATTCAAAGGTAGGTACGTGTTGGAATATTATTTCCGAGAAGTAAAGATTCGTTGCCTAACTATATTTCCATCTTCTATTTTTCATAATATAATAAAATTTTAAAACTGTATATATATTATCATCAATTAATTATTTTTAAAAATTAATATTACATAAATATTGTTAAAAAATAAGTAAATTTGTTATAAATACTACTACAAGGATTCGAACTCAACCAACCAGAAAGAATACTTCTCACCTTAATCACAAAAGTTAGAAGAGATGTTTGTTTATGATTAGATAATATTACGTAGCTAACCGTTTCAAAACTCTTTATGAAAAGTAGAAATATATCCATAACAAATTATAATTAAAATATAATCAAATATATAAAAAAATTCTAATTAAAAAAATCTTAATTTAAATATATTTAAATATTTAAATAAATTTATATTAATTTTAGAAAAAAAAACTATTTTACGTGCAACGCACGTGAATTTACTAGTTTATTTAACAAGAATGTGATTGAATCTTGATAATGGTCAATACTAACCAGTGAATATTATAAACAAACATTTATATTTGATAATAAAATCACTTAATAAATAAGGAGATATTTTAGCAAATGTCTCCATTCTAAATGTAGAAACTAGTATATACCTTAACTTTTTTCAAAACTAAAAAATGTCCCCATTATTTGTATGAAAATATATAAGAAGAAGAAAAAGATATATCCCTACTATTTTTGTAAACACCCTAAATTTCAGAAATAAAAGTTAATACAATTTTTTCCGTATTTTTGGTGTTCTTCTGGAATTTAAAAGCTAAGGTGATTGTGGGTTAAATAATTTTAAGTGTGGTTTAATGGGGTTAAAATATTCTGGAAGTAAAAATTTACTGTGTATAATGGAGAACCGGACGCAGGGCATTTTCGGTGAATTTATTGGACACCGGAGCAATGTATCGAGGACCTTAAGCTGTTGGATTGGGAACCAAACCCAAATTCGAACCAACCCAGACCAAACCCGACCCGCTGCAAACCCTAGGCGGCCGCCAACACTGTAGCAGCCTATAAAACCCTCCTCGTTTTCCGTGCTCAGCCATCTGAACCCTAGCCGCTCATCCCCATCGCCGTCGTACCCTGAACCCTAGCCGCTCATCCCCATCGCCGTCGTACCCTGAACCCTAGCCGCTCATCCCCATCGCCAGCGACCCAACCCTCGACCTTTTCCCCTCCGCGCGAGCAGCCATCGACCCCGACACCGCCGAATCCCAGCCCCGCTGTCGACTCCAAGCCGAACTCCGACGCCTCCCATCGCTGTCCTCCGCGATCCGTCAGTCGTCGACGTAGCCGCCGACTTCACAGCGGACCGATCTGACCCAGGCCGCCGCCGCCGACCGATCTGAACCCGCGGCCATCCCTTTCGAAGGCTCGACTCCGCCGGAGTCCGCGGGACGCTGCCACTTTCGACGATCAACTCGCGGCCTCACCCCTCCGCCGCGAGCACAGTCCACCCCGAGCGCGACTCATCCGCCTCACAGCAACTCCGTGGACACGAGGAAGCAGAAATTCTGAACCAGGGCACGGAATTGGCTTTCGGACACGCGGAAAACAGAATTCGCGGAGCACTGTTCAGGTATTGATTTCTCCCAACTCGCGACTCCGTTTTCAATTCCGTCGATTGCTATGCGTAGACTGTATACCCCTCTCGGTGCCCGTGCAATTCGCTCGGTGCATCGCGTCTTGTAGTGGTCATACACCGCGATCCAAAACAGGAAAAAACAACGCCCTGTTTCATCTCGGAACTGAGCCCGCCCCGCCAATCGGGACGACTTGGTCGCACGTGGTCTTTACCAAACTGTGCGCGACGTTGATACGGTCGTGTAGGATTTCGCAGAAGTCGATTCGGAGGTGCGTGCACCCCGGAATCAACGCGTATCCGCCGACGACACCCCGTATCCGCCGATTCTGAAATACGCTGTAACTTCGTGTACACACGTCAGATCGAGAAAAAAACTTGCGCCATCGGATCCGTAGTAATACGCTGGTCCTGTGAGCCAAGTTTGGTTCGATTCTGAGAACGTTGACAAAATCACGTATCGTGGGCCCCACAGGCTCCACTTGACGGGTGATTTTGAGATCGGCTCATCGGAATCCAATTCTGGAAGTTCCGTTGGGTTCGTATCATCGTTCCTGACTTGTAGACACTGAGTTTGTGGAATTTGGAGACCTTTGACCCTGACACGCTTTTCGGTGCAAAGTGGCCCACAGGTGGAACCCGCTTTGGCCCGAAAATGACCTTTTTGCCCCTGTGTCCAAATTGGACGTAAGGACAGGCATTTCCAGCTGTTTGACATCTTCTGAGACTGTTGGTGATAATTATTACAGCTTTTGGAGTAGTCCCTACCGGATCCACAGATACCAGGACGACAGTTGTTGATATCCGAACATCAGGCAAGTGTACCTTGCCAAACTCTGCAGTTTAGTTATCTATTTTCCTTGCTTTATATATATTGCTGTGCATGCTCAACCTAGGACCGTGTGACGTACTTAGCGTCCGATTATCAGTCGGGTGCCGACACTGTATGCAGTGTTAGGTACGGTCATCTAGAGATGGACATTCGTGACACTTTATTCTCGTACTTGTCTTATCAAGTACCATATGACCCAGGACACTTGACACTATTCATGAGGCAGGATTTTCCCGAGATATTCGTGGTGATTCTGTATAGGATACAGGACATGGACAGTATATTCTTAGATACCTTATGACTTGTTGCATTAGCTATGATCGCGCTTGACATGGGCATGAGACGTTGTGGTCATGATATGCGTGGTTACATTGGGTGGGGAGAGACACACAGGCTACAGGCTGTATTTATGTATATCTTCTATTATTGAGAGGTCGTAGACTCTCGTAGTAGAGCTAGACCCACTACCGGTTATTACCGCTACCGGCTCCCCGACACAGAGCTTGTAGTGGCTCAGCCTGAGACTAGTGATGCTCTCACTTGCATTTACACTTAGATGGTTACATATTTACCCCTTTGTTTCATTTAGTTATATATTGCTGCACTGCTTATCTGTATTTTTGGCATGAGCTTTCTTGTACCTTGCTATGTCCCCTGAGGACCTGGATCCGGATTTTGTCCCCAGATTTTGCAGACGAGGTTTATCCCGAGGTTTACGGGACCGGAGCAGGAGCTGATCCAGGAGTTGTACCACCATCCGAGGACGAGGACTTAGCTGAAGACTTCTCTTGAGCATCCTTGTCTATGCTCAGCTTTTATTATTTATTTCAGTCTTTCATATTCTGGTCAGATGAACCATTGTACTAGATATTTATCGGGTTGTTCCCCGAAGTACTATGTGAGACTTGCTGATGATTTACATTCCTTATTTATTCTGTGGATCATGTTTATGTCTTGTGTGGATGAGATTAGTTGTACCATGATTGTCGTAGACTTGTTTTACAGCTTAAGTATGCCCTGATGGATCCTTTATAGTGAGTTGGTCCATCGGTGCGTACTGCTGGCCGTTGACACGCGTCTGGTCCCACGGTATTTTGGGACTGGGGCGTGACATGGTTTTTGTGGTGGCCCATGCAGGTCTACGACTAAATAGTTCGGTTTCAACTTAGGGACCGGACCAGCCTGCCCTAAGGATAGTATGAAATATAGGATCTCATCCATTATTTAACCAGTTGTTGAACTCTATATCGATCTCGAATTTTGTTACTTGAACTGCATCCTGTATTGATTCCTCTGAGCGTTCTCACAGTTTATATTTTGATTGCAGAGCAATGGATTCCGGGAACAGAGAGGATATTCCTTTGGATACGCCACACGACGCTGTGGTTACTTATGGAGACGGAGTGACACCAGGGGATGGAGGACAAGCATCGCAGAGTGATCAAACCGGACAGCCTAATCCAAGGTTCCGGAGAAATGACATCCCACCTCCACCACAGTTCACTCCCCAGATGCCAGTATTCCCGCCAGGACAAGCTATGGACGGGCAACAAATGTTCCAGATGATGTATGCTATGATGCAAGCACAGCAACAGATTCAGCAGGAGGCCCATCGGCAGGAGGCCGAGTATCTGAGGACCAGCCTGGTATCCGCATTGGAGCAGGCAAATCCCCCAACGAGGCGAACAGCGACGGGATCTATCACTGATTTCCGTCACCTCAAACCTCGCACATTTTCTGGTAAGGAAGGGCCAACGAAAGTTCATGAGTGGCTCACCAATATTCAGCATCAGTTGGAAGCCGCTGAACTTCCGAGAGAGAAGTGGATGACTGCAGTTAGAATGCAGTTAACTGATAATGCGCACCACTGGTGGTTAGCAAAAGAAAGGAGGCTCGGACAGGACAGAGTCACATGGGAAGAGTTCTCTAGACTCTTCCAAGAGATGTACATCCCGGCAGTCGCACGGTCAGAGCTCAGAGACAGGTTCAACCGCCTTATCCAAGGCAGCATGTCAGTGGAGGAATATAATGCGGAATTTATTCGCCTGAGCCGCTTTGCCCCGACATTGATTTCGACGGAGGAAGAAAAAGCAGAGAAGTTCTTTGACGGCTTGAAGTTCGAGCTTCAGAGAGTGATTGGATCGGTAGCACCTACCTCTTATACCGATGTCCTTGCAGCGCGTCGCTAGAAGGGAGACTAACCTGAAGAGGCCTATCACATCAGCACCATCCAGGCCAGCACATGGGGATTCGGCAAAGCGAACCCAGAGGGGTATGCCAGATAGAGCAGCACATAGAGACAGACCTCTTCCTACTTGTCACCACTGCGGCAAGGTAGGACACATTGAGAAGGAATGCAGGCGTAAGTTGGGACTATGTTTGAGCTGCGGATCCAGCCAGCACTTTTCCAGGGACTGTTCCGAACGCCGAGACGGAGCACCAAGACTAGCATTGCCTGCACCACGACCAGCTTATCCAGCAGCAGGAGCCCAGCAGACAGGAGTTGGTGGAGTCAGACCACCAGCCCCAGGAGGAAATCAGCAAAGACCACCACTGGCACCACTGGCAGCCCTATTTCAGCAGCAGCAGCAGCAGCAGAGAGGTCCAGCTCAGGGACGGGGACAGGCATTCCCATTAGCTGTTGAGGAGGAGGCTACAGCAGGCGAGGTCATCGCAGGTACTATTTTAGTAGCTTCATTACCTGCTGTAGTTTTATTTGATTCTGGAGCATCGCATTCATTTATAGCAGCTAGCTTTGTAGCCACCCATAGAGTAGCTACCGCACCCCTCCCGAAGATGAAGAGGATTCTTACGGGAGGTGGTATTATTCCGGTTAGTGACGTCTGTAGATCATGTTCTGTAGTCGTATGTGGCCGAGAAATGCGAGCGCAGTTTCTGATATTTTCTATGCCGGATTATGATGTCGTACTTGGTATGGACTAGTTAAGTCAGTACCATGCGACTCTTGATTGTCGACTTGGGCGGGTTATATTTAGACCGCCAGGACACCCAGAATTCGAGTTTCTCCGAGGAGCAGTAGAGCAAGGAGTTCAGCCTACTCTTAGGGTATTATCTGTAGAAGAGGAGACAGGTTACCCAAGAGTCATATCAGAATTTGTGGATGTATTTCCTGATGATCTTCCAGGTTTACCACCTGATCGGGAAATAGAATTCACAATAGACTTAACTCCAGGAGCAGAGCCAATCACTTCATCAGTTTATCGGCTAGCACCTAAGGAGTTAGTGGAGTTGAAGGAACAGGTAGATGATCTGTTGGAAAAGGGTTTCATTCGCCCCAGTGTTTCACCTTGGGGAGCACCCATCTTATTTGTGCCGAAGAAGGATGGAACAGTACGGTTGTGCATTGATTATAGGGCACTAAATGCTGTAACCATCAAGAACAGGTATCCCTTACCACGCATTGATGATCTATTCGATCAATTGAGTGGTGCAAGGGTATTCTCGAAGATTGACCTTAGATCCGGCTATCATCAGATCAAGGTGAGAAAGGAAGACATCCCGAAGACAGCTTTCAGGACAAAATATGGGCATTATGAGTTCTTGGTGATGCCGTTTGGTTTAACCAACGCGCCAGCAGTGTTTATGAGCTTAATGAACAGGGTCTTTCATCAGTTCTTGGATAAATTCGTAGTAGTGTTCATTGACGACATTCTCATATATTCCAAGAACCATGAAGAGCACGAGGAGCATCTTAGAATTGTGCTAGAGACCTTGAGACAGGAGAAGTTATATGCCAAGCTCAGTAAGTGTGAGTTCTGTATGGACAAAGTACCTTTCTTGGGGCACATCATATCAGGAGAAGGACTTTCAGTGGATCCAGAGAAGGTTGCAGCAATTGAGACATGGCCTACACCCACATCAGTCGCAGAGGTGAGAAGTTTTCTCGGACTTGCGGGATATTACCGAAGGTTTGTAGAGAATTTCTCGAGGATTGCAGAACCAATGACGAAGCTGACACGAAAGGATCAGGAGTTTGTATGGACAGAAGACTGCCAGAAGGCTTTTGAAGAACTGAAGAGAAGATTAACAACAGCACCTGTCTTGACTCTTCCTTCAGGGTCAGGAGGTTTTGTTGTTTACAGTGATGCATCAGGCAGCGGATTAGGATGTGTTTTGATGCAACATGGGAAAGTTATTGCTTATGCGTCAAGACAGTTGAAGGACCACGAGAAGAACTACCCCACACATGATCTAGAGCTAGCAGCAGTTATATTTGCACTGAAGATATGGAGACACTATCTTTATGAAGAGAGAGATCGCGAGATTTGTGGCTAAATGCTTAGTATGTCAACAAGTGAAGACGGAACATCAGAGAACTGCAGGTATGTTACAGCCGCTTCCGATACCGGAATGGAAGTGGGAGCATATCACGATGGACTTTGTCACAGGATTTCCGAAGAGCCCCAGCGGAAGAGACGCAGTATGGGTGATAGTGGATCGACTCACTAAATCGGCACACTTCTTGCCATTTAGAGTTGGACAGTCCACAGAGGTACTAGCTGACATGTATATGCGACAAATCGTCAAATTACATGGAGTACCTGTTAGTATTGTATCGGATCGAGATTCGAGATTTACATCTCATTTCTGGAGAAGCATGCAAGAGAGTCTAGGCACCAGACTCAAATTCAGCACGGCATACCACCCGCAGACAGATGGACAATCGGAGCGCACCATTTAGATCTTGGAGGACATGTTGCGATCATGTATGCTAGATTTCGGAGGATCTTGAGAAGATCATTTGCACTTAGTAGAGTTCTCCTACAATAACAGTTATCAGGCCAGCATCCAGATGGCACCATTCGAAGCTTTATACGGAAGAAAGTGCAGATCACCTGTGTGTTGGAGTGACGTTGGTGAACGTCAGATACTGGGACCAGAATTGGTAACGCAGACAGTGGAGAAGGTGAAGCAGATACAGAATCATCTACGAGCAGCTCAGGACAGACAGAAGCATTGGGCAGATACACACAGGCGTCCCCTAGAGTTCAAGGAAGGAGATCATGTGTTCTTGAGGATTTTGCCCACTCGTGGTACTATCAGATTCGGGAGCAGAGGCAAGCTGAGCCCAAGGTATATTGGGCTATTTGACATTCTAGATCGCGTTGGTGAGGTGGCTTACCGGCTTGCATTACCTCCATCCTTAGAGGGAGTGCATGACGTATTCCACGTCTCACAGCTGCGAAGGTACGTGACCGACCCAAGTCACGTAGTCGATCATTCAGAGATCGCAGTAGGCCCGAGCTTGAGGTATGAAGAGCAACCAGTTGGCATCCTCGAC
This sequence comes from Iris macrosiphon, assembly GCA_036927795.1. Taxonomy (NCBI): domain Eukaryota; kingdom Viridiplantae; phylum Streptophyta; class Magnoliopsida; order Asparagales; family Iridaceae; genus Iris; species Iris macrosiphon. Next base: position 7,778,085 of record JAYESA010000009.1, read on the forward strand.
GTCAGTGAGAAGACATTACGGGTACAGACGATCAGACTGGTCCGAGTAGCATGGAAACATCATTCACCAGGCGAATCGACTTGGGAACGAGAAGATAATATGCGCCAGCATTACCCCCACTTGTTCGAGGAGGCAGTTGAAAACTAGGCCACCTTGTATTTCCATAACCCTTCTTTAGTAACTTATTCTTTGATTGCGAGGACGCAATCCTTTTAAGGAGGGAAGATTGTAAACACCCTAAATTTCAGAAATAAAAGTTAATACAATTTTTCCCGTATTTTTGGTGTTCTTCTGGAATTTAAAAGCTAAGGTGATTGTGGGTTAAATAATTTTAAGTGTGGTTTAATGGGGTTAAAATATTCTGGAAGTAAAAATTTACTGTGTATAATGGAGAACCGGACGCAGGGCATTTTCGGTGAATTTATTGGACACCGGAGTAATGTATCGAGGACCTTAAGCTGTTGGATTGGGAACCAAACCCAAATTCGAACCAACCCAGACCAAACCCGACCCGCTGCAAACCCTAGGCGGCTGCCAACACTGTAGCAGCCTATAAAACCCTCCTCGTTTTCCGTGCTCAGCCATCTGAACCCTAGCCGCTCATCCCCATCGCCGTCGTACCCTGAACCCTAGCCGCTCATCCCCATCGCCGTCGTACCCTGAACCCTAGCCGCTCATCCCCATCGCCAGCGACCCAACCCTCGACCTTTTCCCCTCCGCGCGAGCAGCCATCGACCCCGACACCGCCGAATCCCAGCCCCGCTGTCGACTCCAAGCCGAACTCCGACGCCTCCCATCGCTGTCCTCCGCGATCCGTCAGTCGTCGACGTAGCCGCCGACTTCACAGCGGACCGATCTGACCCAGGCCGCCGCCGCCGACCGATCTGAACCCGCGGCCATCCCTTTCGAAGGCTCGACTCCGCCGGAGTCCGCGGGACGCTGCCACTTTCGACGATCAACTCGCGGCCTCACCCCTCCGCCGCGAGCACAGTCCACCCCGAGCGCGACTCATCCGCCTCACAGCAACTCCGTGGACACGAGGAAGCAGAAATTCTGAACCAGGACACGGAATTGGCTTTCGGACACGCGGAAAACAGAATTCGCGGAGCACTGTTCAGGTATTGATTTCTCCCAACTCGTGACTCCGTTTTCAATTCCGTCGATTGCTATGCGTAGACTGTATACCCCTCTCGGTGCCCGTGCAATTCGCTCGGTGCATCGCGTCTTGTAGTGGTCGTACACCGTGATCCAAAACAGGAAAAAACAACGCTCTGTTTCACCTCAGAACTGAGCCCGCCCCGCCAATCGGGACGACTTGGTCGCACGTGGTCTTTACCAAACTGTGCGCGACGTTGATACGATCGTGTAGGATTTCGCAGAAGTCGATTCGGAGGTGCGTGCACCCCGGAATCAACGCGTATCCGCCGACGACACCCCGTATCCGCCGATTCTGAAACACGCTGTAACTTCGTGTACACACGTCAGATCGAGACGAAACTTGCGCCATCGGATCCGTAGTAATACGCTGGTCCTGTGAGCCAAGTTTGGTTCGATTCTGAGAACGTTGACAAAATTACGTATCGTGGGCCCCACAGGCTCCACTTGACGGGTGATTTTGAGATCGGCTCATCGGAATCCAATTCTGGATGTTCCGTTGGGTTCGTATCATCGTTCCTGACTTGTAGACACTGAGTTTGCAGAATTTGGAGACCTTTGACCCTGACACGCTTTTCGGTGCAAAGTGGCCCACAGGTGGAACCCGCTTTGGCCCAAAAATGACCTTTTTGCCCCTGTGTCCAAATTGGACGTAAGGACAGGCATTTCCAGCTGTTTGACATCTTCTGAGACTGTTGGTGATAATTATTACAGCTTTTGGAGTAGTCCCTACCGGATCCACAGATACCAGGACGACAGTTGTTGATATCCGAACATCAGGCAAGTGTACCTTGCCAAACTCTGCAGTTTAGTTATCTATTTTTCTTGCTTTATATATATTGCTGTGCATGCTCAACCTAGGACCGTGTGACGTACTTAGCGTCCGATTATCAGTCGGGTGCCGACACTGTATGCAGTGTTGGGTACGGTCATCTAGAGATGGACATTCGTGACACTTTATTCTCGTACTTGTCTTATCAAGTACCATATGACCCAGGACACTTGACACTATTCATGAGGCAGGATTTTCCCGAGATATTCGTGGTGATTCTGTATAGGATACAAGACATGGACAGTATATTCTTAGATACCTTATGACTTGTTGCATTAGCTATGATCGCGCTTGACATGGGCATGAGACGTTGTGGTCATGATATGCGTGGTTACATTGGGTGGGGAGAGACACACAGGCTACAGGCTGTATTTATGTATATCTTCTATTATTGAGAGGTCGTAGACTCTCGTAGCAGAGCTAGACCCACTACCGGTTATTACCGCTACCGGCTCCCCGACACAGAGCTTGTAGTGGCTCAGCCTGAGACTAGTGATGCTCTCACTTGCATTTACACTTAGATGGTTACATATTTACCCCTTTGTTTCATTTAGTTATATATTGCTGCACTGCTTATCTGTATTTTTGGCATGAGCTTTCTTGTACCTTGCTATGTCCCCTGAGGACCTGGATCCGGATTTTGTCCCCAGATTTTGCAGACGAGGTTTATCCCGAGGTTTACGGGACCGGAGCAGGAGCTGATCCAGGAGTTGTACCACCATCCGAGGACGAGGACTTAGCTGAAGACTTCTCTTGAGCATCCTTGTCTATGCTCAGCTTTTATTATTTATTTCAGTCTTTCATATTCTGGTCAGATGAACCATTGTACTAGATATTTATCGGGTTGTTCCCCGAAGTACTATGTGAGACTTGCTGATGATTTACATTCCTTATTTATTCTGTGGATCATGTTTATGTCTTGTGTGGATGAGATTAGTTGTACCATGATTGTCGTAGACTTGTTTTACAGCTTAAGTATGCCCTGATGGATCCTTTATAGTGAGTTGGTCCATCGGTGCGTACTGCTGGCCGTTGACACGCGTCTGGTCCCACGGTATTTTGGGACTGGGGCGTGACATGGTTTTTGTGGTGGCCCATGCAGGTCTACGACTAAATAGTTCGGTTTCAACTTAGGGACCGGACCAGCCTGCCCTAAGGATAGTATGAAATATAGGATCTCATCCATTATTTAACCAGTTGTTGAACTCTATATCGATCTCGAATTTTGTTACTTGAACTGCATCCTGTATTGATTCCTCTGAGCGTTCTCACAGTTTATATTTTGATTGCAGAGCAATGGATTCCGGGAACAGAGAGGATATTCCTTTGGATACGCCACACGACGCTGTGGTTACTTATGGAGACGGAGTGACACCAGGGGATGGAGGACAAGCATCGCAGAGTGATCAAACCGGACAGCCTAATCCAAGGTTCCGGAGAAATGACATCCCACCTCCACCACAGTTCACTCCCCAGATGCCAGTATTCCCGCCAGGACAAGCCATGGACGGGCAACAAATGTTCCAGATGATGTATGCTATGATGCAAGCACAGCAACAGATTCAGCAGGAGGCCCATCGGCAGGAGGCCGAGTATCTGAGGACCAGCCTGGTATCCGCATTGGAGCAGGCAAATCCCCCAACGAGGCGAACAGCGACGGGATCTATCACTGATTTCCGTCACCTCAAACCTCGCACATTTTCTGGTAAGGAAGGGCCAACGAAAGTTCATGAGTGGCTCACCAATATTCAGCATCAGTTGGAAGCCGCTGAACTTCCGAGAGAGAAGTGGATGACTGCAGTTAGAATGCAGTTAACTGATAATGCGCACCACTGGTGGTTAGCAAAAGAAAGGAGGCTCGGACAGGACAGAGTCACATGGGAAGAGTTCTCTAGACTCTTCCAAGAGATGTACATCCCGGCAGTCGCACGGTCAGAGCTCAGAGACAGGTTCAACCGCCTTATCCAAGGCAGCATGTCAGTGGAGGAATATAATGCGGAATTTATTCGCCTGAGCCGCTTTGCCCCGACATTGATTTCGACGGAGGAAGAAAAAGCAGAGAAGTTCTTTGACGGCTTGAAGTTCGAGCTTCAGAGAGTGATTGGATCGGTAGCACCTACCTCTTATACCGATGTCCTTGCAGCGCGTCGCTAGAAGGGAGACTAACCTGAAGAGGCCTATCACATCAGCACCATCCAGGCCAGCACATGGGGATTCGGCAAAGCGAACCCAGAGGGGTATGCCAGATAGAGCAGCACATAGAGACAGACCTCTTCCTACTTGTCACCACTGCGGCAAGGTAGGACACATTGAGAAGGAATGCAGGCGTAAGTTGGGACTATGTTTGAGCTGCGGATCCAGCCAGCACTTTTCCAGGGACTGTTCCGAACGCCGAGACGGAGCACCAAGACTAGCATTGCCTGCACCACGACCAGCTTATCCAGCAGCAGGAGCCCAGCAGACAGGAGTTGGTGGAGTCAGACCACCAGCCCCAGGAGGAAATCAGCAAAGACCACCACTGGCACCACTGGCAGCCCTATTTCAGCAGCAGCAGCAGCAGCAGAGAGGTCCAGCTCAGGGACGGGGACAGGCATTCCCATTAGCTGTTGAGGAGGAGGCTACAGCAGGCGAGGTCATCGCAGGTACTATTTTAGTAGCTTCATTACCTGCTGTAGTTTTATTTGATTCTGGAGCATCGCATTCATTTATAGCAGCTAGCTTTGTAGCCACCCATAGAGTAGCTACCGCACCCCTCCCGAAAGACGGGACGGTACAGTTGAATCAGCTAAGTGGCGCATATGTATTCTCGAAGATCGATCTCAGATCAGGCTATCATCAGATCAAGGTACGGAGAGAAGACATTCCGAAGACGGCGCTTCGAACGAAGTATGTGCTCTATGAGTTTCTAGTCATGACCGTTTCGTTTGACCAACGCGCCAGCAGTATTTATGAGCTTGAGGAACAAGGTTTTCCACCAGTACTTGGATAAGTTCGTGGTAGTGTTCATCGACGTCTTGATATATTCCGAGAACCAGGAGAAGCCCGAGAGACATCACAAGATTGGGTTGGAGATGCTGAGAAATGAGAGGCTATAAGCCAAGCTCAGCAAATATGAGTTATGTTCAGATAGAATAGATAGTCTATGCCTCAGGACAGCTGAGAGTTCATGAGAAGGACTATCCGATGCATAGTCTAGAGCTAGCTGCAGTGATATTGCACTAAAGCTATGGCGACACTACCCTTATAGAGAGCGTGTTGAGATTTATAAGGAACACAAAGGTCTGAAGTATGCCTACACAAAGAAGGAACTCAACATGAGACAAAGTCATTGGCTAGAATTTTTGACAGATTATAATATCGAGTTACAGAACCACTCTGGCAAGATGAATGTAGTTTATGACTCATCGCCAGTTGTTAGAGGATTTTCAGGAACTCAGGATTGAGATTGTATTGCCAGGCATGGATGGACAGATGGCCAGTCTTGAGGTTCAGTCTACTTTGGTTGAGAGGATCAAGGCAGCATTGCATACGGACATGAGATTTAGACGACTGCGAGAAAGGACAGAGGCCAACATGCAAACGGGATTCAGGATTCATGAAGACGGAACGTTGAGGTGTGGAGATCGCCTATATGTTCCGAGTGGCGAACTACGCCAAGAGTTGATGACCGAGGCATAGCTCGATTTATTCCATTCATCTCGGGGGTACGAAGATGTACCGAGACTTGAGGCAGCATTTCTGGTAGCATGGGATGAAGAGAGAAATTGCATGGTTCGTGGCAAAATGTTTAGTTTGTCAGCAAGTCAAGGCTGAACATCAGAGGACTGCAGGATTACTGCAGCCGCTTCCCATTCCAGAGTGGAAGTGGGAACACATTACCATGGACTTCGTCACAGGATTCCCGCGGAGCCCTAGTGGGAAGGATACAGTTTTGGGTTGTCATAGACAGACTCACCAAGTCTGCACATTTCTTGCCCTTCAGAGTTGGGTAATCCACGGAGACTTTAGCTGACATATATATGAGGTAGATAGTACGACTACATGGAGTGCCTGTCAGCATTGTATCGGATCATGATTCCAGATTCACGTCGCATTTTTGGAGGAGTATGCAGGAGAGCCTAGGAACTCGTCTCAAGTTCAGCACCGCATATCCTCCACAGACTGATGGCCAGTCAGAGCGCACGATACAGATATTAAAGGATATATTGAGAGCGTGCATGATCGATTTTGGAGAATCTTGGAAGGACCATCTATACTTGGTGGAATTCTCCTAAAATAATAGCTACCAGGCTAGCATACAGATGGCACCTTATGAGGCACTGTACGGCAGAAAGTGTAGGTCACCAGTATGTTGTAGTGACGTGGGAGAGCATCAGATACTTGGTTCAGAGTTGGTGACACAGACAGTGGAAAAAGTCAAGCAGATTCAGAGCCACCTGCGTGTAGCACGAGACAGACAGAAATATTTGGGCAGATGCGCACCGCAGACCATTGGAGTTCAAGGAGGGTGACCACATATTTTGGGGATATCGCCCACTCGTGGTACCATCAGATTCGGAGGCAGAGGCAAGCTGAGTCCGAGGTACATCGGACCTTTTGACATTTTGGAACGAGTTGGCGAAGTGGCTTACCGTCTTGCATTACCTCCATCATTAGAGGGAGTATATGACGTATTTCACGTATCGCAGCTGAGGAGATATGTTGCAGACCCTAGCCACGTGCTTGATCATTCGGAGATTACAGTCGGACCTAGTCTGTCTTACGTAGAGCAGCCAGTTGAGATCCTCGATCGCAACGAGAAGACTTTGAGAGGACAGACGATTCGACTGGTCAGAGTGGCATGGAAGCACCATTCACCAAGCGAGTCTACTTGGGAGCGCGAGGATTCTATTCGGCAGCGATTCCCGTACTTATTTGAGGAGCAAGGTACGAATTTACGTACGACATTTGATTACTAGATTATTTTAAAATTCTTTTAGATATTATCGTGCTTTACTTTTAATTTCGGGGATGAAATTTTTCTAAGTTGGGAAGAATGTAAACCCCCTCGATTTATTCTGTAGATAGTTAGAGTGGATTTGAAAAAATTTTGGTTTTTGGTAGCAGATGTCGAGGTTTAGAGTGGAGATAGTTCATCTGGTATTTAATTCAATTAATTAAAACCCTTGGCGTGCCCTATCAATGTTTGATTAATCGGAGCCCAATATCAACCCATAAATTCCATCGGGCTATTGTACTTTCATCTTGACTCGCCAAATTAGGCACTGGACTTTTCCTTCTTTTAAAATTAATTTTTGTGTACTCTAAATTAATTGCGCAATATTCCGAAAATCGTAACCCATATTTAATTCCGTATCGGACACCTGTGTCGTTACCCTAAATTTTGAGATACCAACTTAACCCGTTGAGCCGGACCAACTAAAGGGTCCAAGACTGACTCCAAGCCTCCACCATTTTTGGCCTTTGCGTCATTCCCGGATTTTGACCCCAAGTGCCCCCAATTAATTTAAATTCGCGGGACACTTTATTTCTATTTAAATCGGGGATACCAACTTTGTAAATCCTATTTTTAATCCTAAATTAATCCCAATGCTTTTCTAATTAAACCCGTGCCTAACGCACAACACCCTCTCACCATGAAAATTTCTAAACATATTTTTCTCCATAATTTTTGTGTCATTTTATGTGTCCATGCAATTTCCCGAATTTACGGGGCTAAGTTGAAATTATTGAAATTATGTGTCATCACCCTATTGGCTATGAACAATGGAGAGGTCCAAAATGGGGTCCCATTCTCACCCATCCATTCACCCCTTCATGAAGAAACCCACTTTTCTTCATGACAAATCTTGGCCCTCTATTTTTGATGGGCTAATCTACACCCTCCATCATTTCACAAACTCCCATATAAAACATCCCATCACCTCACCCTCACCCTCACAAACCCCAAGGCCGGCCCTAATTCCAACACATGGAGAACCCCACCCTCTCTCTCTCTCTCTCTCTCTCTCTCTCTCTCCTCCTCCTCCTCCATAAAAGAGCAGCCAACATTCCTTCCCATTCTTATTCTTCTTCCATTCTTCTTCTTCCTCCTCACCTTTACTCCACCTCTTTTGCAACCCAACCTAGAAGAGTTCCCAGCCACCCTTCTCATCTCCGGCGAGCCGGCCACCGTGCTACCACCACCCCAACCTCCTCTCCTCATCACCATCCGGCCACTGCTGCCGTTCTCCAGCCGAGGTGCAGCCATTTCTCCGACCACTGCAACCACCGGCTTCGACCGTCCCTTCACGTCGTCGCCTCCAATGGCCAGCTCGAGGTTCTTCCGATGCCGCTGGATCGGACTCAGGGACCGGATCGGCTGAACCAATAGCAGCAGCTCCACCACTTCTTCTCCGAGCTCCGGCCAACTCTCCCTCCCGAGCCACCGCCTGAACCACCACCCCATTTCCGCAGACCACTTCACGCCACCACCTCCACCTCCTTACATCAACTGCTCGGCCACCCTCCTCCGTTCCTTTCGACCCAACCCCTCACCTGATCTCCGATTTCCACCTCACAACAGTGTCCGATCTCTCGGCAGCCATTTTGCCAAAACTTGCCATCACCTGGACAGTGTCGTCTAGTTGCTCCGTAGACGAACTATTCGTACTCGTAACCTCCGTGCGTGCCAACCCGAAGACGGTCGACTTCCCGCTGGGTGTGTCCAGGCGGGGACTGCATCAGCGCAGTGGAGCTGTGCAACATTGATGCTCAGAGTCATTGCATTTTCTCCATTGGAGCATCCGTGCCAGATCACCCTCAGCCTCCCCATCGTCCCGACGAGCTCGATAATGCCACCCACCCTCTCAAGCCTGTGCTCAGGCCGAGCACTTCTGCAAGGCTTAGATCGGTAGCTACACATATAGGTAATTGTTTGGAAACATCTCATTCTTTCAGTAGATAGTTTCAATATATAACTTATGTTACTATTGACACTAAGGAACAAGTAACTGTAAGTAACCTAAGCTAGAGCAAGGTGAACGTGTCAATTGACAAGGCATGTAGAGGAAGAAGTAGTGGATGTAGAATAATAGCATTGTTCACTTAAGTGCTACAAATAAAGAAAAGTGAAAAGAAATAATAAAATATTAGTACTAGTTTCTCTAACTTCGATGTTCTTTCGTGAACATGAGTGTGAAGCCACTCATCCACTAGGGGAGAGAAGATTTATAAATGTTGGTATAAAATATTACCTTTCTTCTTTTCTATATGCATCGAGAATTTTGGAATTATATATGCAGGAGAGATTTTAGGTTAATGCATTTATAATACACAGGTAATGGTAAATTGCTAGGTTGTTTATTTATGGGGTAAATATGTAATGATGTTCAGGGGTTGAGAAGATTAACATTGGGGACAGGTGATGGATTGTGTAATAATGTAAAGATCGAACCCTTAGCCATTCATTGAGGATTGCTGATTAAATGATGAACAAAATAAAGTAGTAGTTTTATCGTGAAAAGGGAAAGATTGTATATTCGAGGGTTTAATAAATAATTGATAATTTATTCGAGGATGAGGTATATGAATGAGGATTGCCTGAGGATAGTATACAATGATTGATCGTAATGGATATAACCCTCTAGCTTAGTGTCTTCTGACTTGTAACTGAGGATTGGATCAGGGTGATTAACTGAATATCGTGATTAAGGTTGGGTTGATGATATGATACAAAGGTTTAGCTTGATTGATGTAACGCACCAATAGTCGACCTTAGTCAACCCCCTAGTGTCTTGTCCCTGTAAGTTGTAGCTGAGTTTGAATATACGAATAGACGTTTCTCATCCCTGTTTGTCGTGTGATAGACTATTGATTCTGGTTTGTATCTCATCTCTAGGTACTGCGGGACCTGAGGACTTGGACGCGGTACCGGATCCTCGTTATCAGCAGCCAGACGCAGGCAAGTGTACCTTGCCATCCTATATTTCAGTTACAGATATTTATTGTTTCGTCATGTACATTGTGCGCGTAATTTATGTTGACGTTCGGTACTTCGCGTCCGGTTCGCAACCGGGTGAAGACGTACGTTGTAACGTCTTAGGAAGATTGTTGGATGATTCGTAGCATCTTGATATGCGTACCTGAGTTTATCGACACCCCAGGACACACTCATACACTGTGATCGTACCAGATTCTTGTATCCTGATATTGACATCATGACCAGAGACTGGGACGACCTTAGGGTCGCGTCTGTTGAGTTATTTCCGTGTGTCGAGACTGTTAGATAGAGGTTCAGGTTCAGCGCACCATCGTTGACCGCTTGGGAAGGGGAAGACAGTTACTAGACGTTTGGGCTACTCTGCACGCGCTTATATATGTATATGTAGTGATCATGTATTCTAGAGTAGTGTAACACCCGTGTGTCTCTGTGCTCGGAGCTACGGTACGCCCCGTGTGTCTCTGTGTTCGGAGCTACGGTTTTATTTTGGACAGCCCAAACGTCGAACATTGTCTTTAAACTGTGTCACACTAGTTGGTTATGATAGAGTACCCTGTCGTGCACTTGTACTTTCTGTTTACTTGGCATGTTGTATTTCTGTACCTTGTTACGTTCCTCTGAGGACCTGGTTCCCTGCCAGTTTTGCAGCATAGATGATTACGGAGCATTTGGAGTTGCTGTTGGAGTTGCATGTCTTGCGGGCATGGTACCAGGTACTAACATTATATCTACCGACATTATAGTTATTTTATATTGTTTATTTCATCTGCTGTTGTAGCCTAATTTTTATAGACTCATACTTATTCTCGAGTCCATTCGAGTTAGTGTGTTATTGGGCGGCCGACTCTAGCACATATAGCTCTTTCTTGCATACTGTTGTACATTGTGGATTGAGACATAGAGGTTTACATTTATGGAATATCTAGATAGTGCCCTTTATATTACAGCTTATACGTATTCGAGTCAGACCAGAGTCTGGTCGAATGCGTAGCTGGCGTGTCACGTATTCCTGGTCCTACGTATTTTGGGACTGGAGCGTGACAACTGTTTTTATACATAATATTGGTGTTTTTCACTTTGGTTTGGGAGTTTTGGTCCCACATTTTAAAACCACCAATGTGTATATCTCAATATATATTTTTGCTTAATATTGGCATATGCACATGGGGTGGTAGCTCATGTGGGTTAATTTTTCTAGAGGGATTAAGTGTGAACCCCATTATGACAATCTTTATTTTGTCATCATATTTGGAAAGTTTTTCTTAGGAGCTACTGTCAAGCCCCGGTCCCGTAAGTGCCGATCGTCCTCGCTTGGTCCCTATGGAACCAAACGTCCTCACTTGAACGTGATGCCGTGCAAGCCTAAGTTGTGCTTGCACCAGGCATAGTACCTGCACAAGACACAAGTTAGAAAAAAATATACATATATATGCACAAAATAAAATACAGAGAACCAAATTTGAACACATTTGATAGGAACACAAAATACTTTCTTTATTGAAAACTTGAAGATTGGATTACAAAGTACTTGCTTGGCTGAGTTACAAAATATGACATAGAAGGCTTACAACTCTTTTTACAATCCCAAAACTAGCCACAACGTCCATACATTATATCATTTTAGTAGAACCAAAATCAAAACATATAGCAGAAGAGGAGTTTGCCCACAGGAGAGGAAAGCTAAAGAAGCATCACGAGCACGGTCTCTTTGGAAGGATGCGCTAAGACCGATTCAAAATGCTCGCCAAGCTCTCGCTACCAGAACATGAAGATTTGCCCACAAACGTGGGCCAGTACTACAACATGTACTGGCGAGCGACCGTGGCCAAACTCACCTAGAAATCCACACTAAGTATACAAGTGAAGCTAGCATTATTAGGTGATCTTCTAGTTGTCTAGTTTCTTTTTAAAAATTCATGCAAGAAATTATAGATAATATAACGACTATGCATATGATAAATCTTACCCACGGTCGAGCGGTTATCCCTGCAGCAGACACACAAGTTAGCCATAATTTGCATATATGGATAAACTTATGAATCAATTTTGGCAACAGGTGTTAGGTATGCAAGAAGGTAAACCTAGCATGCGCCCTAACTATATGATGGTCCATGAGTAGCCCCATGATTAGCAGCGGTGACCCAAGGTTCATCTCTTCAGTACCATGTGCATGTGTCGACAGCTGTGACTCAAGGTTCAGCTATTTACCAACGCACACGAATACTAGCAGCTGTGACATCATGGGTTCCGCACAACACTAATAGACATATCACCCCACTAGACCCCGTAGGACCGTATCCTCAGGACGAAACAAAAATCTCTTCTGGACCGAGCGAATCCCAGTACCCCAGGAACCGTTCGAGAGACAAGACCTTGTGCACAAGTTGTCCTAGACCAATGCATGACATAAAATATCTAGCAGATATAACACTATAATGTATAGTTTTGAACAACAAACACACAATTTTTATCTTCTTATTCTTATCCCACATATCATGTGCAAAATATAAGGACTTGCCATAAATTAGATTGTGCAGCATAGGAACGAAGAACATGTAACATAATTGATAGCAAAAGTACAATTCTAATACTTCAAGCATGCAGTTTATTTCTTTTGACTTATCTTTTTAGTGAGGTATCATTTAACATAAGCAATTCAAGTGGACTAGAGATCATTTTATTAGGCATACAAATTAAGGATTCATCGAAGGGTCGAAGCCACTCACTGATTGAATCAAACGAGAGGATGGAGAACCCTTATGCAATGGTCACTCCTTGGTTATGCGTTCTGAAATTGCAACAATACTTGGTTAGCATCCTTCGATCTCTTTCCCTTACGATTCAAAAAGAATGCGCAAGCAAGAAAAGCGAATCATGAAAACTAAGTCATCGAAAGCAAGACAAAACAAAAAGCAACACAAAACTAAGAAGCAAAACAACCAACAAAAACTCTTGGACTTATTTCAATAGAAGTCGTTCCATCAGTTTGAAGGGTTCATTGTATTTCGTCCGTGTTGATTTGGCGGTAAGGTTTTCCCGAGACTCGATTCTCAACCGAGTCAAAGTAACAAGTATTCCATAAGTAACCCGTTAGGAGCGGGGCATTACAGCTAAGCCCCAAAGGGGCTTAGCTACTCGGACTCGGGCTCAAGGGTGGAAAGTGGCACTTTGTTGGCGTATTTTGCACTTATCACGTTAGCATCATTCCGCCAGGCGCTATGCGGCCAGCGAGCTTGTATGAGCGAGTCGTATGTGGAGGGGACATGATCAACTATTCTTTGTGCCATCCGGATTATGCGGCGTATGCGGTACGAGGGTGTCAGTACACAATGACTGCTGCTTTCGGCGCTCGGCAACGTATGACGGCGTTGTCCCGTATAGCATGACCAACGGCGGCGACGATGACGCATGCGGCTCCGACGACGCATGCGGCTACGACTATGCATGCGGCATGGTATCAGATAGCGCATATGCGGCCTTGAGCTTTCTCAGGCCGCATAGGTATTGTTCTCCTCTATATATAGAGGAGCTTCTCCTTCTTTCAAAGCAGAGAAAAAATCGAGAGCACCAGTGCGATATGCGGCCGCAGTAAGCACCCTTCCATAAAGTATTTTCGAGTGATCCGAAGGTGACCAAGAGCGTTCCAGAAGTTCTCGTATGGACTTGCTGGATCCTGGGGGTAGTTCGTTGTATAACGCGAATCTTGCCTTGATCTCTGGTGGTTTTGATCACCCAGCAAGGAGTTTCCTTCTTTGTATTTCTTTTCTTATTTCTGTTCCTTCTTGTTGTAGCGTCTGCGAACGTAAAGAGAAGAACACTTTTTTTATTCTTATTGTATTTGTATTTTCTTTGGGTTGTCAGTTTGTAACATATTCGTGGTTTAGTGCTGTTGTGGAGTTGTGTGTCACTGTAGAGACGCTCTCGAGTGATTCACATGCACCAACTTTTGTAGAAGATAAACTCTTGAGTGAGTCTCTAGTCTGTGGACCTCGTCTACTTTGATTTGGCTTCAGGACTAACAATCTCAAGGCAAGATCCGATTTAGAATGGACAATCGTTCAAACATTCTCGATACTAGCTTTCACAAGCTTGAGAAGTTTGATGGCGAACACTACAACATTTGGAAGAGGAATATCTCCTTGAATCTTCAACTTGTCAATGTTGCTTATGTGTTGGTTGTTCCAGAACCTACCATTCCCGAAGATAGAGGAGAGATTGTCGTTGGCATGGCACAAGATGCACAATCCAAGTGGAAGAAAGACAACGACCTCTGCAGGTTGTTGATTCTCGATGCTATAGACGACTCGATGGCAGAGTCCTACAGTCAGAAGGAGAAGACAAGAGATATCTAAAAATATCTTGAGAAGCACTACAAAACTAACGTAAAAATGTCTAAAATCCATCTTGTCGAGAAATTATTCACTCTTGTGATGACCCGTTCCGTTCAAGCGGACAGCCGATTCAAATGGCGTAAGTGCAACGATCCGACTCGCTTTGCTCAACAAGAAGACTCATTTGAGGAAAAGGATTTTCAGACTTGGCCCTTCAGGAGTTCAAACTTAGACTTTCAAAGGCTTGCTCGGAGTATCGCTCGACCGAGGCAAATCATCGCTAAGGTGGATGGCTACGATAAACTTGTCTTTGCTTAGCCAGCACACTTAAAATATGGACGATACATGCTAGTCGCTAGGTGAATCACTCCCTGCAAGCTAATAAAGAATACAACGCACCTAGATAAGGGAATAATTCCAAATTATATTGCTTGTGTTAGAACATGAAAATAAAAATTTGCTTATAAATGGACCCTCACATGCTACCTTTGCCTTGTGCAATTAGACCCCGCTATGCCTCAAATAGATCATTGTATACTCTTCGTAGTGTATTGTTCACTTATTTACACTGCACGACCCTAGATCATGTCGCTCGGTATGTCCCTTTATAGTTTCATTCCCCACTTCACCCTGTAACCCGTGCCAATGTAAATGCTTATGTTCAATACAAATGCATGCTTGCCTACTTACTTTATAATTTGTACTCGTTGTCTCGTTGCAATGCTTGTCACATAATTATGCCACAATCAAGTAACATTATCCGTATTGTGCATGCATTTAGTTAACTAGAAGACTATCAAATAGTCCTTCTGTGCAATATGAACCTACAAGTATCCGGGACCGTTAGGTCGCCAAGGCAGTCCCAGAACCGGGGGAATGCATCAAGTCAAGTTAAACTCTGAACTAGAATTATGTCAAGTAAAGCAAGAATCGCAGCTCGTGGAGCAATACTCGTTCAGAAAAAAAATCAAGAATTATCATGTCATGTTATGAATCTGGAATGACCCAAGACTTGCATATTACGAACAACTTGTGTACAAGGTATTGAATGGTTCCTGCGGACGGTCGTCGGGGCACCGGGGTCGATCCGATCCGGACGGAACGTCTGTTAGTCTGTCTGTCGGACAAGGATGGTATGTGGCACCTTATGAACCTTCCTTCACGCCATTCTCACCCTTAGACTAAAATAATCGTCTGTTGGAGGAAGAAATGGCATGTAGCGGGGCTCGCTATCGCGTTGCATACCATTTTCGTCCCGTGATTAAAATCGGTCCTTAATGGCTATGCCACGACTCATGTTCATATAGATAAGTCATCCTCGCTTAGGGGCAATCTGTATCCGAGTCATTGCATCACATCCAGTAAAACTGAAATACCTGAACGATCATGAGTATAACACACTTGTACATATGGAACACTTGAACATCTTCTGTAATATGCCTTATAATCTCTATAACTCGTGCACCCGAAATATAATCTCGTTCACGATACTTGTGTTTGCTTATGCCACTGCCCCTGGTTTTTATTATAAATGTTCGTGTTTGATTTAACTTGGTTTGTCTTGGACAGGGAAGGACGGATGGTAAGTTGGCAAGTCTTGCCGTGTTACTCATATATCGCACGACGCACTGCCACACGGGATATACTTTTTATTATGCCATAAAACTGATCCTAAGGAAAGACTAGAAAGATAACTTAATAGATGGTGCATGGAATCTTTATAACGTGTTTGGATTTATCGAGCGGGCGAGAAGCCTCCCCACCAGTGCATTCATGTACTGATAATCCACCTGTTTGCTTGCAGGGTGCGGGGAAACCTCGTTCGGTGCGGATGTCCCCTTCGTGTGTGCTAAGGCATGGAGTTCACTCTGAAGCCTTGGAGCGTTGTGTCTGGAACCGAAGCACATATATAAGATATAATATTGGAACATCGCCTATACATCATTCCATAATTGTAGCCACTTTGCACGCTTTTACTGTTTCAAAGAGAGAGGCTTGAGCGACTTGTAATCTCGGCCTAGCGCCGCTTGTAACACTTGTTCAATATCAATAAAGAACTTGTTTTACTTCTATACTTGTGCTATTCAATGCTTCTGCTATTAACAACTCTGTGAACTTGTTACCAATCGCCTGTGCATTTTTTTTTCCGCTGCACTCGGACTTTCTGTGCGACTCTGTGGCTTAGGCCTCTTACCGTCTGTTCGTTCATGGCCTTGCACGGACGCGGCTTATGTTTGAAGTGAATTCACAATATAAATGGTCAATCCTAACACAAGAAAATATTATCAACTTTAGGTCCATTATAGTTAATTTGATCCTTCTGTAACTATAGATCATATGCTATTCAAGTCTTTCAAGTTCTCTTTGAACACAAATATCCAGTAGAAATGCTGTTTACAAGGGAACTTGCATATATAACCAATAGCAAGGCATCAAAAGAAAAAAAGGAACTAGTATAGCCTTCCAAGAATGTAGTTTGTTAACAAGAAAATTGTTTCAAGGACATCCAATTAACTCAACAATGAAGCCAGACACATAAACCTGTTTCTTCCATTTGACCATATTTAAGGGCAATCTCTTGTGACATCGATAACTAGTATAGCCTTCCAAGTCAACCACCTACTGTAATTCTCTGAGCATCATTTATCCTTATTTCAGTTTCATGATGAATGGTTAGTTATCAAAGTGATTTTGGATTTCATGGTTAAAATCACATAACTATGTGGGGTTGAAACAGTATTATGATATTTGAAAACCCTACCCATATCAATGATTTTAAGGATTTTGAGATGTTTATAGCCATGAGCCCACCTCAGCCCAGAATTGTGAAATATAGTTATGACAAAGCAGCCATTGTCGATAGAATTGTGCTGAACTTTTGCGTCCAGACACTATCAAACCTGATAGTGATCACATCAACAGTAATATCCAAAGTATGATTTCACATCCAACATATCAGTCTCTAATCATGGAACCTAGATTACTTTATAGTAATGCATTATACAAAAGCATATCCAAATACGATACCAATAAGTTTACTTAAAATGCGACTACTACCTTCAGGATAGTTCCATGAGCTCCGGGTTCTCATCAACACTTGCTAGTCTCAAAGGAATTTTAATATAAAACAGGGTGAGCTCAGAACTCCATAGTAATTAACAACATCACGAATTGGGAAAATTAGTTTGCTAATGACCTTAATAAATAAAAAATAATGGATCTTAGTTTAGGACATTCTTATAGCTAAATACTCTTATTCATTTGATGTAGAACTCAATGTATAGAAACTGAAGGTCTAGTTCTAAAATGAGAAATTTAACCCCCTCCTCCCCAACAACAACCCCACCACCCCAAAAAACAATAATATAAACCTATAGTCATCCTCTAAATTCCCCTAATTTAGCAAACTCCATGAAGACTTTGTTGTTGTTTTAAAAACCCTAATTTGGCATGCAAAACTTGAAGGCAAACACACTTTTAAATTTCAGAATGCCATCCTTAAATGTGCATTCTGATAGGTAAAATATTACATAATATTTCAAACTAAATAAGAATGGAAAGAAAAGCTGAACTTCAACAAAAGCTATAGGATTATATGAAAAGGTCAGTCAAAACCCTATTTTTTTCTTCATTGATTTCCATAAAGGGAGCCAAACTTGCAACTCACCATAGCATCCAACTGACAAAAATTGACATAACAATATAAGCCAACGAAGTAAAGTGATCTCAACAGTAGTAGCGAACACTGGACGTGATATCGTACAAGTCTAAATTACACTTATATAGAGCACGGATGTAAACAGTTCATAAAACAATTCAATTTGGATGCAGCGAAAATAAACAGACAATTGAATCACAACACATATATGAAAATAATCTTTTTATTGATAAACTTGTATCGGAAAAAATAGGCTCTCAATAACCAACTAAAATATGTTAAACCTCGTTTACAACTCATGAAATCAAAAGAAATAATAATATTTCATACATTATGTCCTTTATAAAAAAAGAAAAATAACATCTTCAAATAGCTAAAGCTTCATATGGATGGAAATGCTTTTAACGCCTCTGAGTGTGTAGCTGATTTCCTGCACCTGCAAACGCGAGGGTCGGCACATCTAGAAATGCACTGTGAGTGGTATCAACCAAACCCACCTAAACTAACACAGTAATCATGTGAAGCATGCAGTATTCATTAAATGATCTTCCTATTACTTTATGTTATGTTAATTATTCATCGCAACAAACATAAACATATGAATATCACTTATTAGTGATTCTTATCCACGACCAACTTTCCTTTCCTGCAAAACAAGGATTCAAATATTCTACCCTACAAAACCATCATTAGCAATGCAACGTACTATATAATAGTCATTGGTGAATTCACCAAAAAGAAGTATCCATGGTAATTACACCGTCCCTTCCGTTGCAGGTAGCTATCTCTACTGAAGGTCTCGTAATACCCATGCCCACATCTAGCACGAGTCCTCCGTAAGAATTGGCCTCCCCAATAAACCATCAATCCGTCCATTAAGCAAGTCTCACACCAACACCAAATCCCGCACAAACCAACAAAGTAATCCAACCAAAAAACCATTTTAGTTACAGAAGCAACAACTATGCCTCAATCTCTAACTTCAAACTTCTACTAGCACTGAGTCAAAATTGAACCCCACAGTCTTGCCAAAAGATAGACAGAAATTGTAATACAGTTCACAACAAAAATCGATCTGCTGACTAACATGTGGGCCCAGTGTTTAGGTGGTTAGGTTGATTTTGGTTTTTAATTTTCTATTTTCTATTTTTAGTTTTTCTAGCTAATTAAATTCTAAAAACATCAAATAAATTCTAAAAAATCACCAAAAATTCTAGAAAATATTTTATACATCTAGGAACTTAAATACCAAGTTTGGGGTTAATATGATGTATGATTTGGCCCTGATAATTTTTAGAAGTCTTCTAAATAATTAATTAAAAACTCTATAAAGTCAATTTTCTAAGTATTAAAATAGTAAATTAAATCAGAAAAATATGAAAAAAATTATGGGACTTAGATTAGTCCTGAATGAGTCTACAGCTAAATTCTGGGATCATTATGGTGTCATGGTTATCCACAGTAATTTCTGCAATATTATCGATTTTTCTTGGGTTAAAATATCCTGATTAAATTCTAGAATTTCTTATAAATCCGAAAATTGTATATTAATCAAAGTCATTCAAGGGTTCTATAGTACTATATCTAAATTATGATTTTTTTTTTTTCTTATTAGATACATGCTTAGGATCATCTCGAGCATGCATTCATTCGACGAAAACCAACAACGAAATCCATCAATTGAAGCCAACAAGGAAAAGCGACTAATGAAAGGCAAAACAATGAAAGGGGGTGGGGAAGAGTGTTATATAGAATTCATTCTCCCAAGTGTGATTCCTTGTATTTTGGACTCAATTCTGAAATAAGTCAATCCATAGATTGAAGAAGATCTCAATTTATTTGTTCATATCAATAGATACCAAAAGGATTTCTTCATAAGAACTCAATTACGACTACACTGTTCAAGCTGCATGTCAACACAATGTCACAGGCAAGAGCCGGGCACTACACTGACTGTGGAATATATATGCCATGGCTATACAGTTCTAATGTATCATGTTCCATTCTATTCAATCCGTTTTGTTAATATTTCCTCAGAATAGGTTCAAAAGAGCCGTAACGCTTTTTTTAATATATATGTCATTTCCATCGAATTAGTAACTAAGTTTTCGAAAAAATTCGAATCGTGTCTATCTCCACTGGAGCCTCCTATCGTAACTAACATGTCACGATCTCACAGACAAAGATCCGTACGATGTTAATGAGCCTAGAACCGCAAAATTTTCTAAAGCTCCCTTAATATGAATCCTATGTTGTTGTTAATGGAATTTGGTTGTCGGCAGGTCTATGCCTTGAGTTTTATAGAGAGATACCGAACTCGAGTGACCCTTGTGGTTACCGAGGAGAGGTATAAAATCCCGACTGGATGGCGGAAGATCAGTGGATCGAACCACGATGACGTATTATTTCTTGTATCTATAAATGGTGGGAGTTGAAAACAGTGGATCCAAAATACATGCAATACATCATGTACAAAATTTCGAACGTTATATCAGATACCTCAAAATAGAAGAAGAAAAGACTTTTATAGAGAGATGGGGTGGTTGGTGGTATAACTAACTAGAATAGCTTTTTAGTGATGCATTTGAAATATGAATTAGAAATGACTTGGGTGGTACTTGGAATGATCCTAGTTACTTTGACCAGTTTTACCAAACAAGTCAACCTCTAATAGTCTGAGTTTGGCCACGGATATGAATATACTCGGGATAAATGAAAAAATAAAAATTTGGAGATCCATATGGAAAGATAATGTTATGGACACTACAAGAATTATTAGAGACAACATATTTCTTACAGTTCGAGAACTATCAAAATTTTAATATTTCTGTGCACATCTAGGACTGCCGAAATTTTGACATCATGAAAAAATAGGACTGTTAAATAACAGTCATATGCATATCCAAGACAGTTAAAATTTTGACAGACGTGCATATCCATAACTGTTAAAATTTTCATAATTCATATAAAATCAAAAATGTTAAAATTTTAACGGTCCTAAAATAACAAAAACTATAAAAAAATCTAACAATTCTGAATATACACAAAAATGTGTTCCTCCTCGTAATTTTCATGGTGCCCTTATCATTTGCCTATGGAAAAGCCATGATCAATCCCTCCACTGGCATGAGGATATTGTCAACAAAGTTTTTGGACATGTTAGGTGACTTCATAATTGAAATAGCAATATTAAAATAATTTTACCGTAAATAAAAAAAAAATCACATAAAGGTTTTCATGATTGTCTAATATGTCATTTCTTAGACAATCATGAAGGCCCTTATGTGACATCTTGTGCTTTGAAGAATTTTTTTTTCAGCTCTAGATGATTGCAACTCCTAGAAAGAGTTCGCATTGTGTAAAGTTTGAAACTGCACTGTGATCTATATTTTTAACACTGTGCTGAAAATGTGGTGTGATCCAAATCGAAGTTGATCCATGAGTTACAATATTGGACTGTACCCACATATCTTAAAAGAGAATTCCCATATAAGATCTGAACCAATCACAATTATCTATATCTCATGATCCCACATCCTACCCAATTTGGGACTAAATTGTCAAATGAGCTATTTGTAATAGAGTTATGTATTAGGATTGGAAAGTAAATACAAATAATTCTTACCAAGTCCATTGCCTTTCTTCTTTGAGCACTCGTCCGAAAATAAAATACAATCCAACGTACTGCACTAATCTTTGTCATTTTTGTTGTTGTTCTGCAGGTAAACAGACAGAGTAGTTGTTTGAACGACGACATTCTGAACAGAAGCGACAGAAAATGTGTTGCAAGATTGAGATGTGTTGGGAATGAAAGTACGGAAACCGTTTCCTAAACCAGAGAGTACCTGCGAGAGAACCAAGCAAAAATGCACAAACCAAAAACGTCAAACACAAATCGCACACATAGAGATTTTTGACGTGGAAAATCCTTGCGGAAAAAAACTACGGGACGATCAGAGTTCAACCCTGAAAAGCCTCCACTAATGGAATAGGAAATTAATGCATGTACCGACTCCTTACAAACTTCTCACCGATCCAAACGGATCACCACAACTCTTTTGGAACAGAAAATAGATTATATCCACGAAGAAGAAAGACAACGAGAAATACCCGAAAATGATCTCCTTCTTCGAAACGGCCTCCAATCCTTCTTTCTTCTCTCTAATGTTGCAATGACACTCTTGTCTCCTTTTCTCTCCTTATTGCTGTCTTTTTTTTTTAGAGAGAGATATATTTTAGGGCCAGAAGACACCTATATATAGCCTCAAACCCACAACTAGCATTCATATTATAGATAGGAATATCCAATCCAAATCCATTGACATATTCTTATTATATGTAGGAATATCCAATCCATATCCATTGAGATATTCCTATTATATTTAGGAATACCCAATCCAAATAAATTGAGGTATTCCTATTATACGTAGAAATACTCAATCCTACTCCGAAATATTTTTCACATAGGTTGTGAACCTCACCCACTCCAACAAGATAAATGGTGACCCACCATCCTCTATCTCTTCAATTGTTGTTTTCTTGGTTAAAATCAACACTACTCCATAAATTATTCCATATATGTATGTATGTATGTATTTATGTTGACAGAACTCCCCTCAATCTTGGGGTGAAATTATTTAGTGAGTCGGACTCATCATGAACTTTGATTCTCTTTCACTTGTCTGAAAATGAGTGCACGCAGAGCCGTACTCATCTCTAGGCCAGTGGAGAAGAATCAATGTACGTGATGAGTCCGGCTCATCTCCAGACCATCAAGTGCTGGAGAATCAAAGTTCATGATGAGTTCGACCCATCTTCATCTTCGGCCCACCTCGTCTCTTTGTTGGTTTCCTGGTGTTTAGCTAGCTTGACTAAGTGACGCACCTTATATTTTTGTTCACTTGTTAGCAATATGTTTCAAGTACTCCATTCGTTGCGTTCACTTGATTTGTTTGTACACACTGAAGCAAGAAATTCCCGCAACGCGCGCGCTCCTTTGTTCGGCAAAATTTGTTCGTATCCACTTGGCACTTGAGATGATGCAGCACATAGTGTGCAGTCTTCTTATATTCTGTATGAACTACATTGGAACTTCTGTCGGTGCTTACTCTTTCTCTTAAAGTTTAACATATTGAGTGTAGTTTGATTTGATAAAACTACATTTGAGATAGTCTATCAGTGCTTACTGTTCTCTTAAAAGTTATACTGAGGATTTAAACACAAACTCATTTTCAATACTCTCTTAGGTTTAGCCGCTTCATAACGAGGCGCCTAAGGGAAGGGAAATTTTATACTTGATCAATGTCTTAAAAGGGAACTTGTATGTAAAGTTTAAACAAATTTCAATTATCTACACTTCATGATCTCATTTTCTATCCTATCCGGAGTGAGATTTAGACTACTAACTCGATTGTCTCGACATTACTCATGTCTACGGGTGCTCCTCGTGTTCACCATTTTGAGGAGAGAAGTATGGGAGTTACTGCGGTTCTGCTCCGTTATCTGGCCATACAAAACCAGTGAGATAAGACCCAAAAACAATAAGGTACCACAATGGAACCAATCTTAGGAACTAAAAATCATCGTGCATACAAAACAAGAACAATAGCATAAGAAAAACAATGAAGTAATAGGTGAAATTTAGCGGTTACCAGTTCTGGAATCGAGATAAGGAAGTACTGGAAATCAGTGCTCAAGTTATTACTTATGATCAGTGACTAGATGAAGCAAAACATGACTAGACTAGAAATTCAAGAAATTACGGCCAATCATGTCCTACGGCTTGCTACCATTAGCTAACTAGGGTTATCACAACCCTAGTTACTAACACATGCAGTTAAAATTTCTTACAGCCACATGCCCTGCAGACTATCCGGGTTATCCAAACGAGCGGGTACATAGTATAAATTAATCAGGCATAATCATCTCTTTTCTTTTCTGGTAATGCAACACTCGTTGGTGTGCTGGAAGTAAGGATGTCAATTTTCTTCGAACCTGACGGGGATCCGATTTTTTTTTCCCGATGGGGACGGGTTTGGGGATTTAAAAATGGGGACGGAGGCGGGAATGGAGATTAAAAAAAAAATTTCGGTCCTTTCGGGGCCGAGTATGGGTATTGTACTCCCCGCGCTGATATATTCCCGAACCCGATTACTTATGCTATATGTGAAATTATTTAGACATTAATATCTTTTTAAATTACAAATTTGCCACTCCATATATGGGCATAGTCTATATATAAGAAATTTTAGAATTTCTTTCTTTTACTCTCCTATGTTCAGCCAATCAGCGACATCCGTTCATTTTAATTCCTGTTTATTTTTTACCAGCCACAGGTATGGATGTCAATCGGTGGTGATACGATGGAAACATAAATTATTATAGGCTATGGTAAGGTCAATTGCTATTTAGAGTTTATTGTTTAGCTTTTGCATTGTTATTTTACTTGTAATAATTTTGTCATCATTTGTTGTCTTTAAACTCTTTACTTACTATTATGCATATATATAGTATTATCTTCCTTTAGATGTATTATATAATTACTTTGTCAAATGTATTATATAATTCTCATGTCAAATTTAGCTACTTATGAGACTCTCTGCCTGCAACTTGATCAAGCAGTTCATCACTTCATCATCAGTTCAAAAATTGATGCAATTAGAGAAGTTGAGGACAGGGACACGTTAATCAGATTTGAGAATAATATATTTGAATCAATTTTCTAAGTTATTTGAATCAGTCTTTTTTATCATTAGATTTGAGAGTAATATATTTTCTGACACGTTAATATGATAAAAGGTCTATATCAACTTCAAATCTTCAATTGTTGTGTAATAGACTATATGTAGTTACTATAAGACAATTTATTTCCAAAAGTGGTAATGGGGACAGGGAAACCCCGTCCCGAAAGTGTTAACGGGGACGGGGGCGAAAAGTACACATTGTTTAACGGGGACGGGGGTAAAAAATTAAACCCGAATGAGGACGAAAACGGGGAGTGGGATGGGGATTCTAATACTAATTCAGGGGCATGGATGGGGAGTATGGTTCCCGGCCCATACCCGCCCCTACCCGCCCCATTGCCATCCCTAGATGGAAGTGTGCCCCTCTCGACGGAGATCTCCAAATCCATCATGTGTCGCTGGGATACCGGATTGCATGTAGCCATAAAATCTCTCTATATGCTTTCTAGATTATTATTCTAATTGTTAGCCTGGACAATTATCAAGAATTCTCGACCATGGTGTTCAAGAATCTGCCTTAGACATGATGCAAGGCAGGACAGTAACTTGACAAGCACAATCAAAATCAACTACCGGGATACATGACATGCAATACAGGTGTTACTAATAGGCTTGATCATGACAGTTACATGAGTTCTTAAGTAATGAGTGCGCTACGTCGAACCACTATCAGGAGTATCAGGATCCAGGAGTCTCAGGATTATCAGGAGTGTTAGGGTTATCATAAGTTCATTTATAGTGTACAATCACTAGGTCATTTACTTAGTCATCAAGTAACTACGAAGAGCTGCAAAGTGTGCCGTCTCTGGAGAATGCCACAATGTGCGCCAAAACATGAATGACAACAAAGTGCGCCATTCCCCAAGGGCAGCAACGTGTGCCAATAAGGAAAGTTTTTACCAAAGTGCGCCAACTTGGCTATTAAGTAGTGACGTATATTCTTGATGGCGTATAGTCATTCAAAAGTGCGTCAACTAGGATTTGCATACTTTTGGAGGAATTGTCTTAGTATAAAACGTACGTAGGAGTAGAGAAATGCGTCCAGAGTACTCAACATATCTTGGCGCATTTCCTAAGGTTGGTGAAACACATACACACGCTCTCACTGGAACTTCGCGTTATGCGCCAAGTGCTCTCTGCGTACTTTTCGTATGCATTCTCAAGCTAACTTTGCATTCTCCTACTTGCTGTTCTCGGACTCCATGAGCAATCCAATTCAAGGAAATCGAAAATAATCACGGAGACAAGTTCTAAGTAACATGTTGGAACTTAGCAAATTAAAGAAATCTAAGTTATCCTTACTATCGATCATGAAATGTTCTAAGGGTTAACCAAAATAAAATCGATCAAATAATCAAAACAAGTTACACTAAGAATTAAAGCAAGATCCATGGTCGTTCCCTTCAGTTGGCAAGATGTACTTGCCTACGGTCAAGTTCTAGCCTACACAAACACTACCAAAGTCACCCATGGCCAAGGCCAAGCTCGACTGCTCTCGGTGAAGGCTGAAGAAGTAAAGAAGGAAAGAGAATGGAAGGAAAGAAAATTTGAGAGAAGTGAAGGGTTGAGCTTATATAGTAAAGGCTTGGATTGGTGGCCATTGGATCATAATCCATGCCCCTCATCCGTCCGAGTTCATCACAGCCATACACCAAGTAAACCAAGGGATCAACGGTCCAAAGCATGCAACTAAAGAAAACTTTGCAAAAACAAACTAGACAATATATGAATGACATAAAGCAAACTATACACGTATTATACGTGTATATTGGATGCGTATACTAGAACAGTGAGACGAGCCTCACAGGTTTCGAACCTCATTATAGAAGCTTTAGAAATCATGACAATCAGATTGGGACGACGAAGGACTGCCAGGATATATGGTTAGGAATGTCAGAATACTGGCAGTCCTGTGACAGAAAACTCTGTATCTTAGAACTATCAATATTCTGTCAAAACTGTCCGAGAATCCTGATAGTCCTGAAGCAGAGAAATATATTAAGCTTCACAGCAAATCTCTCCTCATACTATGCAAAATTGGCATTCCACTCGGCTTGAAGATCAGCACCATCTGGAATATATGTCGGCTCCAGTACCTGAAAAGGAACGAGTAAAACATTTGTTAATATGAAAGATTGCTCAAACATGCTCAGTAAACATAGTTAATATAAAAGGATTTTGCATACTTCTACACTTCAGCTCTTCAGGCACACGGAAAGGCTCATGAGGCCAACCGAGGTTCTGCATGCCTAGTTGCATCGACTTCCTTAGCACCCAATGGAGTACTACTCCCATGCATGCACGCTATAAGAGTGAGTTTGCTTTGTTTGGTGATCCATAACCGATGGTAGTAGTCACCTGAAGTTACAGTTACTTCTAAACTATAATTAACAATAGAAGATTACATTGAAGAGCACAAATGAACAGGAAACAAATGCATGACTTGATGATCAGAATGGGCTCGTCATTGACAGCCTTTTCTTCCTCGATTGCAGCTCGGATTTCTTGACCCAGATTGTGTGCCACCAAAGAGCCTCGAAGCGGTCAACAACGTCCTCAGTGAATGCGACTTCAGTATTAATCCCATCCATAGAGATGTGGTTGTCATCGCGAATTCTAATATTTGAGTTTGAAACCATCAATAATAATGTTAGAAGAGGAAAGAGGAAGAAGAAGAAGAAGAAGAAGAAGATGAAGAGGAAATAGGATTGTGATATCTCCTAATATGTTTGAAAGATAATTTGGATATTAAAAAATGGTCATATTTAAGAAAGAAAATCGTGATAAATTCCATATCACTTTAAGTTTGCCCATGGTAGTTTTCTTTATTTGTAGGTGACCATCTCCCAGTCAAGTTTTATTAATGTTACGTGAAAAAAAAAAAAATTTCCAGAAAATAATGTGATATAATTTCGAATGCAAGTTTGAGGTTTAGTTAACAGAAAATTTATTGTAGCAAAATTAAATTATATTAAATTAATACAAATTAACAAATTTACTAAAATAAAATATAACTACAGAGTCAGCCAACTTGGCTGGCGGAAAACACAACATACCGAACTCGTAGGCAAAAAAACCAAATGTGGACCCCACATGACCAATTTCGGCCAGCCAACAGTGTAGACAAAAATTGTCCCTGTGGAGCCCGCAGTTGGGTTGTGATGGTTTGGTTTGGTTTGTTTGGTTTGGTTGGTTTTGATTTATTTTATTAGTTTTTTTTAATTAGTTATGTTTTAATTTTTTTTTTATTTAGTTTTTTTCTATTTAGTTTTGTTTTGGATTTTGATTTTTTTTGATTTAGTTTAGTTTTGGAATTTGGTTTAAGAAAATTTACTTTAACGAAATAAAATTTAAATAAATTAATTGTAAAGAAATTTTAAAAAAAAGAAAGAAACGGTTTGGTTTTTTTAGAAAATTGTAAAAAAAAAAAATTCTTTTTGCAATATTTTATAAGAAAAAAAAAACTAAATAAACAAAAAAAACGAAAAAAAACTAGTATTTTTTTGTCCTCTAAACGGTGTTTCGTCAACGTTCTCAGAATCGAACCAAACTTGGGCCACAGGACCAGCGTAACGCTGCGAATCCAATGTCACAAGTTTCGTTGTGAAACGACAAGCACACACGAAGTTATGACAAGTGTCGGAACAGATCGATACTGTATTTTTCGACGGATACGCGTTGATTCCGGTGTGCACGCACATCCAAATCAAGTTCCGCAAAATCTCACAGGTCCGCGTTGACAATACGCGCCTTTCGGTGTAATTCTCACGCGACGAAGTCGCCTCGTTTGGCGGGACGCACCCCGTATCGAAATTTTTTGGAATTTTAAAAACAGATTTTTCTTTATTTTGGAAGTTGATTTTACAGAAATTGGGGGCAAATAAAAATAAACTATTAGATGAGTTTTAAACTTGGATATGTTTTCTAAATGTCTATTCAAGTGGATTTGTAAAACATTAATCGAGTTGGTAGAAAACTGGACGTGGACAAGGATAGTTGGACTAAAATATGACAGTTTTGAAAAATGGATTTTCGTCCAACTTTCGATTCGATTCTCTCTTAAAATAGTCCATTTAAAATTAAAATACTTGAAGGGAATTAAATAGGGTAGGGTTGTGAACGTACCAGCGAAGAAAGATTAGAATTTGGTCGAGCGACGGAGGAGAAACGTCACCGCAAAGTCGGGGTCGGAGAATGTCACACGCGCAAAATCAAACAAAACCAAAATCCAAATTTCAAACCCAAATAAAAATCAAACCAAAATCCAAAACTAAACTAAAAAAAAAAAAATCAAAATCCAAACAAAACAAAATCGAAAAAAACTAAAACATAACTAATTAAAAAACTCATTAAACAAACCAAACCAAACCAACCCAACCCGCGGGCCCCACTTGCACAAATTCAGCCAATTGGTTTGGTTTGATTTGGTTTGTTTAATGAATTTTTTTTTAATTAGTTATATTTTGGTTTTTTTTTATTTAGTTTTGTTTTGGATTTTGATTTTTTTTATTTAGTTTTGTTTTGGATTTTGATTATTTTTTTATTTAGTTTAGTTTTGAATTTTGGTTTGATTTTTATTTGGGTTTGAAAATTTGATTTTGGTTTGGTTTGATTTTGCGCGCGTGACATTCTCCGACCCCGACTTTGCGGTTTCTCCTCCGTCGCTCGACCAAATTCTAATCTTTCTTCGCTGGTACGTTCACAACCCTACCCTCTTAATCCCCTTCAAGTATTTTAATTTTAAACAGAATATTTTAATAGAGAATCGAATCGAAAGTTGGACGAAAATCCATTTTTCAAAACTGTCATATTTCAGTCCAACTACCCTTGTCCACGTCCAGTTTTCTACCAACTCGATTAATGTTTTACAAATCCACTTGAATAGACTTTTAGAAAACATAACCAAGTTTAAAACTCATCTTTTAGTTTATTTTTATTTGCCCCAAATTTTTGTAAAATCAACTTCCAAAATCAAGAAAAATTTGTTTTCAAAACTCTAAAATTTTCTGATACGGGGTGCATCCCGCCAAACGAGGCGACTTCGTGGCATGAGGATTACACCGAAAGACGCGTATCGTCAACACAGACGTATGAGATTTCGCAGAACTTGATTTGGATGTGCATGCACACAGGAATCAACGCGTATCCGTCGAAAAATATCGTATCGACATGTTCCGACACTTGTCATAACTTCGTGTGTGCTTGTCGTTTCGCAACGATACTTGTGTCATCGGATTCACAGCGTTACGTTGGTCATGTGGCCTAAGTTTGGTCCGATTATGAGAACGTTGACGAAACACCGTTTAGAGGACAAAAAAATGCTAGTTTTTTCTTTTTTTTTCTTTATTTAGTTTTTTTTTTCTTATCAAACATTGCAAAAAGAAAATTTTTCTTTACAATTTTCTAAAAAAAAAACCGTTTCTTTTTTTTTAAATTTTTCTTTACAATTAATTTATTTAAATTTAATTTCGTTAAAGTAAATTT
This sequence comes from Iris macrosiphon, assembly GCA_036927795.1. NCBI lineage: Eukaryota > Viridiplantae > Streptophyta > Magnoliopsida > Asparagales > Iridaceae > Iris > Iris macrosiphon. Next base: position 7,808,269 of record JAYESA010000009.1, read on the forward strand.
TCTTAAACCAAATTACAAAACTAAACTAAATAAAAAAAACTAAATCAAAAATCAAAATCCAAAATAAAACTAAATAGAAAAACTAAATAAAAAAAAACCAAAACATAACTAATTAAAAAAATTAAAAAAAAACCAAAACCAACCAAACCAAACCACCCCAACCCAACCGCGGGTCCCATAGGACCAATTTTCGCACAATTTCGGCCAACAGTGTTGGCGTAAATTGGCCCTGTGGTGTTCATATTTGATTTTTTTTTTTTGCCTACTTGTTCGAGTTGTTGTGTTTTCTGTCAACTGAGTTGGCTGACTCTGTCGTTATTTTTAATTTTAGTAAACTTATTTCGTTTACTTTAATTTAATATAATTTAATTTTACTACAGTAAATTTTTTGTTCAGTTGATTATATACTAAGATCCTCTCTATCTAAGGAATATTTTTTGATCCAAGTGAATTATTTCCTAGAGTCTATTTTTGTTCACCTATCAAATTTTGGATGTTGTTCACCATTCCATTTAATGGCTGCTACGATGTGTCAAACTAAAATTATTTTTTCTATTATTATGAGAGAAATTAAACTAACAAAAGTAGTATTAGGTTGATATGTGATGATCCCTGGAATGGTAAATATGACCCAAATTCTGTTCAGTGAACACAAATGGGCTCTTATTTCCTATGTTTTGGTAGAGTAAAAAAATTATTCGCTGCATCATTTTCATGCGTGCAGTGAGGTCGGTACATCCAATATTTTTTCCAGATCGAGACGGTAGAAAGTGGTATCAGAATCTATGATATATATATATCATGAGAGCTGTTTATGGAAAATTAAGCAGCAGCAGCAGCAGCAGCAGCATGAAATCTAAAAGAAGGGAGCTACTGCCATTACCCACAGAGAGAGCTAATTAAACTTTCCATTCATCTTTACGTACGTGACAACAAGGCAGGCTAACACACCAGAAACAAACTAGAACGACACGACACGACACGACACGACACAAAGCATTTCACAATATATAAAATTCGTCTCTTCTCAATTTACAGGTGAAGCGAAGTGTCGACGATATCGGCAGGTTCGGCGACAGTAGAAGTAGTGTTCCAGTTGTGCATTGAAGGAGGTGGTCTACTAGTGATCTCATCATGTCTAAAGAAGCCTACTGTGGAGTAGGAGGGGCCGGCTGAGGAGGGGACAGAGAGTAGTGGGCTGGAAGGCCGCAGCAGCTCGGTGTGCAAGAACAACGGCCAGTTGGGCTGCTGCTGATGCTTGCTGGGCCTGTCGGTGCTGGGCTGCCAGCTGTCGGTACTCTCTTCCAGTGCCGGCACGAATGATGATTGATCCCTCCTGAGCTGCAGCTCCCTCTCCTCCCTCATCTGCTTGACCCTCTCCAGCTGCTTGAACCTCTCCTGCAGCAATGCGATGGACTTCGACTGGCCCACCATCACCGTAGTAGTAGTAGTAGTAGTAGTAGTAGGCTCATTAATGTTCTGCTGCCTCGGCCCCATGATGATGAGAAAGAAGAACCAACCAGAAATGCCTTAGAAGCTGCTTAGCTAGACTTTGGGTTGGTGTCTGGCGCATGGTGTCATAGTCCGTGTTAATGTGTTAGTATTTAGAAGGAATGAAGTTTGTCTTGTTGCATCTGGTGTTGCATGCTCCCTGGGCCCAATCGCTGGATTCTGTCTGGGTTGAGCTATGAGAGAGAGAGAGAGAGAGAGAGAGAGAGAGAGAGAATCAGGAGAAGTCCGAGGAGGAACAGAGTTTTACCTAGCTATGTCTTGGTGGGTTAGTGAGAGCAGCGTTTTGAAAACAGGGCTGGACCGGTCGGTTCAACCGATTGACTTATAAATCGATTACTTTTTCAATATGATTCACTGTTGATCTACCATTTTTCTAAAATTCGATTTTAGGAGAATATTTTTGTGAAAATTAGCCTACATAAGGGATTAAATTTGGACTATTTAGGTTAAACTAGTGGTTGAATAAACTGGTTGAACCGGTTTGGTCCGACCCAGTGTCTTAATAGGATCGATCTCCGGTCCGATTTTTAAAACACTGAGTGAGAGAGAGAGAGAGTGGAGTGGAGTGGAGTGGAGTGGAGGCAGCAAAGGTGGGAGGGATAGGACTGTCAGACGGTCTAGCATTTTCGTAATGCCAGATCATCCGACATTTTTGTAATATTTTTTTTTCCATCGATAAATTAGTTTTATATGCTTAACAAGTAAAAAAAAAATTAAGGGAAAAAAATACCACTCTTACTTCTGCATGCAACGACATATCAATCTTCACTAGATGAATGAACAGAATGATACAAGAGGAGAGATTGTGTATGTTTTTCTCACAGCTCAATACTAGAACAGATTACTCATTTACAGAAGAAAAAAAAAATCTAAAATATTCGTAAAACAAAGTAGAAGCACATAAAAAATACAAAATAAATAAATAAGCATAAAATAAAAAATGGTTTGAGCTGCTGAGCTCTAGTACGATAATACTATGTTAGAAACATGGAATCGATCAATATATTAGGCACAATGGCAAAGGAAAATGCTAAAAAAAAAAATTCAACCCCATCCCGCCGTCAAGTGTCTCTCGTATTCGTCTGGGTATATGTGCGGAACCCACCTCCAAAACTATCGGCCAATAAAAAATTGTCATGTGGCGGCAAGATAGGATTGACGGGATGGATCCACGGAATAAATAGCATCACAAGGAGACCATCTTCGATTGTACATCTATTATTGTACTAGTATATCTATCTGGCTAGTATAGGTAATAGATTTATTGATTCCATGATTCTAACATACATCTTGTAGTCAAGTTTGAGTGCTAAGATTATAGGGTTTTGATTGGATTGGATTGGATTGGTTGTGTATGTGTGTGTTATGGATGGTGGGGGAAAGAGTCCAAATTGGGTTTTGGAGGTTAGCATTTGTAGAGGCAGTGGAATGGAGAATAAAATGGTTGGGGTGACACCAACTGTGTTGTCCCCTTTCTTTCTTTCTTTCTTTCTTTCTTTCTCTCTCTCTCTCTCTCTCTCTCTCTTGCCTCTGTTTGTGCTCTTTTGGTGGGGATTTACTAAAGGAAACGTTCCATACACTCCACACTCTTCCTTTTGTTGCTTTTCTCAGATGGATAATATCAAGCTCAGAGCCGAGCAAGAATCAAATCTAAACAGAACCCAATTCAAGACTCAGTAGTTTGGGACTCTGGAATGTTTACATATACATCACAACGAGCCTCCATTCTAGTATTAATGAACAGATCAGTTTTTTTCTTATACTTCTTGTTGTACGTACATGAATATTCAAATCGAATCGCCAACTTATGCTTACGTATCATCGGTCAGCACCAACTCTTAAGAATCATTTACGTAAAGAGAAAAATCTATTTTTATTCACTTACCAAAATTATAATGAATATTTATGCTTCCATTCAAAGATTTATCACATGTTAAATTATTAAGTCAAAACTATTGAAAATGTTTACCAAATTATTTTTAAAATAATTTTAATTTGGATAAAAATAATATGTGATAATCTTCAAATAGAAGGATGAATATCTCCTCTCATGTCAAACCACTGGTCGAGTCGGTGTTTTTTGTTGCTGCTGCTGCTGCTGCTTGTTTACTAATAAACCTTAATTGGTGTATGTTTGGTAAGCCAAATTGTCTATTATGTTGTGAGAGAGAGACACCATATGTGTTTTGATGCTATTGTCTTTTCTCCAACGCTTACTTTTCTACAACTTCTTTTTATATTAATTCTTTGCATATTCTCTATCCTTTCAACATGCAGAAAGGATAACAATGGCAGACATCACCAGCAAAATTTCTGGTATAAAAATAAAGCCCCCAATTGCTGTTTTATTCTTCTTGGGATTAGGTGCTTCACACCAGGATGTTTCCAAGAAGTGTGGTAATTTTTTCTTTGAAAAAAAGGTAAAATTACGTATAAAGTATTGAATTTTGATAAATTTGTGTCCAGAACGTAAAATTTTTGAAAACTACGAGAAAATTATTAAAACGTCTGTAAAAAAGATGTTTTAAGCATTTGCTCAAAAATACCCTTTTTAAGGACATTTTCTCACAATTTTCTTAATTATCCATTAATTTACCTACTAATCTGATTTAAAGCTGCTGAATTAAAACTCCCGCGATAATCAGCAGGATTGGCGGCTTAAAGCGGCAGCTTTTGACTACAATTATTGGTTAGTTTGGTAGGCACCAGTGGGGAGTAAAAACTGGGTTAAATGACCGATTTGGTTGTATATATACATGAAGGATGGTGTAAAAAAATTTCACAGCAGCATATTGGAAGAAGAAGAGCATAGGAAGAGATCTTGAGAAGAACGTAGGAGAAAGAAGAGAAGGGAGGTTAGCTAAACTACTTAAGCTGTTATTTAAATCTGACGAAACATTTAAATAATAAAATTTGTGAGAAAATGCCCTTAACAATGGTGTTTTTGAGCAAATGCTTAAAAGGTCCTTTTTAAGGACGTTTCAATACTTTTCTCGTAATTTTTAAAAGTTCTATGTTCTGAACATAAATTTACTAAAATTCGATGCTCTATACGTAATTTTCTGTAAAAAAAACTCTTTTATATGGCTTATTTTATTTGACTCGACAGAGACGGTTCAGATCAGGTCGGGTCAAGTCAGATTGATGTAAAAGCCGTATCCAATTCATTTTCTTCCAGGTTTCAAACTATCTGCACACACCTGATAAGAAAGTCATTATGTTTTATGTCTCTAACATCTGAATCCTTTTTTAGGCAACTATATATATCGTCACGTATTATTTTTAGGCTTAATTACAACTTGATACTCTCAACTATCCAAAATGTTCAACTTGACCCCCTCAACTTTGATAGGTGCTAACCTAGTATCCTAAAAAAAGACCAAATTATCCCTCTCTACTTTCTCCCCCTCCCTCCCTTTCTGGCACAGACGACCGAAGGAGGAGGTGTAACGCCCCGCAACCGTTCGGAGCGTTACACTGAGTCGGATTGAATGAATCAAATGCTGGTTACATTTGAAATGTTGGATTTTGGGAAGAAGGATTAATCGAGTTGGTTTCAATGTGCAGATGACTAGCGGGTTCGATAGAAATCAGGTGTTCGTTCAGAATATTTCTGAATAGCTGGATGGAAGCGATAATGTCGTCTTCCTTAATCCGATCGGTCGGATGATTTGGAGAGCACGGCCTGCTCGCACGGTCATACCAGTTGAGTAGATAGCGCTTGCATCGGACCACGGGTTCAAGGGATTGGCCGTATCGGCAGGACATGATGCCTAACGAGATCAATCATAGTGAGTGGGCTCTTTCCCTTCTCCTCTACTCCTTCATGCCTAATAATATGGAAAAACACGTAAAAGGCTTGAACACTTGGGCTGAAACGTTGAGAATCACTACACTGAGGCGTGCATAGAGTGTACGTCGTTGGCTTGGTAGGATTGTGGCTTGAAACGATTACGCGTTGGATAGTTGGAGCGATAGTTGGATTATACATTTGAGGCAGTCGGTTGGATACTTGGGATTATGCTTGGAACGGTTGGAATTATACGAGTTGGAATGATACTTTGTGGCAATGGGAACAATGGAAATATCGGGAAATCGGACGAGCGAGCGTGCATTCGTGCGCGAGTATCACTGAGTCGCTTTGTCTTGCAAAGCGAGCAGTTGTGGTTCAAAACCGAACAAATGCATCGGCGAGGGCGTTGTGTCGCTTGATGGGGCATCGTGCCACGAATGGGGCATTGTGCCACTGAAACGACATTGTGCCATGGGATTTGCTTCGAGCATAGGTGTTGCACCAATTTGGACTCTGTGTTGAGAAGAGGCATCGTGCCTATGAAACACTTGATATTTTGGTGCCTTGGGCTATATTCTGAGGTCGAGATTTGGATCTCTTGGTTGGATATGTTGGAAGAATGGTTATGGATATTTGGTTGGATATCGGTTGAACGAGTCTAGGATCGCTTGGTGGGGCAAGAATGTTTCGATCCTCTCGTCATACCTACTGTGTCTACATAGTCACGGACAACCTGCGTGGCACAGGGTTTGGTTTTCTGGAACGGGATGAGGCACCGGGGCACCGGGACCGTTCCACCATGGAGGAAACAATGGGCATCGCGCAATTGGGTGCAGTGCTGGTAGTCCGATACCACCAGGCGGGAGTAGCTGCCCAACCCTGGATCGGGTAGGATTGCCCTATTGATCTTGGTCCGATCAATGTCCTTCGTGGCTTCTGGCCAGTGACTTCATATAGAATAAATGTTGGCTTGCTTTACTTTAGTTGGTTTGCTGCATCGTGTAGGCGCGGCCGCCTTGCCTCGGCAAGAGTGTGCACTCGAGATTGGAATATAAACTTTGGTTGAGAATGGATATTGAGGTAAGACTGATGGTTCGATATGTTATCGTGCAAGCGATGGTATTGAGTTAGACGGGTCGGATATATATAAATGCTTGTCGTTTGGTTTGAGATTGAATGCTTGCATGCGTAAACTGCTTTACTGCTTTCCTTAACATGTCATTCATATGACATGAAACGAATCTAGGATTCAACTAGAAAGATCACCATTTAACTGTGTGCGTTCACTATTTACTTAGTGTCGGCTTAGGCGAGTGGGTTACCCCGCTCACCAGTACAGTTGTGTACTGACCCACGTTTGTGGGCAATATTTCAGGTACACAGGCGTAGTGGCGCTGCTTGGATATACGGGACAAGATGTATGAACTGTAAGTACCTTTGTGGGCTAGAGAAATTAGCAAGAGTATTTCATCGTCTTCGTGGCATCGCCTTTGTGGCATTGCCTCGGGGCATTTCATTTGGACCCTATTGTGAGCTTCGCTGCGTATTACTCTGTTTGTGTGCTTGGTACACTAAACGGCTTCCGCTGTAACTTGGTTGTTTCGATGATAACATTGGTGTTTGAAAACATCGCCTTGTACGAGCTCAACTCCAGGCTCGTACGGCATCACGTCCCGATGAGAACGATTGTCCTGCGGGAGAGATGCAACGTGATAATTCACGTTCAGTAGGGACTATCGAGCTTGCGGGAGATTGGGGCGTGACAGATTGGTATCAGAGCGCTCGGTTCATTTCTTCGGACTTGGTCCTTCGCTTCATCACAAACTCTAAATAGCTTCCGCGTATCGTTTAGCTCTTGACTCTACTCAGTGCCGCATCAGATGTTTCATGCAATAAGTCTATTTATTGCTGGTTTTGGCTGCATGTTATTCTTGGTTGGGTTGCTTTGGTTGGTTTTCGTAGGATCGCTTAGCCTCGTTAGGCGTTGTTGCATTCGTGCAGCAAGTTGGTTGGCGTTGTTGCATTTGTGCGACAAGTGTGGGCTTTCGTTGGGTTGGCTTGGCTTATCGTTCGGGAGTTCTGATTGCCTCAATGGATCAGTTGGTTGGCTAACGAGATTTGGTTATGCGGCATGTTTTGAGTAGAAACATTCGATGAGAATGAATCGTTGCACGAGTTGCTCGTCTAGCAACTGTGTTGGGTATAAGTTGGAATTTTGGCTGTGGCGCATCGGTTGGGCAATTCTGAGTTTAGCTCGGGAATATCAGAATAGTTGGAACGAGTTGCTCGTACAACAAATGTGTGAAACCGTTGGGTATTGGGTTGGAATATTTGGAAGACAATCATTGCACGATTGTTTGTGTTGAGAAGTATCAGACGATGGAAATAGTTGGATAATTCAAGCGTTGGTTTTGTGTCAAACTCGAATTGGGAAAGGCATGATCACACATGAAGGGTGGTTCGAACGGATCTTGGATTCGTGAAAGAAAACGTAATGTGAGTAGCGACTTGATTCGGAGTGGTATATGGGATACCACATTTTGAGCAAGGCATTAGAAATATTTTGGTTGGACATCTATGGAAATTGCCTGAACGGACTCGGATAACGAATACAAGTCGGTTGGTGCAAATCGACTGAGTTGAAAGGAATGAAAATGGAGCAAGCGAATATTGAGTTATGATTCGACAGAATCACCTCGGAATAGTCGGTTTGGGATAGACGCTGGTTGACGCAGATTACGCACGAGGGCAACTATATTTCCAAGTGGTATATAGTGCAATGGAATTTGACTCGGGTATCCTTCGATACATTAGACTTGAGAACTCAAGAACGGAATCGTGCAAATGGAAGTATCATTGGGCTTAAGAGATGGGCAGAATCGGAACGAACAACTGGGTTATGCTTGAACGAGCGCTGGGTGAATCGAATGATAGCGAGCACGAACTATGATTTTGGGCAACACATTGGAGATGTTGGTTGAGCAATGAAACACGATTTGGTTGGAGGGACAAAGCGATGGATTCACTCAAACTTGGAAGATTTTGGACATTGTTGCTCGGAAAGTTGACTCAGGTTTAGCGAAAATGAAATTTTGGGCAAGATAGTGCAACGATAGTAAACGGATTCTCCGGAAGACGTGGACGGACGTTTGAAGATAGCTAAATGTGATAGCAACATCGGAACAAATTACTGTACTGCTGGAGTAAGTTGGAAATGCAATGTGAAACATGCAATTCGAAAATTTGATGGATTCAGGGCAGAACGGCGGATTGATAGAAGATGATTTCAACGAGCGCGGTTCTCTGATTCGAAAACTTCGCTCGGATGAAATGGCTGGATTTTGATACGAGTTTGCAGATGAGATATAGCATGGTTCATAGTAACTGTCTATCGTGATGATTACAATTATCAAGCGTAGCTTCGGGACAGCTGACCCTAGCGACTTGTCCGCTGAATCGGATATGAATATGGTAGACCCATAGAACGACCCTTGAGGCGGCGTATTTGGGAATGCGTCGAGGGCAGATGTGAGCAATGAGATTCGGCTTATTGACTGAGTGTTGGATTTTGAGAGACCCTTGGGATAGTCTTCAGCTGAAGATGCAACCGAAAGATCGAAGCGATGGTGGAAGGTAGCCTAGTCAACTGATGAGATTCAGAGTCGCAGATTTATATCGATGGCATCGCCTCTGACTCATCGTGCCCGGAAGGAAATAGCATTCATATGAATTGACGACTGTGAAACTAGCTCGTGAAGTTAAAGCAGTGGCTCGTTCAGATCAAATCCTTGCGAATACTGGAAGGGACAGATTTGCCTCAGATTTACAAGATGTCTCGAAACTTAGTCTGGGAAGCGTGCTCGTTCGGAAGGCAAAGGTGATATTCTATGCTTTGAGGCAGTGGAAGCAGCGCGAAGGACTATTCCATGCGCAACCTAAGAATTGTGGCGAGTGTGTCCACGTTGAAATCGTGGCGACACTATCCTTTGGCGTGGCGGCAAGATCTTCGTGGATCACACGAACCTCGATATAGATGTTCACCCTGTGAGATATTGAGATGTCAGAAAATGTGTTGGACTGAGCTGATCTAAGCAAAGTTAATTTTTGGGTAAGTCGCCTAGCTTGGGTAGTATCAGTTGAGATTATCGTTCGGTGCATGAGATATATTTGGTGATGTTGCTAGTGCGGATTCAGAAATGGTTGGATGGATTGAGTTGGAACATAAACCGATTGAGTCGGTGGAAAATTATCATATTTGTTAATGGTGCTTGAGTGATTATGTTGGAATGGAAATCGTAATTTGGTTCAATTATGAATAAAGCAAATGGATGCCTCAAACATAAAGATACCCTTGTAACTTGTTCAAATTTGCTATCGCAAAGCTCGGCTGAAATGCATGTATTTTAGGGATGCCTTAAATATGTGTACGATCCAAAACTAAGCGATACGAAGAATTCGTATTGAGCTGCAAGGAGGATGTGGGAATTCATAAAAATTATACGAGCGTTCAGCAGAACGAGATATTGAGTCAGGAATCGTGAATATGAGAGTTACTTAGAGCAGATCCATGGAATTGGATTGTGGCATGTGATAGGAATGTGTACCAGCACGGTTCATGGACGAACCTGATTCTAAGTGGTATATTATGTAATGCCCCGCAATCGTTCGGAGCGTTACGCTGAGTCGGATTGAATGAATCAAATGCTGGTTATATTTGAAATGTTGGATTTTGGGAAGAAGGATTAATCGAGTTGGTTTCAATGTGCAGATGGCTAGCGGGTTCGATGGAAATCAGGTGTTCGTTCAGAACATTTCTGAATAGCTGGATGGAAGCGATAATGCCGTCTTCCTTAATCCGATAGGTCAGATAATTTGGAGAGCACGGCCTGCTCGCACGGTCATACCAGTTGAGTAGATAGCGCTTGCATCGGACCACGGGTTCAAGGGATTGGCCGTATCGGCAGGACATGATGCCTAACGAGATCAATCATAGTGAGTGGGCTCTTTCCCTTCTCCTCTACTCCTTTATGCCTAATAATATGAAAAAACACGTAAAAGGCTTGAACACTTGGGCTGAAACGTTGAGAATCACTACACTGAGGGGTGCATAGAGTGTACGTCGTTGGCTTGGTAGGATTGTGGCTTGAAACGATTACGCGTTGGATAGTTGGAGCGATAGTTGGATTATACATTTGAGGCAGTCGGTTGGATACTTGGGATTATGCTTGGAACGGTTAGAATTATACGAGTTGGAATGATACTTTGTGGCAATGGGAACAATGGGAATATCGAGAAATCGGGCGAGCGAGCGTGCATTCGTGCGCGAGTATCACTGAGTCGCTTTGTCTTGCAAAGCGAGCAGTTGTGGTTCGAAACCGAACAACTGCATCGGCGAGGGCGTTGTGTCGCTTGATGGGGCATCATGCCACGAATGGGGCATTGTGCCACTGAAATGGTATTGTGCCATGGGATTTGCTTCGAGCATAGGTGTTGCACCAATTTGGACTCTGTGTTGAGAAGAGGCATCGTGCCTATGAAACACTTGATATTTTGGTGCCTTGGGCTATATTCTGAGGTCGAGATTTTGATCTCTTGGTTGGATATGTTAGAAGAATGGTTATGGATATTTGGTTGGATATCGGTTGAACGAGTCTAGGATCGCTTGGTGGGGCAAGAATGTTTCGATCCTCTCGTCATACCTACTGTGTCTGCATAGTCACGGATAACCTGCGTGGCACAGGGTTTGGTTTCCTGGAACGGGATGAGGCACCGGGGCACCGGGACCGTTCCACCATGGAGGAAACAATGGGCATCGCGCAATTGGGCGCAGTGCTGGTAGTCCGATACCACCAGGCGGGAGTAGCTGTCCAACCCTGGATCGGGTAGGATTGCCCTATTGATCTTTGTAAGCCCTTGATTTTTTCAAAAAATATTAAAATTGGATTTTTCGCAATTTTCTGGAATTTTCTGGGAATTTTCTGTAATTAAAATTAGGGTTTTTAATTATTAAATGATTTTTAATTGATAATAAATAATATTAAAATATTATAAAAATAATATTTTTGGGTGTAAAATGGAAAACTGGACTTAGGGTAATTTTCCTGGAATTTATCGGGCCTCGGACCTAATTTAAAACCCCTAAAAATAATTATTATTTATTTATTTATTTATTTCATTTATTATTATTATTATTATTATTATTATTTTATAATTTTCAGCCCAGGCCCGGCCCACTGGGCCCAACCGGCCCAGCCCGCACAGCCTAGTGGGTCAGGTCGGGTCGGTCAGACCCGACCCGCCTCCTACCCGAACCCAAACCCCGTTTCCCTGAACCCTCTCCGCACGAATCGGTCGGCCCCCGCTTCCGCCGGCCGCGCCACCCGCCGCATCCGCCGGCCGCCCGCTCCGCGTCAGCCCCCACGACCCTCGCCACGACCTTCCCTCCTCCGCCTCACCCGCCGCCTAGCCCGGCCACTACCAAAAAAAGTCAAATTAGCGACGCCCAAAAACGTCGCTAAATGACAAAAAAACGTCGCTAAAATCGTTTAGCGACGTCATTAGCGACGTTTTAAAGTAGTCGGAAGAAACCAAGTCGCTGAACCGAAATACGTCGCTAAACGTCGCTATACCGACGTTTTTTAGCGACTTCCATGAGTCGCTAAAATTAGCGACGTTTAGCGACGCCGAGTCACTAAATAGCGACGTTCTATAAAGTCGCTAAACGTCGCTAATGAGCGACTTATATTGTGACGTAACAGCGACGTATTTAATGACCTGGCAGTACTGCCATGTCACCAATTTGCGACGTATAGCGACATATTTAGCGACGTTTAATGACACGTCGCTAAGTAGCAACTTTTTTAGCGACTTATTAAAACGTCGCTAGACGTCGCTAAACGTCGCTAAATACGTCGCTAAATTTACAAAAAAAGTAAAAAAAAAACCTTAATTGTTCCAAGCTATTGTTCCTGTAATTTTAAAATTTCTAATTAAAAATAGACCCGGAGCAACCCTCCGTTGAATTCAATGGGTTCGCCGACCCCTTCGGTGGAACACTCAACACCGGATTAACAATATTTAATATGAATACAAGTATACAGTCATACAATTAATACACACAAATATTATAGACAGACAATAAAAGTATCACAGTCATAAAAGTATCACAGTATCACAGTCACACAAAATGGGCATAAACAACATCACAAAATACATAATATATAAGTATCAGAGTATCACAGTAACACAAAATTCATAATATATAAGTATATGAAACATCATAGTATCAATCTCGAGAATTTCCAAAACGGGGCAGATACCAGTCCCTCAAATACTGCGCATAAACAGCGTTTATGTTATCAAGCTCCGCTATGGGTGCTGGGTGACTGGAACTCCCTGTCTGAGATACAGCCGCGATAGGTGCTGGGTGACTGGAACTCCCCGCAGGTGGTATCTCTTCCTCCTTAACAGTAGGAGGCATCACTTCCTCCTTAACAGTAGGTGTCGCTCTCTTGGGTGCCATCTGGTAAGATAGATGAAAACAAAGAATTAGCAAAGAATTAGCTATTGGACCGGAACGGAATAATTAGATGACTCACAAAGAATTAGCTGTTTGTTGCAGTATAATAATGATACCATAATATCTTATTTATATCCTACGTGTCACAAAATAAAATGATTTTGTATTACTTAACTCCACCCTTAACATATTTAGAATATAACAATGAGGTTCCAAACTCATATTCATATCATTAACTAGCAGGTTGTGTGCATATCATTAATTAGCAGGTTGCAAGCCAAAATAACACTAACTTCCTCTAAATTCCACGTTGAGTCAAACGAAGGAATATAAGGCACAGTAGGATTGAGAAAGAAAAGGAATGCTACTCTCTGATTCATAACATTAACAATATATTTTTAGAAAATATATGTTCTCTCTTGAGAAAGAAAAGGAATGCTACTCTCTGATTGTGTCTGTGTGTGTGTGTGTGTGTGTGTGTGTGTCTCTTTAGAAAATATATGTTCTCTCTTGACCAGGTCTAACCCTAACCCTAACCCCAGGTCAAAAAACCTAACCCTAACCCTAAACCTAATCCTAACCCTAATATGTGTCTGTGTGTGTGTGTGTCTGCGTGTGTGTGTGTGTGTCGTGTGTGTGTCTGCGTCTGTGTGTCTGTGTGTGTGTCGTGTATGTGTGTCGTGTGTCTGCGTCTGTGTGTGTGTGTCGTGTGTCTCGTGGACCACTTGCTTTTGAGAAGATGAATCTGACCCTAACCCTAACCCTAACCCTAACCCTAACCCCAGGTCAAAAAATCTAACCCTAACCCCAGTCAAAAAACCTAACCCTAACCCTAAACCTAACCCTAACCCTAAACCTAAACCTAACCGTTGGCTAGAATTGATAAAAGATTACGACTTGACGATAGACTACACGCCTGGAAAAGGGAACGTTGTAGCGGATGCTTTGAGTCGGATCTTCGTTGGATCTCTGTCAGTCGATCGCAGGTTACGAAGGGACTTAGAAGAGATGGGCATCGAACTCCGAATTCGATATCGTGGCGCGCGGGTCGCTCAAATGCGATTCGTACCCAACCTAATAGAGCAGGTCATATCTACTCAGAAAGATGACCCTTTTCTAAGGAAGATGCACGAGCAGATTCTAGCGGGGAAGGCGAAGGACTTTGCAGTAGATGAAAATGGAGCATTGCGGGTGAAAGGAAGGCTATGCGTCTCCGATGATTCAGAACTTAGAAAGAAGATCCTTGTGGAAGCTCATTACGCAGCCTATATGATCCATCCCGGGAGCACGAAGATGTATAAGAACCTCCGAACGACCTTCTGGTGGCACGGCATGAAGAAAGATGTTGCACTCTTTGTGTCCCAATGCATAACCTGTCAAAGGGTGAAAGCAGAGCATCAGAGGCCGGGCGGGGAGATGCAAAATCTTGCTATCCCGGAATGAAAGTGGGAGCACATCTGCGTGGATTTCATTGTTGGCCTGCCAAGGACGCAACGGGGGAACGACGCAATCTGGGTTATCGTCGACCGGTTAACCAAGTCTGCACACTTCATTGCCATCAAAAGTACTTGGAGCGCCGATCGCCTCGCCCAGACCTACCTTGACGAGATAGTCCGGCTGCACGGAGTGCCAGTTTCTATAGTATCAGATCGAGACGGGCGATTCATCTCGCGTTTCTGGGAGAGCCTTCAGTTGGCGATGGGGACCAAGTTGAAGTTCAGCTCAGCCTATCATCCACAAACCGATGGTCAGACGGAACGAGTGAATCAGATACTAGAAGACATGTTGCGCCTCTGCGTGATCGATTCGAAGTCAAGTTGGGACGTCTACCTGCCGCTGGCCGAATTTGCATACAACAACAGTTATCAGTCCAGCATCGAGATGGCTCCGTACGAGGCTTTGTATGGGCGGAAGTGTAGGTCACCAATCTGCTGGGACGAAGTCGGAGAACGGCAAATCCTTGGGCCAGAGCTGGTTGAACAAACCGTCCAAAAGGTTCGGTTGATTCGTGAACGGTTGAAGACAGCACAAAGCCGACAAAAGAGTTATGCCGATGCTCGACGTCGCCCCCTTGAATTCTTTGAAGGGGACCATGTGTTCTTGAAAGTCTCGCCTATGTGCGGAGTCATGCGGTTCGGAGTAAAAGGAAAGCTAAGTCCGAGATTTGTTGGACCGTTTGAAGTTCTCAAATGGGTTACTCCGGTCGCCTATCAAGTTGCTTTGCCGCCTGCCCTATCAGAAGTACACGATATTTTTCACGTTTCTCAGCTGAGAAAGTTTGTACACGACCCGAACCACATAGTCGACTTAGGGCAGTTGAATCTGCAAGCGGACTTGTCGTACGCGGCGGAGCCTGTCCAAGTTTTGGATCGTAAAGAGAAGCAGTTGCGGAACCGAACCGTCTCGCTAGTGCGCGTCCTGTGGCGGAACCACTCGGTCGAGGAGTCGACCTGGGAACTTGAAGCTGATATGAGGGAAAGGTTCCCCTCATTATTCCTTAGTGGTAGGTTCTATTCCTAAGTTTCGGGACGAAACTTTCTTTTGGATGGTTATGATGTAATGCCCCGTTCCCCCTACTCGGGGAGCGCGGCCAAGAAATACTTACGACCGTCCGAACGGGACAGATTGAATTAAGATCCTTTCCTCGTTATGGATTGGTTTCTTCGGAATCAGGTCCCATATACAATGGATTGTGCCTCGAGGATGGACTCGGCGGCAGAGTCGAGAGGGGCCTTTCCATTGCGTTGGTTTCTTGTCCATTTTCGTGCCGCTTGGTTGCTTTCTTGTTGGTTTTATGACTTGCATTTTCTTGAACGGTTTCAATGGATTTCATTGCTTTCGTTCTTAGGATTTCGCATTTCGTATCGAGCCTTGGAGACCGAAGCAGGAGGTATTGATCATCCGTTGGTGCGTGCAGGTGATCGTGTAGACGACGCACGAGCGGAGTCTTAGAGATCTCTCCTTCTTCTTCCTATTCAACCAACTTGTGAGTGGCTCTATTTCGATAAGCACCTTCTTTCCAAGGGCTCCGTTCATAATAAAATTGACTCAGTTGTGCATTCAATCAAACGATACCAATTAAGTAACAAGTTGGATAACAAGATAAGATAAGAAGTAGGCTTGGAACACCCATTGCTTGTCATACAAAACCTTGCATAAATTCATTGATGCATGCATGTTCGTTGGGTGTTTAATGGGTTGGTATTTATTGATAGTTCAAAGTGTTCTTCTATAAACTGCTGCATGTTATTTCATATAACTTGTTGGTTGATTGTGATAGTACAGTAAAGCAGTTTCGTACATGATGTTCTTTAAATCGCTAGTAAGTAAATCTATGAAGTTCGGTTCATAGAAATGGTCATGGGAATTCTTGTGCACAAGGGATCCAGGTTCCTGCGAACGGTTACCGGGGCACCGGGCCATTTCGACCCGGGCGGAATCTACTTTCTTAGTCGTGCTAAAATGAGTTAGCACAGGGAGCGGGGAATTGTAGCGGGGCTAGCTACCCGCGCTGCAAGCGTCGCCGCCAGCCCAGACTAAATCCATGATGGCTCCTAAACAACAAAGAAAGATATTATGTATATTTTAACTGTGCAGACTAACTATGTCTTCGTGACAGGGAAGGCTATGGTAAGTTGTACAGGTGGTTCAGACGGTACAGGTAAAGTCACCGAACGGTGGCATGTGGAGTTATGTTATTTTGTTCTTGCATACCTGCTAAATGAAATCTGAACTAGACAAGAATAGAAACCCACCTAAGCACATAATTGTAGCATACTCATTAGAACTCATCTCATGAGCTTGGTAAAGTTGAGCAGCTAGCCTTCACCAGTACTTTTCGAAGTACAGACCCTCGTTGTAGCAGGTTCCCCGGCGCAAGGCAACGCGGCGAGGAGCTGAAGTTCTCTCCGGACTTTTGGGATCCTTGGCGGTTCGTGGCCAAGACTTTTGGAGGCTCAAGCTAGAAGCCTTTCACTCTCTCCGTTGCTGAATATCGCTAAGGCGATGGTGCTTACTCGCACCCAAGGTGTTTTGTGTTTTTGAATCTATGTAAAGGGACATAATGTATGGATCGGCTATCTCATTTTGCGTCCAAGTTTGTAAGCCCGTGGGGCATTTTATACTTTTGAGTCAAGCGATGTAAAAAGATGTTCATTATGAATAAAAGAGAAACTTTTCTATGCCTCAACCTTGTGTTATCTTATAAGTGTACTCTGTTGTATTGTTCTAAAGAATATCCTTATGCCTAAGGCCTTGTGCACGCGCGCCCTACGCGTGCACGGCATCACGCCCGGGGGACGATTATCGATTAGCCGAAATCGGGACGTGACATATTGGTATCAGAGCATGCTTCAGATCCTTTGATCTCACAAAGAAAGTTTCTAAAGAGGACCTTGTTCCTTCCGAGTAGACCCTTGAATTCGCTTGGCCAAAATGAGATACGTTCCATACAGTGAGTCCATAATATACCTTGAGACTAATACAAGTTACTTTCCTTCCAAGGAACGACTTCCGAGCCGGGTGCACAAGCGCAGATGGTGGCGCAAGTGCAAGCGAGTAGTTCAGGCACCTCGGGCAGCTCTGGGAGTCCAGCTGCCGCACCCTCTGCTGATCCGTTCGAGTGAATGATGCGTTTGATGGAGACGCAGCAGAAACAAGCTGAACTACGGCAGAGTCAGTTCGAGTCACGGATTGAGGCTCAATTCGTGGCGCAGCGATCACAGGCGGATACACAGCAGAAGCAGATAAATAGTCTGCAAGCAATGGTGACGAATATGGTCGCCAACAATCATTCTGCATTCGCCCCCGCAATCGTGCCTATAGTTGCTGAAGCCACCGGACCGCAGAATTCCCAGGGTACCTTACCCTCAGGCGAGAATGGGTCAATCCTGTCGATATCAGAATTTAAGAAGATGTGTCGTGCTACGTTTAAAGGCACCGAGGACCCTTCCTTAGTGGATGCAGAGTAAGGGATCTACCAGTAAGGGATCTACTGCATCCAACAATCATTCTTGACATCTATGTCGGATTTGAATTAATTCCTTGACTTGCATCCTGCCTTGATTCATGTGCGTCTTTATCGTTTATTTTTGGATGCAGAGTAAGGGATCTACCAGCAAGCGACGAGGTTCCTACAAGATCACCACGAGATGCTCTACCAGCATGACCGTGGAGAACGCGCAGACCCTTGGAGTAGCTAATGCGCGTAAGTGATTGTAGATACCGTTCCTAGTATTGTTTAGATCGTGCCTATTGGTTCGTGACCTCAGCCCCAACCTAGTAATTTTGGACTTACTAACAACCTGGTATGCTTTTATATCTGATAACTGTAGAGTTTGTAGAATCTTTTGTTATTGTGCTTATTGTAGGTTGTTTTGTGAACTTAAATAATTTGTACCTCCTTTCATCATCATCTAGCACACTTAATTTTGATGTACTTGACTTATGCTGCTATTCTATAGCCTTGTTTTGCAAGCTTACTCTTTATCGAGCTTGTTCATGACATATGTATTAGTGGGTCGACACACTAATACGATTGTATATTCAGAATCAGTGCATTACGGTCTGATCAGCCTTAGTGCATTTTGATTCGCCTTTCGCACTACTTTACGTGGATTGAGATATATAGTTGGCTAGTATACTTGCCCTCTAGACATGTCCGAGCATATCGTATCGATTACATAACTGTATTAATACGAGCATGTGACTAGGAATTACCGAGATAGGATTCAATCCACAATCACTTGACAATTCCCACCTGAATACTTTAAAACGCCTTAACCCCGATATTTCTTTTCTATCACCCCACCCTTGAACTCTTTATTATTGATCTTCGTCTTCCTTTATTTCGGAAAGACGAAATCTCGTGCCTGGTATAAGTTAGTACATAGATAGTACTAGATATGCCACATAGGCCGATCACATACTTGAGGATTAAACTTTTGTAATTGAGGACATATCATATGTGACATGATCGGCGTTGAAGTTCGAGGATTGAATGACGTAGGTAAACATATCAAGGAATATTTTCTTAAGGTATATAGTCTTTTGTGATGAATGGGTAAACTCTAAGTTGGGTAGCTATGCATTTGTCAACTCGAGAGGAATGTCCTTTGGATCGTGACCGAGTAAGGTCAGATTGGAAGAAGCAAGCCATTATAATTTTGAAAATTTAGAGGAGTGACTAAAATGATTAATGAATTGATATCGAGGACCCAATAAGTTGTATCTTGGATACTTGATTTAAATCTTGAATAATGAAAGTAAAATCGTCAATTTGAATTTAGGGTATATATGATTCAGACTTGAACATTGATGGACTACACTTAAATTATTTTTCAATTTGATGATTTGATCTAAGAATTAAAATTTGAAGGTTGGACTACCTAGTTAGAATATTGAGAATGTGAATGAAATTTAAAAGTTTGGAGCATACAAAGGGGAATACTGTTGGACTCGAATCACTTCTAGAGGAATTATGATAGTTAGAATAGTAAGGCAAGGTCATAAGCATGTGCAATCCTTGAAGATGTTATAAGGACTTACTCTAAAATCTGCCTGTGGGAAATTTGAGGAAGTAAGAAGTAATAACCCTAGGTTGAATCTTGATTGGAACAAGTAGTCGTCTTAATCATGAAGTGATTGCAGTGGACATGCTTAGGATTTAAATTATCGCAAGGAGATTACGATTGATGTACATGAAGGGTTAACAGATTATGGCTTAATTTTAAATTTCGAGGACGAAATTTTCATAAGTTGGGTAGATTGTAAGCCCTTGATTTTTTCAAAAAATATTAAAATTAGATTTTTCGCAATTTTCTGGAATTTTCTGAGAATTTTTTGTAATTAAAATTAGGATTTTTATTTATTAAATGATTTTTAATTGATAATAAATAATATTAAAATATTATGAAAATAATATTTTTGGGTGTAAAATGGAAAACTGGACTTAGGGTAATTTTCCTGGAATTTATCGGGCCTCGGACCTAATTTAAAACCCCTAAAAACAATTATTATTTATTTATTTATTTCATTTATTATTATTATTATTATTATTTTATAATTTTCAGCCCAGGCCCGGCCCACTGGGCCCAACCGGCCCAGCCCGCACAGCCTAGTGGGTCAGGTCGGGTCGGTCAGACCCGACCCGCCTCCTACCCGAACCCAAACCCCGTTTCCCTGAACCCTCTCCGCACGAATCGGTCGGCCCCCGCTTTCGCCGGCCGCGCCACCCGCCGCATCCGTCGACCGCCCGCTCCGCGTCAGCCCCCACGACCCTCGCCACGACCTTCCCTCCTCCGCCTCACCCGCCGCCAAGCCCGGCCATCCCAGCCTCCTCCACACCTATATGAGCCCCTCCCCTTCCTCCTCCGGCCACCAGATCGACCTCCGCCTCCGCCCACCGCTGCGCCGCTGCCGCCCTAGCTTCGCAGCGAGCTCCGCCTGCCCTCCGCCCAGTCGACCACCGGCGCCACCCCCGCGAGGCCGCCGCCGCAGTTTCCCTTCCCTCCCCTCTTTTCTCCCAGCCGCCCGAGCCCCTCCGGCCGCCGTCACCCGCTCCGCCCAGCTTCGTCCGGCGCCAGCGACTCCCCCTCGACCGCCTCCTTCGCTGCCCGGCCTCCCTCCGGCCAGCTCCGCCGCCGCCGACCCATCAAACCCTAAACCTAGTTTGGACACGTGTCGGACACGACACGGACACGAGAAACGCTGTTCTTCGAGCCCTGTTCAGGTACGCGTATCTCCCTGCTCGTTTACCCGTTTCTGATTCCGTAAATTACGTTGTGAAGCCTGTATGACCCTCTCGGTGCCCGGACAAACCGCTCGGGGCATCGCGTCCTGTGGTGATCGCACACCGCGATCCAAAAACAGGAAAAACCAGACCCTGTTTCACCCCGGAACTGAGTACGCCCCGCCAAACGGGACGACTTGGTCGCGTGCGGTCTTCACAGATACGTGCGCATCGTCGATACGGACGTGTGAGTTTTCGTGGAAGCTGATTCGGGTGTGCGTGCACACCGAAATTAATGCGTATCCGCGGACATCGCCCCGTATCCGCCTTTTCTGCAATTTACCCTAACTTCGTGCACACTCGTCAGATCAAGACGAAACTTGCGCCATCGGACTCGTAGCGATACGCTGGTCCTGTGGGTCAAGTTTGGTTCGATTCTGAGAACGTTGACGAAATCGCGTGTCGTGGGCCCCACAGGCCCCGCTCGACGGGCGATTTTATGTTCGGCTCATCGGAATCCAAATCTGGAAGTTCCATTGGGTTCGTATAAGCGTTCCTGACCTGTTGACACTAAGTTTGGTGAATTTGGAGACCTTTGACCCGGACACGTTTTTCGGTACAAAACGGGCCCATCGGCGGACCCCGTTTTTATCCGAAACTGCCGTTTTTGCCCTTGTCTCCAAATTGGACCCAAGGACAGGCATTTCTAGCTATTTGACATCTTCTGAGCGTGATGGTAATGTTTATTTCAGCATCCGGACTCATTCCTGGAAATTTCCCTGAGGACAATTAATTGGATCCAAACATCAGGCAAGTACCTGCACTTCAAGTTTATTCTTTATATTGTGATAATTAATTCCTTGCTCTACTAGTATCATTGGATGTTTATACGTAGTGTTAGAATCTGGATTTCATGTCTTGAATACTGGATTTCATGTCTTGCTTTCGTGTCGGGTGGGAGAATACTGAAAGACATGTAGTTTACCCTGACCCTTGCCATGATTAATAGCTGTTGGTACACGACTGTCCATCAGCCGGATCTCGATTATTCCTGTTTAATAGCCGTCTATGACGGCCGGTTTAACCTTATAGACCCCTACATGCCAACTAGGTATTCTAAATACACAAGTTCACACACATAGTTTCTTGTCTGGTTACAGTTCCTATTGTCTGGTTGTAATTCATTTTCCTGTCACCTTGTTCCTGTTTTACTCATGTCCCTGTCTTACAGCAATTAACTCTTAGTTATTGTTACTATTTATTTATACATATCCTCAACATGATACCTGTCAGTTCTTTTCTACTTGTCATAAATATTTAGTTTAATCTTTGTTGTGCATTGTGTACTTTGCTCCTTTCCTGACTGGATCCGTTGTTTTAGGCGATGATGAGAACTCTGCCCCCACCTATTTGTGGCCACTATGAGTTAGCAGGTGACACCTTGAGGAGCCGGTTCCCACTCAGGAGACTACCCTTGAGGAGGAGTAGCCAGTTAGTTATTATTTTATTTCCTTTCAGCATATACTCGGGTTTGTCCCCGATTTATCTTCTGGCTTGTATTAACTGCGGATTGGTTGTCACAGATTAAATATTATAAAATCTTAGCATTCCTATTTCCTGTGATTATTCTTACATGTTCATTATTGTGGATGAGATAGATGCTTTTTGACCCCAAAAATGACCTAGACAGCGTACTACCGCCGACACTGCGGCGTAGGCTGGACGTGCCCACGCACTCGTGCCCGAATAACCGGGTGCGGGTCGTGACAATCTTGGTCCGATCAATGTCCTTCGTGGCTTCTGGCCAGTGACTTCATATAGAATAAATGTTGGCTTGCTTTACTTTAGTTGGTTTACTGCATCGTGTAGGCGCGGCCGCCTTGCCTCGGCAAGAGTGTGCACTCGAGATTGGAATATAAACTTTGGTTGAGAATGGATATTGAGGTGAGACTGATGGTTCGATATGTTATCGTGCAAGCGATGGCATTGAGTTAGACGGGTCGGATATATATAAATGCTTGTCGTTTGGTTTGAGATTGAATGTTTGCATGTGTAAACTGCTTTACTGCTTTCCTTAACATGTCATTCATATGCCATGAAACGAATCTAGGATTCAACTAGAAAGATCACCATTTAACTGTGTGCATTCACTATTTTACTTAGTGTCAGCTTAGGCGAGTGGGTTACCCCGCTCACAAGTACGGTTGTGTACTGACCCACGTTTATGGGCAATATTTCAGGTACACAGGCGTAGTGGCGCTGCTTGGATATACGGAACAAGATGTATGAACTGTAAGTACCTTTGTGGGCTAGAGAAATGAGCAAGAGTATTTCATCGTCTTCGTGGCATTGCCTCGGGGCATTTTATTTGGACCCTATTGTGAGCTTCGCTGCGTATTACTCTGTTTATGTGCTTGGTACACTAAACGGCTTCCGCTGTAACTTGGTTGTTTCGATGATAACATTGGTGTTTGAAAATATCGCCTTGTACGAGCGCAACTCCAGGCTCGTACGGCATCACGTCCCGATGAGAACGATTGTCTTGCGGGAGAGCTGCAACGTGGTGATTCACGTTCAGTAGGGACTATCGAGCTTGCGGGAGATTGGGGGGGTGGTCGCTGGGGTAGGGAGGGGGCGGGGTGGGGGGGTCGTCGGAGTAGAGGGGGTCGCCGGTGTGTGGGGGGGGGGAGGGGGTTGTTGGGAGGCTAATTTAGGAATAAACAAAATTTTGGGTATCAAGTAAAAAATATTAGTTGAGATAGGGTATTAAGTTAGCACTTATCAAAGTTGAGGGGATCAAGTTGAACATTTTGGATAGTTGAGGGTATCAAGTTGCAATTAAGTCTTATTTTTATTATACCAAAGTTTATGTGTTATTGTGCACGTACAAAAAAGCATTAATATTGGTAAAACATTATATACAAATTTAAATAATATTAAAATATGTTAAATATGATTTGATTATATTTAAATTAGAATTTGTTATAGATATATTTTTTGAATTTTTGATATGTGTTTAGTTAGATACTACTATATACTTAGTTTAAATATAATATGAATATTGAATAAATTTTAGAATTTGTTATATGTTAAGGTGGGTAGAAGGATTTATAATTTTTACTTTTATTTTTTTACTATAGGAGGAGGTACGATATTTTTATTATTATTATTATTTAGTGGAGGATATACAAACAATTTGGACAGCTTATTTTTGAATCGTTTTCAAGCCGCATTATAATAGTTGAGATAGGACGAAAGATTGGCCTGTTGTGCATTTGCGTGGGGTCTCTACTACACTTATGTTAGTTGAAATTTTGTCAATTAGAAATTTGAAGGTTAGTTATTTTTAATTCGAATTTTCATTTATTTTAATTCAGAATTTCTTTTGTTAATATATATTTTTCAAACATATAATTAGTTTCAGAAAACAGAGTGAGCATCTAAGAAATAAATGTTTGAATAAATATGATGAAATATAACTGTAATCCAAACTAATTCTAAGAAATATATATTGTTATAACAAGTACCACAGTCCCGAATGAATATATATATATATATATATATATATATATATATATATATATATATATATATATATATATATATATATATATACTCTCCCCCTTTCAGGCCTCCCTCCCGAAGACATAGGTAGCGGCTCCTCTAGTCGGGCCAGGTGTGAGACTCGTCTCACTGTTCTAGTATACGTATCCGAGATACGCGTGTTATACGTGTATATCTTGCTATTGTTTAATTGCTTACTTTATGCTTTATGTCATTCATGCATTGTTTAAGTTATTTTTGTAAAAAAAAATTAGTTGCATACTTTGGACCGTTGGTCCCTTGGTTTTCTTGTGTGTGGCTGTGATGAAACCAGGTGAGGAGCATGGATTATGATCCAATAACCTACAATCCTAACTTTTTCTATATATACTTATAAAATCCCTCGACCAAATTTAGATCTACTTAGCTTAGATAGAGAGACTAGGGTTAGTTTGAAGCCAATTAGAATTAGAACACAGTGTTTTAGATTTATTGTGTAGTATTGTATCACTTTGTGCACCTTACCGTTGCTTCGAATTTGGAGCGCTACACTAGCATTTGCTTTCAAACAAATTTTATACACTTTTCCTAGACGTGCCAGCCTTCCATTCTGACATTTGTGTAACTCATAAATACCCTCCCTTGTGCTTCATTTTAGTCTTACAATATTCGTTAGAAACGTCTATTTTTAAATCCAAATAAATCTAACTTTGCATCTTTGTCCTTTCTAATCGCAATTGGAGACGCAACTTCGACCCGTTTTGTGCAACCCAAATTATGACAATATTCTATTCTGAGTCTACTATGTCCATGATACTTGTGTCCCACCCAATTTTAACCCTATGTATTTCCAATTAATTAAAGAGCACCACTTACACTAATTTTAATTAAATTGGTGTAAGGACCCAAACTAACCCAAAACTAGACCCAATTCCAACCCAAACCCCCACTCAAACCCTCAAGGTTCATACTAAACACCACACACCATTTTAATCCACTACATCACACCAAACATGGTATTTTGCCTCATCCAATCCTAAATTCTATTATTTGTGCAATTTCCCAATTGTTAAGGGACCTTTATGCAAAAATGCAATGAGGTGTCCACCTCACATTGGATCCAAGTCATGAAGAAATCACCCCCCCTTTGACCGGTCCACCCAAGATATTTTCCTCCATTTGTTGTACTTTATGCAACTTTTTCTTCTCACATCTCCACCCTCCATTCAAACTCCCATCATACTAGCCATCAAATTTCCTTCATGTAAAAGCCAACCCCATCCCAAGGAATACATGGCCGGCTCTAATCCCTAGGTTGTCATCACCCTCTTCTCCCTCATGCAAACTATCACCTCATTTTATTTTTCATCACCATCATCTTCAACCTACTCAAAACATCAAAACCGAAACCCTAAACTCCTTACACCCGACCTCCCCTCCGGCCACCATACCGTCGGAGTAGCCTGCAACCGCCGACTGCAACCCCTCCATCACCAGCAGCCTCCACCCTCCTGCCATTCTCCATGAGCAGCCGCCACTTCTATCAACACCTCCTTCCCCCTCGCCGGAGACGACCCGATCCCCGACCGCAACTCCTTCATCTCCTCCTCATCGTCCCGGCCACCCCGACAACCTACTACACCCACCGCGGCCACCATTAACATCGTCACCACCACTAATTACCGGCCCACGACATCTCGACCATCCTCGTGTTTTTCCTCCTCCGTCAACGATCACCACCGCCCCCGCTCTTCTTCTCCGTCCCCGAGCCAGCTCGACTACACCACCTTCTTCTCCGACTCCCCCACGCCTGAACCACCCCGCCCGAGCAGGACCGCTCCTCCCTGAGCGTCGAGCAGCCAACCTCCCTTCGAGCAACACACCTCCTTCCTCGATGACAACCTCCCCCTCACCGAATCCCCGACCATCATCTTTCCCCTTGCAGCCCAACCGATCTCCCTCGCACGACAACAACAGTCATCCCCCGATGCCATGCTTGTCCGGACGAGCAGTTCTACCCAGCGTTGTCCTCTCCACGTAGTCATCCGTGTCGTGACACCGCTTATCCGACGGACCCTCCCATGCCGCGAATCGTAACCCTCGACATCGACTACCCCCTCCTCGATCACGTGCACGCCAAGGCCAAGGTTCGAAACTTGCCTTTTCATGTTGTGTATGTGCATGTGTTTAATAATAATTAGTATTAATTAGGTTTAATAATGATTAGGTTTAATAATTACTTCAATAGAAATTGGGTTTATTATTTATGTTACGGGAAATAGGTTGTTAGTAGTGGGTATCATATATTTCTATATGTTTGGTATGACCCTAGGTGTATTAATATAAATATAGTAGTGGGTAATACTATGTAATATATTAAGGTGCTATAAATATATATATATATATATATATATATATATATATATATATATATATATATATATATATATATATATATATATATATATAAACGTATTTTGGTAACTTACTGCCTTGTGTACCCTCACCTAGTAGCTAGACCATGTGTTAGTGCTACAAGAGATTTGAAGATTTGAATATGTGTTAGTGTTAGTTGTTGTCTTGTTGTGCACAGTATTAGAGGACATGACACCTGTGCATTTAGACGTGTACACTTGACCCTGCTAGTTGACTAGTACCATCCCTGCTTGCATTAGTTTCTAAGTGCAGTGTGCTAGAGTAATGACTAATGATTATATTATATTATATTATATTATATTATATTATATTATATTATATTATATTATATTATATATATATGGTCGCTGGACCGTTCGGGCGAGACTTCAGGAACAGGATTTTGGTACTCAAGTGATATATAATTGTCACAAGTCATAGGGCATAATAAATCTCATCTACAAAGATCATAAAGAAATAAATAATCAAATATGTCAATGAACCAAATATGAACTAGTCGAGAAGAACTAATAGTTGGATGGAGACAAATCCACTACCAAACTAGAATATAAAAGTAAATATAATAAGTACATCATCTAACGATCAGAGAGGCTCGAAGGAAAGACCTCCTCGAAAGATAACGAAGTAGCAAGTCTTGATCTGTGCTCCTGCGAATAGTCATGATCGTTTACACCTGGAAAGGGACCAGGTCCTCAGAGGGACGTAACAAGATACATAGAAGCATGCCAATAAAGTACTGAAATTAAACATCCAAAGGGTCGGATAATCGTCTATGTGAATGCACTTTGAGAACAACTTTTCAACACGTGGACTATCTGGCTAAAATGGGATTGGCATGATTCTCTCGGAGAATCAGGGGCCTAAAAAGCATGACGTCTTTTGAACATCAGAGGCCGCCTGTAGATATATAATATAGGGGTTATCTGACCACGCATCTCCGGTGGAGCGTACGGGTTACATAAGAAAAAGTGCAAAGGAGCCCAAACGTCTTACTTGTTGTTCTCCCTACCCCATGCTCTATTCATGACATATCCATGACACGATGAAACCTCTAATAACTGACAAGTCTTCTAACATATCTCTATTAGCAGTTATTTTCTATCGCACGTCTCATACATACTGATAATGGGGTGATCTCGTAATGCATAATATATAATAAAGATAAAATGCGACGCCACTGTCGTTGCACCCAAGTTATTCTTGGACGCACAGTTTATATAGCAGTTAAAATATATGAACTAAATAACAGAAATAAAATACTTGCACCATATGGAATGTAAATCACAGTACAATGGTAAGGTATACTTGCCTGGCAAATAATCTGCGTAGTGTAAGCGTCCAGACGTCAAGCACAAGGGATCAGAAACTATGGCATCCGAATGAACATCTCTGGATGCTGAAATAAACATTATCAAAGTCTCCAAAATCAGCGAGATAGTCAAAAAAGTCTATCCTTTCGTCCAATTTGGACACAGGGGGCAAAACGATAATTTTGGGTCAAAGTAGGGTCCATATGTGGCCCCACTTTGCACCGAAATACGTGTCAGAGGTAAAGGTCTCTAAATAGGACAAATTATAGGTCAAACAAATCCTAAACGTCGATACAAACTCAACAGTATGTCCATTTTTGGAGTCCAGTGAGCCGATCACAAATTCGCCCTTCAAGTCAAACCGTGGGACCCGCAAATTGGCAGCTCGGTCAACTGTCTCGAAATCGCATGAAATCTGGGTCATAGGACCAACGTGATACCACGAATCCAATGGTGCAAGTTTTGCCGCATTCCGACGAGCGTACACAAAGTTGGTTGGTTGTTTGCAAAAGTCGCGATACGAAAACTTTTTGCGGATACGAGTTGATTCTGACGCGCACACACGTCCGAATCAACTTCTGCGAAAGCCCATACGTCAGGATATACCATACGCATCTTTCGGTACAATTGGTACACGATGAGGCGGTCCTGTTTGGCGGGACGCACTCCATATCACAAAAATTTTATTTTAAAATATCAAGTTTTTGGTCGTTTTGGAGGCCGAATAATTTAACAAATAAAATAAACTAATAAAAATTAAAAGAACAGTAAAATTCTTGGTTATATTGAGAAAAAACCTTCCAATTATATTTTAAAAATATTAAACAGATTGGTGGCAAATTGGGCATGAACATGGAGGTTTGGGTCGAATTTCTGGACTGTTCTTGGTCAGTTTTTCGGCCGACTTTCAGTCGATTTTTCGACCAATCCGGGACATGAAAACTTGTCTCGCTTAGAGAAAATCCTAGAGGGTTAGGTTGTTAACGTGTACAGACAAACCTCTCGCAAAAAGAATAAGAGATGGGGAAGATACATTACCGCAAAGAGAGGGCCTCGGGGCTGTGTTGTTATTGTTGTTGTACAAACACGCGGCAGCGCACGGCTGCTCGCGGCGGTTGTTGTCGACGTGGACGGCGGTCGCCGGGGTCGGCACTGAGGTCGACGGCGGCCATGGGAAAGGAGGAGATGAGAGATTAGGGTTAGGGTTTGATGGTTTCGTATATATATATATATATATATATATATATATATATATATATATATATATATATATATATATATGTCACGCCCAGTCCCAAAATACATAGGACTAGGACACGTAAGCATGCGAGCCGCATGGATATGGCAACCCCAATATATGGAAACCATAACCCATACGTACGCTGTAATATGAGTTTCAAATCCACAAGTGGTATAAAATGTATCACAAGTCACATGGGTACAATCTAAATCTCATCCACAGAAAATCAATATAAATAACCAACATCTATATAACTAGATCTCAGTAAGAAGTATCTAAAGATGATAGTTGGATGGAAATAAATCCACTACCAACTCGAATGGAAAAGTACAACACAATAAACATAATATAAGAATACCAGCTAACGACCACGGCTCGAAGAGAAGACATCCACGAAACATATGTAACCATCCGAATCTGCGCTCCTGCAAATACTCAAGAACAGATACGCTTGGAAAGGGACCAGGTCCTCAGAGGGATGTAACAAGATACATAGAAGCAAGCCAATTTGAATACAGTAAACATGCATAATAGGTAGAAAATATATAAGTATGCTATATAAGACAAACTATATGAATGCAAATGAGGACAACTTTTCGACGTATGGGCAAGGGTAGGCTACTCGATCTAAGCCTCACAACTCACACACCCGCTAGTGGACATCAGAAATTGTCATACCTCGGGGGTAGCGACCAACACGACTCTACAGAAATTGACATACCTCGGGGGTAGCGACCAGCGTGATACACGCCCGTAGTGCGAACTATATATTACGGTTTACCAGAGTGGCTAAAAGTCCATACGCCTAATGATTGTCCTCTCATGATACTAGGTGTGTGTGTCAACATATCTAATACATAGTAATGACTGAAGGAAAACTACACATGCAAGAACTATACAAAAATGCAATAAATATACAGAAATATACTAAGCATGCAAAATACTGTAAGCAATTTGGCAATGTATCTTGCCTGGTAAGAAAGCTGCAAGGTGTACTGTCCAGAAGTCAAACACGCAGGATCAGAAGCTACGGCCTCAGAACAAATGTCTCCGGATACTGAAATAGCTATCACCAATGTTTCCAGAATAAGCAAAATAGCTAGAAAGCACTTCCCTTTCGTCCAATTTGGACACAGGGGCAAAACGGTAATTTTGGGTCAAAGTGGGGTCCACTTGTGGCCCACTTTGCACCGAAAAGCGTGCCAAGGGTAACAGTCTCTAAATGGGACAAATTATAGGTCAAACAAACTTTACATGTCAATATAAACCCAACGGTATGTCCAAATATGAATTCCGATGGGTCAAACACAATTTCGTCCAAAAAGTCAACCGTGGGGCCCGCCAATTGGTGACTTGGTCAACTATCTCAGAATTGCGTGAAAATTGGGTCACAGGACCAGCGCGTTACCACGAGTCTAGTGGAGCAAGTTTTATTACGATCTGACGAGCGTGAACAAAATGCGCGTGGCTTTCGCAAAAGTTACGACACGGGA
>JAYESA010000009.1:7841343-7868820 GCA_036927795.1 Iris macrosiphon
AGAATTTGGAAGAAAATTGGAAGAGGGGTTGGAGTTATACCTAAGGATTTGAAGAAGAGAAAGAATGAGGAATTATTGGAGGAGACCGCAGGAGGTGAGGTCGGCGGCGGGCGCGACCACGCGGGCGGTTGCCTTAGGCGGTCGATGGACGGCAGTTGGCATCGCGCGCTGACAGCAGCTGCAGTAGCAGCTGAGTAGTAGCAGTTGGGAGGGAGAAAGATGAAGAAGAATAAGAGGAGAAGTAGGGATGGAGAATATGTAGAAGGGTTGGGAAATGAAGAGGAGATGACAGATAGTAGTATGAGAACTTGAAATGGAAGAGGTGAAGCCAGGTAACTAGCTAACTATTAAGGAAAAGGAATCGGTGGGTTTGCTGGATTTTTTTTCTTCTCCTTTCTTTTGGTCATTTCATTAAACCCGTTTCTATATCATAAAATTTACAATAAGACTAAATTGTAATTTAAAATTTTGCATAAACCTATATATATATATATATATATATATATATATATATATATATATATATATGTGTGTGTGTGTGTGTGTGTGTGTGTGTGTGTGTGTATCAAATGAAATAGAATATACGGCTATGATACTCTACTCTCCTTAAAAAAAATTCGTCCTAAGTTGATTCTCCTGGAGAGTCCTTGCTCCAAGCTACTCGAACTAATAAAATGATCTTGTTCCGAAGTATCTTGTCTCTACGATCCAGGATTTATTGGGAGCTTCTTGATAAACCTAAGTCTATAATTATTTGCTACCTTAGTTATCTACATATCTTTAGTAGCTTAAAACTGTGTTGTAGACTCTTTTGTAATATTGGTTTTGTTGCACTCGTATTTGATCTTGAACGGGAAAGTTAAGAACAACAAAGTCGGAGCACAAAGCGTGCTGGTCGGAGAAGAATGAGAAATTCTACGAAAAGTGTGCATGAGACCCTTGAAAACTTGAGGACACTGTGTGCTATCTCATAAAAATGCTACGTTCAGCAGCTCATTTGCGTCCCAGTAGAGTGAGAGTGTTGGTAGAGTTGGATACTAGCAAAGACATGCCCAAAAGTGTTCGTGTGCATTGTCAAGATGATGACAGTTTTTGGCAAGCGATTGAGTTTGAACATGTCCCGGCCTACTGCTCTGAATGTTTTATACAGGGTCATGCAGCTAGCCAATGCAAGAGACTGAGCTACAAAAACAGAGAGAAGAATCATAACAAAGGCAAGGGACCAATGATGGCAAGAGAAGGGGTTCCTGAGTGTGAAGGAGCCACTGGGATCAATCAGAACGGGGTGCTTATAGATGGAAGAAGAAGGCTTCCAGGTGGCCTGCCCCAGAGGTTTGACCCGTCGTGCTCGGGATCGGCAAGGGGGGTGCAGGAACAAACCATTGGGTGTTTACGCAATGGGAACAGCAGTAGTGCTGCTAAAGGTGGTGATGGTATTTCCTCTTCATGCGGGGACCCCTCCAGGTTTACGTCTCCCGATCCCATTCTCAGAGGTAAGGGGGTGGTGGAGGCAGGACCATCCAATGGCCGATCCAGACGTAGGAGGCGACGAGTGACCCTCGCCCAAATCCTGGAAGTATCGGAGGAGTGTTCGCTATTGCAAGTTGTGAATGAACTCTCTTTTTTAAACAACGAGCAAAAATGTACGAAAGAATCCTAGACAGAATATCTAAGTACAATATTTTTTTTTACGTCGTGACGATGGAGATCGAGAGCTGTTGCGGCTCCTTTACTCCGTTGACGGTCTAACGAGGGAATGATGATGCTCTCTTATGTTTTCTCTCTCCTGAGCTTGTGTGCACGTACGTAGCTCCCCCTTCTTGTAGGCATGCTACCTTGCTATTTATAGTTGTCGTACTGACGGACTATTGATGCCGTATATGACTCATTTTGGTGGCCACATAGGGCTCCTTCAATAGAATGCAGTTGTAACTGTAGTCGTATGTCATGGACAGGCTGCCACATAGTCTTGGTTAAGATATGTTGTTGATGAGATCTCGGGATTATTTTTAACCCGTTGTGTGCGTGACTTGGTCAGCTGGACACGTAGTCAGCACTGATCGTGCGAGAAATCTTTCTCGGTTGCAACAAAAAGATCTTGTAGGTTGAGAGACGCATGACGTCTTGGCCTCATAACGTTGTGGTCGTATACGTGCTCCCATTTGGCTTTGGTCGGATGGACACTCTGGCCGCATGGCATTGTGGCTGCATACGTGATCTTGTTTGAACTTGGTCGGATGGACACACTGGCCGCATGATGGAGAGGCCGCATGGGTACATAGTCGCATATGAGTGAGCACGTCGCATGGCACGTCTGACGAGGCCATTAATGAGTTAATGTGACTTTTTGCCTTTTTCTGAGTTGTCGTCTTCACGTGTCTCGAAGCGTCTCAGTGTGATGAGTGATATGTCAGAGAGTCTGCCAGGCATTGAATGTAGTACCAAAGGGACTTTATGCGGCCCCCATGCTCTACGGTCGTTCAGGCCGCATAGTCTCTGTTATGCGGTTTCCTATCCCAATCCTTGGGCATGAGTCCAATGTGGTTTCTCTGCGGCCTGCTTTTATTTTGAAGGGACATGACCTCTATGTGACATGCATAATTTTTTATGCTTCTACTAGGAGGAGACTTCTGAGGGATTCGATGGGAGGAACAGAACTATCATTCGTGAATACTGCCCCTCGCTTTACATCGACAGCCCTACTCATCACTAACGGTCAGTAGAAAGACATGTGAGAAAGCACTTGAAAAGCAAGAGAAGGCTCTCAGTCTGTGTAATAGGTGGGAGTCGCTGATCCGTCTTAAAGGAAGGGAGGGCTAGTACGATCATTCAGCAGGCTCTGAGTCTGAGCAGAGTTCGACGGAGGAAAAGATATCTCATCATCATATCAGCATAGGATAATAGAGAGCCAAAGTAAGAAAAGCAAGAACAAGAAAAAAGTCACAGCATCGAAGATGTCCTTAAGGTCAGCGGCTAAAGCACCCCGCTCCAATAATTCATTATGATCAAGATCCTCATTTGGAATGTGAGGGGGGGGGGTCGAGAATAAGGAAACGATCAACCGGCTGAAGGTTTTGAAGAAGTCTCATAATATATCGATTCTTTCCATCAATGAAGCCAAGGTGGCGGTGGAGAAGCTCGACCATTTCAAACTGAAGTTGGGTTTCCCGTTCGCCGTGGCCAACAAGAAAGACATCTGGGTGTTTTTTTGCTAAGGATTCATAGCTAAGTATTATTCAAAGAAATGAACAATCTATGTCTTTCTTGATCAAGCATCCGCTCTTGAAGAACAACTTCAGACTTTCGATTATTCACGGTGGGAAGTCGAAAAAGGTTAGAAGGCTTCTATGGGATGATCTTTTACAGCTGCAGGGAGACTATCCTAATACGCCATGGCTCTGTGGTGGGGACTTCAGCATTGTTTCAAACACCGCGGAGAAGAAAGGGGGTCTTCCTCCGGATGTGGGGGCAATGAATGACTTCAATTTCTTCTCTTTCGAAGCGATCCTCAACTCTATTCCATTCACGGGCTCCGAATACACGTGGCACAATAAGAGGGAGGGCATCCATAGTCAGCAGTCTATTTTGTGGCAGTTTTTGCGAGGAAGCAGTTACAAATGACGAAACACTACTTTAGGGCAGTCCGAATTTGGTGTCGATTGAGGAGAACACTGACCTCCTTCAGCCAATTTCAGAGGAGGAAGTCAAGAGGGTGGTGTGGGCTCTTAGCCCCTCTAGTGCCCCCGGGCCTGATGGTTATCTGGAGAATTCTTCAAAAGTTGTTGGCACATCATAAAGAAGGACCTGGTAGAAGCCACGGTGGCATTCTTTGAAGGGGCCTCATACCCCAAAGCTATTTCTAGCACTTTCATTACCCTCATCCCGAAGACGGACAACCCGGTATCCTTGTCAGATCATCGTCCGAATAGTTTATGCACCTTCGTCAACAAGATGATCTCTAAGCTGATTGTGTCTCGTATGATTGGTACTCTCCTGAAGCTGATTTTGCAGGAACATAGTGGGTTTGTCAGGGGAAGAGAAATCGTCGACGACATTTTACTAGCGCATCAGCTTATTAGTAGCATGGGGGCCTCAAACTGGGGAAGCAACGTAGCAATCAAGGTAGATGTAGAATTAGAATGATGGGATATCTTCATTGATAAAAAAAAGACTATATATATATATGAGAGGCTGACCCCTTTCTCTATTATTCTATTCGATGTGGGACTAAAACTCACTACCTAATATAACGCTTAGCACCCTCCCTCAAGCTGAAGCATATATATCAATCATGTCCAA
The DNA here is from genome assembly GCA_036927795.1 of Iris macrosiphon. NCBI lineage: Eukaryota > Viridiplantae > Streptophyta > Magnoliopsida > Asparagales > Iridaceae > Iris > Iris macrosiphon. Next base: position 7,845,643 of record JAYESA010000009.1, read on the forward strand.
TTTGTTACATAAAAAATGTACCTAATGACCCAAAAGAGATTTTGTGAAGATATCGGCTATCTGACCATCAGTCCTCACGTGATAGAACTTTATCATTCCCTTTTAATACTCATCACGGACGAAATGGACATCAATTTTAATGCGCTTCATCCTTTCATAAAATACAGAATTAGTAGCAATATGTATAGCAGATTGGTTATCATACCACATATCAGCTGCTTTAGATCATGCTTCTTCTTGTAGCTCTTGTAGAAGATGTTGCAGATATAATACCTCTGTCGTGCCATGAGCAATGGCTCGATATTCTGCTTCAAAACTTGATCGTGCGATCATACTCTGCTTCTTACTCTTCCATGATACCAAATTTCCACCAATAAATACCGAATAACCAGACATAGATCGTCTATCTGTCAGGCTTGTACCCCAATCAGCATCGGTAAAGCACTCAATATTTGTATGTCCCTGATTCTCTATACGAATTTATTTTCCAGAATTCTGGACTAAATAGCACAGAATTCTGAGAACTGTCTGTCAATGTGGAACTCATGGAGAAGATATAAATTTACTCGCGACACTAACGAAAAAAAATATCTGGGCGAGTCATAACCGCCAAATAGTTGAGTTTTTCAACTACACGGCGATATTGATCTGGATTCGTCATTAGTATCCCCTCGTCGGGGAGTAACTTTTCTCCTGGGTCCATCGGCGATATTGCTCCCTTGGGTTGCATCATTCCTACATCATGTAGTATGTCTAGCACATACTTCTCTGTGACATGACAATGTGCTTCTTTCCACGTATGACTTCAACACCCAACAAGTAGTTTAGTGATCTCATATCCTTGGTCTGAAACTGTTCTCCTAGAAACTTTTTCAGTCCTGTAATGCCCTGACTGTCCTCTCATGTGATTACAATATCATCAACATAAACACTAAGGAGTATCCTTTCCGCCGATGTCAGTGTATAAAATACTGAATGATCCTTCTTTGATTGACACATGTTGCCACGCCCCGATCTCCCGCGGGCTATTTCGGCCGTCCCCGCTAGGCGGGAATCACCCTCGCCAGCGCTCCCGCGGGACGATCGTTTTGACCCATCCGGACGTGATGCCGCACGAGCGTGATCCACGCCCGTGCAAGGCCATGGTTCATTGGCTGGCGGCAAGAGTTCTAAGCCACAGAGTCGCACAGATTGTCTGAGTGCAGCAGAGTCATAAACGCATAGCGATTTGATAACAGGTTCACTGAGTCGACAATATAGCGGAAGCATTGAAGCACAAGTTGAAGTAAAGCAAGCTCTTTTATTGATATAAATAGGTGTTATAGGCGGCGTATAGCCGAGATTACAAGTCGCTCAAGCCTCTCTCTCTGAAACAGTAAAAGCATGCCAAGTGGCTACAATTGTGGAATGATTGTACATGCGATGATCAGGCGATGTTCACAACATTATGTCTTCTATATGTGCTTCAGTTACGGACTCACCGTTGCTTCGGAGTGATGTCCACACCTTAGCACACACGAAGGAGGCATCCGCACCGAACGAGGTTCTCCCGCACCCTGCATACAAACTGGTGAATTATCAGTACATTGAATGCACTGGTGGGGAAGCTACTCGCCCGCTCGACAAATCCAAACACGTAATACAGGTTCCGTGCACCAACTATTAAGTTATCTTTCTAGTTGCCTTAGGATCGGTTTCATGCAAATATTGAATAGCCTAACGTGTCGGGCAGTGCGCCGTGCGATGTTTGAGGAAACACGACGATACTTACCACTTACCATTTCTCCTTCCCTGTCCAAGGCAAACATTATTAATTCAAGTACGGGCAAGTATAAACATTCAGGGGCATAGCATATGCAAACACGAGGGTCATTTTAACATGATCGTTCAGGTGTTCAGTTGTTCATTTGATGCGATGCAATGACTCGCACGCGGATAGCCGCTAAGCGAGGATGACTTATCTATATGAACAGTTATCGCTGGCATAGCCATAAAGGACCAGTTATAGTCTTGAACAAGAATGGAAAGCAACAAAGATGCAGTGGTGGTTGCAGACCATCCTGTCCAGATGCAGTAGACTATCGTGCAGTTCCATCCGGATCGGAACAGTCCCAGTGCCCCGGTGACCGCCCGTGGAACCGAAAGACCTTGTTTCCAAGTTGTCCGCGACATGCAGGTAAGGGTCTCGGTCTAGTACAGGAACAAGTTCGATGCACTATATGTATATATTGAACAAGTCCGGTATGGAACGAGTTCGAGGCAGTATATATACAGAACTTGTTGAGGCAGTATTCAGTGATTCAGTAGTGTTTGCGAGGCCAGTTGATTCAGCAGTTTGCTCAACGAGCTGTGATTCAGTGATTCATTCAGTCAGGGTGCAAATTCCCTGGTTCGGAAATTGCCTTGGTGACCTAACGGTCCCGGATACTTGCAGGTTCATTCAGGCACGGAACGACTACGTAGTAGTCTCCCGGGATTTGGATGAAAACATGGCAACGTACAAGCAGACAAGCATGCGTTTCTAAGGAACATAAGTAAACACGTTTGCTCGGACCCGAAGGTAAGCCGAGAGATGAAGCCGTTAGGGACTTAGCATACGAGGGTCTGAATATAGGCAGTATTTCAATTTCCATGTTCTAGCATAAGCAATACAAGTTGGGATTATTCCCTTAGCTAGGTGCGTTGGATTTATTAGCATGCAGGGGGTGATTCACCTAGCGACTAGCATGTATCATTCCAGATTTTATATGTGCTGGCTAAGCAAAGACAAGTTCACCGTAGCCACCCACCTTAGCGATGATTCGCCTCGGTAGAGCGATACGTCAAGCGAGCCTCTGAAAGCCTAAGTCAGAATTCCTGTAGGGACAAGTCTGGATATCCTTTGCTTCTTGTTTGAGGCAAAGCGGGTCGGGACAGTTGCACTTTCGCCGATTGAGTCGGTAGTCCGCTAGAACAGAACGGGGTGTTACATCCTACCCAACTCAGAAAAAGTCTCGTCCTCGAGACTTACTGAGGACAAGCAGTAATCTAGGGTTGAGGCAATCCTAGATAAGTCGTTGTACTTGTTTCATTTGGATATTCACTCGCACAAGTATCGAAATCAGCATATCGCTTAGACTGGATCGTGCGCACTTTCGAAGTGCACTTCTAGCGTGAGCACGTCAACCAGCTCAGTGATAGCGAAGTCTTAGCACTCGAGTTTCACCTTTTCTTAAGTCTTGGATGGTGCACTAGTTCAAGGCGTCCCTCGAATAGATGCATTCAACCAAACTTAGAGTTAGTGAAAATCGGACAAGCTACTAGCGATACTCTCAAAGGTTCGCACAGGTTGGCACAAAGGCCACTCGTAGCACAGCGTCATAGAAGCAAGCATATCATATCATTCAAAATGTATTTTGAAAGTATTTAGACTTATTGTTGGAACATTCCATCGAGGCATTGAGAGAGAGCATGCACATAACCCACGAACGAGCTTTCGAAACAGAGATATCGAATCGAAGTCCAAAGGCATAGAAGCCAGGCTCTGATACCAATATGTCACGCCCCGATCTCCCGCAGGCTATTTCGGCCGTCCCCGCTAGGCGGGAATCACCCTCGCCAGTGCTCCCGCGGGACGATCGCTTTGACCCATCCGGGCGTGATGCCGCACGAGCGTGATCCACGTCCGTGCAAGGCCATGGTTCATTGGCTGGCGGCAAGAGTTCTAAGCCACAGAGTCGCACAGATTGTCTGAGTGCAGCAGAGTCATAAACGCATAGCGATTTGATAACAGGTTCACTGAGTCGACAATATAGCGGAAGCATTGAAGCACAAGTTGAAGTAAAGCAAGCTCTTTTATTGATATAAATAGGTGTTACAGGCGGCGTATAGCCGAGATTACAAGTCGCTCAAGCCTCTCTCTCTGAAACAGTAAAAGCATGCCAAGTGGCTACAATTGTGGAATGATTGTACAGGCGATGATCAGGCGATGTTCACAATATTATGTCTTCTATATGTGCTTCAGTTCCGGACGCACCATTGCTTCAGAGTGATGTCCACACCTTAGCACGCACGAAGGAGGCATCCGCACCGAACGAGGTTCTCCCGCACCCTGCATACAAACTGGTGAATTATCAGTACATTGAATGCACTGGTGGGGAAGCTACTCGCCCGCTCGACAAATCCAAACACGTAATACAGGTTCCGTGCACCAACTATTAAGTTGTCTTTCTAGTTGCCTTAGGATCGGTTTCATGCAAATATTGAATAGCCTAACGTGTCGGGCAGTGCGCCGTGCGATGTTTGAGGAAACACGGCGATACTTACCACTTACCATTTCTCCTTCCCTGTCCAAGGCAAACATTATTAATTCAAGCACGGGCAAGTATAAACATTCAGGGGCATAGCATATGCAAACAAGAGGGTTATTTTAACATGATCGTTCAGGTGTTCAGTTGTTCATTTGATGCGATGCAATGACTCGCACGCGGATAGCTGCTAAGCGAGGATGACTTATCTATATGAACAGTTGTCGCTGGCATAGCCATAAAGGACCAGTTATAGTCTTGAACAAGAATGAAAAGCAACAAAGATGCAGTGGTGGTTGCAGACCATCTTGTCCAGATGTAGTAGACTATCGTGCATTTCCATCCGGATCGGAACGGTCCCAGTGCCCCGATGACCGCCTGTGGAACCGAAAGACCTTGTTTCCAAGTTGTCCGCGACATGCAGGTCAGGGTCTCGGTCTGGTACAGGAACAAGTTCGATGCAGTATGTGTATATATTGAACAAGTCTGGTATGGAACGAGTTCGAGGCAGTATATATACAAAACTTGTTGAGGCAGTATTCAGTGATTCAGTAGTGTTTGCCAGGCCAGTTGATTCAGTAGTTTGCTCCACGAGCTGTGATTCAGTGATTCATTCAGTCAGAGTGCAAATTCCCTGGTTCGGGAATTGCCTTGGTGACCTAACGGTCCCGGATACTTGCAGGTTCATTCAGGCACGGAACGACTACGTAGTAGTCTCCCGGGGTTTGGATAAAAATATGGCAACGTACAAGCAGACAAGCATGCGTTTCTAAGGAACATAAGTAAACACATTTGCTCGGACCCGAAGGTAAGCCGAGAGATAAAGCCGTTAGGGACTTAGCATGCGAGGGTCTGAATATAGGCAGTATTTCAATTTCCATGTTCTAGCATAAGCAATACAAGTTGGGATTATTCCCTTAGCTAGGTGCGTTGGATTTATTAGCATGCAGGGGGTGATTCACCTAGCGACTAGCATGTATCATTCCAGATTTTATATGTGCTGGCTAAGCAAAGACAAGTTCACCGTAGCCACCCACCTTAGCGATGATTCGCCTCGGTAGAGCGATACGTCAAGCTAGCCTCTGAAAGCCTAAGCCGGGATTTCTGTAGGGACAAGTCTGGATATCCTTTGCTTCTTGTTTGAGGCAAAGCGGATCGAGACAGTTGCACTTTCGCCGATTGAGTCGGTAGTCCGCTAGAACGGAACGGGGTATTACACCTGCCAAACTGAGTGACCACATCTGTAAACCGACCAAACCTTGCATGAGGTGATTGTTTGAGACCATAGAGGGCCTTCCTCATATGACACACTTTATTCTCCCTTGCAACAAATCGGGGAGGTTGCACCACATATACCTCTTCACCAAGGTCCCTGCGGAGGAATGCATTTTTGATATCTAGCTTGAGTAGCGGTCAGTCATAGCAAACAGCTAAGGCCAAGAGTATGCGCACATATGTCATACTGGAAACTAGGGAGAATGTATCAAAATAATCCTCACCATAAGTCTGGAAATATCATTTAGCCACCAGACATGACTTTAGTCGACCATAGGTGCCATCTGGTTTTACTTTGATCTCGAACACCCATTTGCAACTGACAGCCTGTTTACAGGCGGAAAATTTATCAAGTCCTAAGTATGGTTCTTCCGAAGTATTTTTATCTCATCTTCCATAGCAACACGCCAACTGGAATATTTGAGATCTTCCTCGGCAGAATTAGAAATCTGAATCACATCAATAGTAGCTATTAAGGACTGAGTGTGGCACGCAAGCCCTTTGTAGTTTTTAACATACAAGGGATGGTCTCGAGAGGCACGACGAGGTCGAGCTGGTAGAACAGGTGAAGCCGAAGGCGGAGATGAATCAATCGAGCCAGAGGAGGAGAATGACTCTATGACCATAGGCATTATCTGCGACGATCGATCGGGCGATGATGATGTTGACTGAATCGGTGTCTACGGACCGTCGGACTGAGTACTGGCTCGGTAAGGGAGGGCAGCCTAACAGGGGGCTGTTGTGCTTGAACCGGGAACAACAATAAGTCCTTTTCTGGGTAAACTTGGGACACTGGTCCTGAAGTTTGTGGAAGTGAAAGAAACTCGATTTCAACAAAGATAACATCCCGAGAGAGAAAATACCTCTTTAAGAATAAAAAAAATACCGATACCCTTTTTGATCCTTATAATATCCAAGAAAAATATATTAGATAGCATTTGGATCTAATTTAGAAAGAGTTGGTCGGGTATCTCTAACATAATATAAGCAACCAAAGATTCTGAGAGGTAGAGAAAATGGCTCTCATTTGGGATATAACCGAGAGAAGGTAGTATCACCATTGAGGACAGACGACGGCATGCGTTTAATGAGATAGCAAGCTGTAAGAACGGTATCCGACCAAAATCTTTTTGGAGTACGTGCTTGAAACATAAGAGCACACGTTATTTCTAAGAGATGATAATTTTTGCGTTCAGCCACACCATTCTGTTATGGTGTGTAAGGACATGAGATTTGGTGGATGATGTATTCCGAGACAGATGTGAAACAAACTCACGAGACATATACTCACAACCATTGTCACTTCGAACGCATTTAATTGGAACACCAAATTGTGTTCTAATTTTTGCACAAAAATTGCACCAAATATTAAATAATCTGGAGCAATTTTTTATGAGATAAATAAAAGTGACACGTGAGTAGTCATCAACAAAGGTAACAAGTACCTGAATTCCATCACAGATTCAACCGGAAAATGTCCCCATATATCGGAATGCGCCAACTCGAAGAGAGCGGAAGCAATTTTATTCTGACTAACCGGATAGGAAACCCGGTTGTAAACCCCCTCGACCAAATTTAGGTCTATCTGGCTTGGATAAAGAGACTAGGGTTAGTTGGGAGCCAATTAGAACTAGAACATAATATTTTTAGATTATTGTGCAATATTCGTATCACTTTGTGTACCTTACCGTTACTTCGATATTTAGAGTGCTACACTAGCATTTTCTTTCAAATAAATTTTACACTTTTCCTAGACATGCCAGTCTTCCATTCTGACCCTTGTGTAACTCATAAATACTCTCTTTTGTGCTTTATTTTAGTCGCACAATATTCGTTACAAACGTCCATTTTTAAATCCAAATAAATCTAACTTTGCATCCTTGTCCGTTCCAATCAAAATTGGAGACACAATCTCGACCCGTTTTGTGCAACCCAATTTATGACAATATTCTATTCTAAGTCTACTACGTTCATGACACTTGTGTCCCACCCAATTTTAATCCTATGCATTTTCAATTAATTAAAGAGCACCACTTACACTAATTTTAATTAAATTGGTGTAAGAACCCAACATAACCCAAAACTAAATCCAACACCAACTCAAACCCCCACTCACACCCTCAAGGTTCATACTAAACACCACACACCCTTTTTATCCACTATATCACACCAAACATGATATTTTTCCTCATCAAATCCCAAATCCCACTATTTATGCAATTTTTTAATTGTTTGGGGCTTTATGCAAAAGTGCAATGAGGTGTCCACCTCCCATTGGACCTAAGCCGTGTAGAAACCCCCCTCCTCATTTGACCGGTCACATATTCTTTTCCCCCCATTTTGGAGTGTTCTACACACAAACTTTCCCCTTAAACCATCTCCATCCTCCATTCAAACTAGCCCATCTTCACCCTTCATTTTTCCTTCATGTAGAAACCATCCCCATCCCAAAAAGTATATGGCCGGCCCTAATCCCAAGGCTAGCACCCCATTTTTCTCTCTCCTACATAAAAACTCTTCCTCCTCTATTTTTTTCATCACCATCATCAAACATCATCATCAACCCTAAAACCAAAACCCTAAGTGACCCCGACTTCTACTCCCCTTCGACCACCGCCGGAGCCCAACAGCCGACCGACAGCCGACTTCCTCCGCCGACTGCAACCACAGCAGCCACCCATCATCATCACCATCACCGCCGGGACTCCTCCTCCACCGACAGCAGCGGCCATCCCCGAGCACCTCCCCAACAGCAGACTTTGTAAACCACCTAAAAATTTTAAATTTTATTTTAAGTAGTTTTATTAAATTATTAAATTTCTTTAGAGTATTTTTATAGTTAATTAAAAAATAGATTGTATTGATTTAATAGATAAATATGCATTTAAAAATTGCACAAAACTATTATTTTTATTTTATTTTATTTTAGGAATCCTTGTTAAAGGGTGATAGATTTTTAGAATTTATTTTTGTGTATAAAGAAAAGAAAAGAAAAGAAAAGAAAAAGGATAATAATAAAAACCCTAACTTAAACCTAATATAAAACCAAAACCTTAAACCCTAATAAAACATAATCCTAAACTAACCCACCCCTCCAGCAACTAACCCCCGCAGAACTCCCCCCCGGAACCCAGAAATTACCCCCCCCCCCCCAACCCGATCTCTCTCTACTCTCTCCCTCTATATACATATACATATTTATATAACAAACTAAACCCTAACCATCACCCTACCCCAGCCCGGCGACCGCCTCCACCTCCGGCCGACCGCCGCCTCGATGTCGCCCCGCGCCTTACAGCCGTCGGCGACCGCCGCCGGCCGCCGAGCGCGCGTGTGTGCGCAGCCCCGTCGTCCCATCTTCACGGTATGATCTCTCTCTCATCTCTCGTCCTTTTCTCGAGCGGTTTGTCCGTGTACGTTCACAACCTAACCCTCTAGGGTTCTCTTCAAACGGGACAAATTTTTGTGCCCTAGATTGGTCGAAAATTCGACCAAAAGTTGGCCGAAAAACTGACCAAAAATAGTCCAGAATTTCAGTCCAAACCCCCTTGTTCATGCCTAATTTGCCACCAACATGTTTAATATTTTTAAAATCTAATTGAAGTATTTTCTTCTCTATATAACCGAGAATGTAACTATTATTTTAGTTTTTACTAATTTATTTTAATTGTTAAATTATTCGACCTCCAAAATAACCAAAAACTTGATCTTTTAAAATTAAAATTTTGTGATATGGAGTGCGCCCCGCCCATACCAATTGTATCGAAAAGCGCGTATGGTATATCCTGACATGTGGGCTTTCACGAAAGTTGATTCGGACGTGTGTGCGCGACGGAATCAACCCGTATCCATAAAAAGTCTTTGTATCGCAACTTTTGCAAAATATCACCCAACTTTGTGTACACTCGTCAGAATACGAAAAACTTACGCCATTGGATTCGTGGTATCACGTTGATCCTGTGATCCAATTTTCACGTAATTCTGAGACAGTTGACCAAGTCGCCTATTCGCGGGCCCCACGGGTTGACTTGAAGGACGAATTTGTGATCGGCTCACCGGAATCAAAAATTGGACATACCGTTGAGTTTGTATCGATGTTTAAAAAATTTTTGACCTATAATTTATCCCATTTAGAAACCTTTACCTCTGACATGCATTTCGGTGCAAGGTGACCCACATGTGGATCCTGCTTTGATCCGAAATTATCGTTTTGCCCCTGTATCCAAATTGGACGAAAGGGTAGTGTTTTTAGCTATCTCACTTATTCTATGAACGTTGGTGATATTTATTTCAGTATCCGAAGACGTTCATTCTGATGCCATAGTTATGATCCCTTGTGCTTGACGCCTGGACGCTTACACTTCGCAGCTTTCTTGCCTGGCAAGATACCTTGCCAAATTGCTTATAGTACTTTGCATGCTTATCATATTTTTATATATTCATTATATATGTGTTTTTTTTCATTCATAATTATATACTATATATGTTGACACACACTTGACACATAGTATCATGGGAGGGGAGGACAATCAGTAGGCGTATGGCTACCCACTATGGTAAACCGTAGTAACTAGCATGCACTACGGTACTTGTGTCGCGCTGGTCGCTACCCTCGAGGTATGTCAATTTCTGGTGTCACGATGGTCGCTACCCTGGAGGTATGACGGCTTCTGATGTTCATGGACGTGTGTGTTGTGAGATAGATAGAGTATCCTACACCTACCCATACGTCGAAAAGGTTGTCCTCATTATGCATTTTATATAGATGGTCTAGTACAGCGTACTTATATATTTTCTGTCTATTATGCATATTTTACTGTATTCAATTGGCATACTTCTATGTATCTTGTTACGTCCCTCTGAGAACCTGGTCCCTTTCTAGGTGTAGACGATCTTGACTATTCGCAGGAGCACGGATCAGGACTTGCTACTTATCTCTCTTTCGAGGAGGTTTTCTCTTCGAGTCTCATTGTTCATTAGATTTACTTATTTTGTTTCTCTTATATTCTAGATTGGTAGTGGATTTGTCTTCACCCAACTACTTGTTCTTATCAAGCATCTTATACTTGATTCAGTTATATAGTTAATCAGTTATTTAATTCTGTGGATAAGATCTAGTTATGCCCTGTGACTTATGACATAAATCTATACCACTTGTGAATTAATATTCATAATACAGCGTACGTATGTGTTATGGTTTCCATATATTGGAGTTATCATATACATATGGCTGGCATGCTTACGTATTTCTAGTCCTACGTATTTTGGGACTGGGGCGTGACAGACTTCCCTCGTCGACCATCACCCCGACTTCACTTCTCCACCGCCTGAGCACAGCCACCGCCAGATCACCCCATGACTTCCCTTCATCATCTCGACCCTCACCATCACCATTCCGACTTCCTCGTCCACCCACGACCGAGCCAACCTACACCGTCGGAGCAGCCAGTCATCATCGCCACAGCCATCCCCTCCGGTCAGGACCACCGCCACCGTAGCCACCACAGTCGCCTCTCCCCTCATGACCATCACCATCATCACCCGCAACCACCATCTCCACTGCCACCATCATCACCACCTCACCCAGCACACCGCCTTCTCCTCCGCCGGACTACCACCGTCTCCACCATCATCACAACCACCACAGTCCTCTATTCCCGACTCCACCACCTGAGCACAGCCATCCAAGACTTTCCTCCATCATCTCCTCATCATCATCGCCATCCCTAAGTCACCACCACCGCCACCATTATCACCATCACCACCGCCACTTGCCACCCCGTCATCTTCCCCAACTTCAGCAATCACCCACGACTGACCTTCCTCCCGCCGGCAGCAAGTCACCCGGCCAACACCACCAGAACCACCACCATCAGCACCTCCGCCACCACGACCCGTGCTGCTGCCGTCGCTGTCCACCCGCCGGAGCACCACCCTGCATTGCCGGAGACTGACCTCCACGGGCCGCGGTCGAGCGTCGCCCCCCCTCGGTCACGCGCACACCAAGGTTTGAACTTGTCATTTTCCTTCATATTGTGTGTTGCATGACACTATGTATTTGTGTACCTTAGTAACCAATGTATATGTGTGTGCAAGTATTAATAGTAATTAGGTTTAATAGTAATTAGGTTTAGTAATTACTTTAATAGTAATTAGGTTTAATAGTAATTAGGTTTAGTAATTACTTGAATAGTAAGTAGGGTTAGTATTTACTCCATGGGGAATTAAATTGATTAGTTGTGGGTGTCACATATTTCTATATGTCTGGTATGACCCTAGGTGTATTAGTATAAAAATAAGTAGTGGGTAATACTATGTAATATGTATAGGTACTATTTATATAATAACGTATTTTGGTAACTCACAGCCTTGTGTACCCTAACCTACTAGCTAGGCCATGTGTCAGTGTTACATGAGATTTGGAGATTTGAACATGTGTTAGTGTTAGTTGTTTGTCTTGTTGTGTACGGTATTCGAGGACATGATACTTGTGCATTTAGACGTGCACACTTGACCCTGCTAGTTGACCAGTTATCACCCCTTGCATAGTTTCTGAGTGCAGTGTAATTGTGTTTACATGCGTACTAGTGTAACGACTGATGTTATATTATTGTTATATTTTTTATATAGGACCATTGGATCGTTCAGGCGAGACTTCAGGAACAGGATTTTGGTACTCGCAGCTTGAGGATCCAGGCAAGTATACCTTACCTTGTTGTACTGTTTAAATTCAGTTATTATTAGTTGCATATTTTATTTAATATTATATAACTGTGCGCGTCCGAGAAAGACTCGGGTGCAGTCAACGAAGGCGTTGACATTAGGACTTGTGTCTGACCTAGTGTCTAGTGGACCCACCTAAAGTTATGGAGTTATCAATATGACTCTCCAGGCCTTGACACGTATCATTGCACGACACAGAGTGAGTTCATGTAGGGACGCGTGCTTCATGCTTGACTGGCCATCGGTGTGAGCAACACGTGTGACGGTATTTAGCTTAGTTATATATTTCTTTAGTGGCTTGCATTATAGTACGAGATGTCCACGTTGTATTCGCGACTTGTATATTGGCATTGGGCGGGGAAGACAATTAGTAGGCATATGGAACAGACATTTGGCTACCGTAGTTTTAGAGTAAACTACGGGATCGTGAGCCTCAGTGTTACCCGGTTATGGGCTATGTGTTACCCGGTTATGGGCTCAGTGTTACCCGGTTATGGGCGTATATGCTTGTCAATACATCCGGCAGAAGTTACTAGCTGCGCGCTATCATGATTGGTGATGTAGTCAGCATATACTCCTGGCATCCAGTTTACAGCTAATGCCAGGTACTTAGCCTCTGGCTCGACGCTACTCTTTATACCTTTTACCTACCCATACGTACCAAGGTTGTCTTCAAGTGTATTTCACTTAGCTGGTTAGTTCACCCTCGAGTTTACACAGTATTTACTTATGGCATGTACTTTTTGTATCTTGTTACGTCCCTTTGAGGACCTGGTTCCCTTCCATGTTATTTGAGCAGTTTGCATGATGCTTGATCTAGTGGAGTGTGGACATCGTTGCAGGTATCTTTACATTTTCAGCTATTACAGTCATGTACTACTTTCTATTTTTGATTCTGCTTTTATAGCCTAGTGCTTATAGGCCGATATTGTTCTTTTGGCCTATTCGAACGGATGTATTATTGGGCTGCAGACTGATGATGTGTATCGTTCTTTCTTGAGATTTATTTACCATGGATTGAGATTTAGTTTACTTGTTGCATGTTAGAATTAGATTATTAACTGGATCACTTGATCGTGAACAGCGTAAGTGCGCTTCGTCGGGTCCATTAAATTGGAAAGTCCTACGAAGTCGTACCAGCTGGCCATTGCCACGTGTTTGGTCCTATATGTTTTGGAACTGGGGCGTGACACCGGTGATGCTTAGCCAAGCCACATGACTCATAATGAAAAAAATCTAAAGATTGGTACATTTTCTAGAGTGCTTGGACAGATGAATGTCCTAACCGGCAGTGTAACTCAAAATGATCAAGTTTCACACCAGCATAGGCAACAGATAAAGTTTCGTCAAATAGGTACAAGACTCTAGCCACATGCCCCATACCGACAGTCCTTCCAGTCTTTAGGTCCTGAAAAATACAATCATCAGAAAAGAATGTTACCGAGCAGTGCATATCACGAGTAATTTGACTAATTGACAGTAAGCTGAATGGGTTTTCAGGGGTATGTAATACAGAATGTAGTAACAGTCCCCAAGAAAGATGGGCAAATCATTTTCCACGGACTGTCAGCGAACCACCATTGGCACATGTAACATTAGACATACGACTAACCGGTACATAGTTTCGTATCATACCTGCGTCGTCTGTCAAGTGAGAAGACGCACCAGAAACAAGGACTCGTTACTTTGACTGTACCACACATGTCGCTGACTACCCTACTGTGGACCCAGAAGAAGAGGCTTCACCTCGACATTGAGCTTGAAACTCAATAAAGTCTGTATATGCTTCATCAGTCATTTGTACTAATCGGCCATCAAGATCAGGAGTATCTGAGGTAACATTGGCGGTAGGAGCTTTAGTACACTGCCACTAGAAATGATCCTGTAAACCACAGTTGAAGTAGGTGCGCGGTCGACCTCCATCACGACTGCCAATGTCTTGTCCACCATCACGACCAATATTGCGGCCACCACGTCGTCCACCACGACCACCATAAAATTCAGTACGAGCGGCACCAAGAGTAGATCGATCAATAGGAGCATCACTTGGAGAGGTCTCGACGACCTTTGTTGTCCGTAGAACACGAAAATATGCTTCCATTAGAGATGGAACCTCGGCTCCGGCAATGATCTGAGAGCGAGCTGAGTCTGCATCAGGATGGAGAGAGGCAAGATATGCCATCACATAAAGCTGCTCACGTTGAGCCCTCGCTTCATTGATATCCGTCGTCAGAGGTAATACACGGTCAACTTCATCGACCATAGCCTTAAAAGCCCGAAAGTGGTCCTTATGAGACTTGTCGCCCTGTTCTGCCTGTTAGACGTTGACGACCGAGTCGTAGATACGAGACAAGTTGCATTTTCCATCAAACGTTGTCGATAGGACCTCCCATAACTCATTTACCGTGTCCATGTTTTGAACCATATCCTCCGTCGATGGTTCCATTGAGTTCATCAACTCTGTAAACAGTCGACTATCATCCGTCTTCCACTGCTCAAATATGGAATCAGTCATCTCCAGAGGGTTGTCAGTCATATGCTTCAACAACCGCATTCTCCGAAGTATTTTTTCAACCTTCTTCCGCCATGTTGAGTAGCCATCTGGTCCGTCCAATCGTCGATCGACGAGTCAAATCAAAAAATTCGTCGTGCTAGTGCCCGTTGGTCCCGCCAATGTGTTCCCGACACCGGTAGTAGTAGCACTGCTAGTCGCATCAGTGTTAGTCATCCTGCTCTTTGATTCGACCATCGCTGGATCTACCCAAACCCTATAATCATATCAGCTTTACCGATGCGCTGTCAACGTGGCCAGAACCGGCACGCGCATGAAAAGTAGAGATCGTATGTGGATCACACAAGCCAGTACACAGAAGTAACCCAGGTCACTCCTTGTGTAGATCCTGATGTGGATATCGGGGTAGGACGAAAACAAAGATCCACGTAAACAAGTCACTTGTGTACTCTTTGTTAACTCATGAAGTCGTAATCTAGGAACAAAGGTTGTGCAAACAAATTATTGTCTACCCTCTGGCTTCGATATATGCTCCTGAAGTCGTAATCTAGGAACAGAGGTTGTGCAAACAAATTAGTGTCTACCCTCTGGCTTCGATATACGACTTTTTTTTTATTAGGGTTTAGACAAGAAGAAGGGGCGATGGCTGCATGTTAGGGTTAGGATTTTGGGCTGGAGGCAGAGGGGGGGCGGGACGGCCTGGACAGGGCGGGTGGCAGGAGGCAGGGACGGGGGGCAGCAGGGTGGCGAGGGAGGCAGGCGGGGTCGTGGGGTGGTGGTGGCCAGGGGCGGTGAAGCAGCGGGCCGTGGGGGGGGGGGCATCGGGTGGGGTGGAAATGAGTGGATGGTTATGGCTCTGATATCATGTAGAATTAGAATGATGGAATATCTTTATTGATGAAAAAAGATTGCACATATATATATATATATATATATATATATATATATATATATATGAGAGGCTGATCCCTCTCTCTATTATTCTATCCGATGTGGAACTAAAACTCACTACCTAATATAACGCTTAACAGTAGACATGGAAAAAGCTCATGATAGACTGGATTGGCAATTCATGATCTGGATGTTACGCAGGTTCAGTTGAGAGATGGATTGACATCTTTGGAGGTCGATCAATGGTGCTTGGTTCATTCCCATCATCAACGGGGTTGAATCGGGCTTCATCAAATCGTATCGGGGAGTGCGCCAAGGTGATCCTCTATCCCCTTCCATCTTTATTTTGGTTGCAGAGGTTCTGAGCCGCAACCTGAACCTACTTGGGAACATTCCGAGCTCCACCAGATTTCTTATCAAGAGTGGTTGCCCTTTGGTGACTCATTTAGCATACGCGGATGACGTCTTGATATTCTCTTCGGGAGACAAGCGGACGATAAGGCTGATTGGGAAAGTTCTGTCTAAATATGAAGGTATCTCGGGGCAGAGGGTCAACAAACAGAAAAAGCAATATTTACGTCCACGAATCCTTTGCCTCCTCCAAGGAGGAACTAGCTGCCATCTCTGGTTTCACTGTCAAATTCCCTCCCTTTCAGTACTTGGGATGTCGCCTGGCATACGGTAGGCGGAAGGCGGATCTCTTTGCACCTCTGATTGATAAGATTAAGTCAAAGATTGGGGGATGGCATCACAAGATTCTTTCTCCTATCGGCTTGCTCTCCTCCCAAGCAGATCCTGGTTTCTATTGAGAAGCTCTTTAATTGCTTCCTATGGGGGGCAGGAGCAGGGGACAGCCAAGCGGCGTTGGGCCAGTTGGAGCACGAGCGCGAGGCCGACGGAGGAAAGGGGTTTGGGGCTTAGGAGGTTGGCTGAAGTGGTTGATTCCTTCTCGGTGAAGCTTTGGTGGAAGCTGAGGGCATGCAAGTCATTGTGGACGACGTTTATCAGGGCGAAGTACTTTCCTAACATTCTTCCTTATCTCGCGCTTGCTAACAGCAATGCTTCTCCCGGTTGGCGTCGACTGATTGTAGGGCAGGACTTGGGAGAACCTTTCATTTTCATCTCAGTGGGTATGCTTATTTCTAGTTTCAAGACTTTAATCTAGTTGATAAACATAATATTTTCCTTTTCTGCATGCGTACCAATTCGTTCAAAGATGGGACAATATACGATTGTACTCGACAGAAAACAAGAGCTAATCAGACCCAAATAGATCAAATCTCATCATGCTTTTGTAAGGTTATTTCTAAAAACACATCCAAAGTTACTCAGGACAGTCCATTATTTGGTACTAGTTCAGATTGGAATAAATTTTACTCAGGACAGTCAAAAAAAAAATACTTTAGACTGCCCTCAGCTCCCCTCCCCAACTCCCCCAACACCTGCGACCCCCACTACGACGCCGTTGTCGTCCTCACCCGCGTCGCCCTTGCCGCAATCCCCTCGACTTCTCCAGTGCCCTCGCCACCACCCCGTCCCCTCCTCCCCCCTCCTCCGTGACCTCCTCCTCCTCCCCCCTCCGTCGCGACCTCCTCCTCCTCCCCGAAGGCCCTGGCCGTAGTTGTGGTGTTGGTGCAGGCACAGAGGATGGTGCAGGAGGGACGCACTGTCAGCAGAAATTTATCGTCGTTGAGGACTGTCATTATTTTTGACAGTCCTAAAGAAATCCAGACTGTCAAATTTTTTGAGTCCAAAAAAAAATTAAAATTTTGAACAGCCACGGGTAATTTTTTTTTAGGACAAACTTGTAAATAAAAACCAAAAAAAGTGTACTATCCTGAACAAGTTTTGATACGTCTTTAGAAATAACCTTTTGTTACTGTGGGTTAAGAATGTCCATGGACAACTCATCGTGGGTTGAGGATGTACACAAATGTTCTTCTTGAACTTTGAACTGTAATGCAGCATAGGTAGAATACTAAATATACATTGGGGGCATACATTAGTAATGTAACTAGGAAAAAGAAAGTCAATCAGCACAAGACAACCAGGATTTGATGATCAATATTTTAGGGGTGTGAGTAGTACAATTCTAATAAACCATGACCAAAAAAAAAAAAAAAAAAAAAGGTAACTGTTTCTTTGTATTCTCCACATTGATTCCTTCCTTGCTATGATGATAGGAATAGCAAACGAGTTTTCACATAGATATATACAATATGTTCCCCAAGTTAGTGAAAACCTTTTCCTTTTTTTTTTTTGAGAGGTAATCCCAGCCAAATTTATTTCATAGAGTTAGTGAAATCATGTGATTTCATTTCATCAAGAAAGTATATTCATTACTCTCTCCGAAGAACTGTACGTCAAATTTGAAAAATAACAACAGATAAAACGTACCATTAATTAATATCGATTGACAGTATTGTTTAGCCTCCTCACTCATGCATATTAACTTAGCAACAATCGATCGACAATGCCGAATGAACGAGGAAGAGAGACAAGGGCCTAGCATGAAAGAGAAGAGCCACTTAGATTAGCCAAGGTGACTGCCTATAGAGACTTGCTTCATGAGGAGGGAAAGGAAAGACCTTTCCTTTCCATTATTCCAAGAGGGAGGGCAATATAGGCAAGTCATCCTTGGCTACCCAAGATTAGGCTCTTATCCTCATGTAAGGCCCCTCTTCCACTTCTTCGATCTACTCTTGATGTTGTGATGCATCTGTTAATTGGTGTTTCTCATGATCTCCCTAGCTATATATATATACATACAAGTAGTACATTCTCATATCGCCACATATATACATCTTTACGGAGCAATGCCGCGTGGAGGTAGAAGGCCCACGGGTCGTGAACTTCTTTTCTCGGAGAAGAAGCAATGACGGTATCTGAGGAATATATATATATATATATATATATATATATATATATATATATATATATATATATAATATATATATATATACTTTCTTCCAAAAGATGTCAATGCTACTGAGCATTTGGCAAAGGTTGAGCTTTTGTTCTATGCAAATTGGGGTAAGACCTCTGCACTATATGACTCGCACTATACACATATATATGGCTTCTTTGATAAGGAACAAGACTATGATTCGATCTCTCATAATGTGTCGATCGATCGGTCTAATGTGGTCCTGCTTCCTGACAGTACTTATAGACCGGGAAGAAATGTTCTGAACCTTCTCGAAGTTGGTTCAGGGCCGACCCGAGCAGTTGGGTTGTCCTATCCGAATAGAATTTTGGTTGTCCCTTGATCCTTATTGTAGGGCGGTCACCAGCTTTCCCGACCTCTTGTGGGATCATGCTGAGGCTGGAGGGTTACCCTTGACATAGTGCCACGTCCTGATTTTCGCTAAATCGATAATCGTTCCCGGACGTGATACCGTGCACGCGTAAGACATGCGTGCACAAGACCTAGACATAATGATATACTTTAGAACAAATGCAACAGAGTACGCAAATAAGATATCACATTTTTATATATAGAAAAGTTCTCTTTATTGATAATGAACATCTGTTTACAGACTTTTGACCCAAAAGTAATAAAGATGCCGCACGGGCTTACAACTTGGACGCAAAATGAGATAGCCGATCCATACATTACATCCCTTACTAATATTTCAAAAGCACAAAATACCTTGGGTGCGAGTCAGCACCATCGCCTAGGAGCTTCAAAAGGGAAGTGCGAGCTCCTTTCTTTAATATGTACTTGGGCTCCAAAAGTCGTAATTCGAACACGCCTGATCAAGGAAGGAACAAGTTGTAATGTGTTGAACCTCCTCGACGAAGTTGGTTATGTGTCTACTCGTATTCGATCAAAGAACGGACTCTCTTTTGACATTCTTGTTGTTCTTGGATTGGATTTGCACGCATTTTCAATCTAATTGATACGAGGCAAGTGGATAGGGTAAGTAAGCATACATCATACTAAAGCTCCATCACTAGCGCAAATACTAAAAATGAATTGTCCAAGTGAACTACTGAAGATCGGTATATATGGAGTATGTGGATTTGATGAACCTTTCCGTCAAATGAAAGATCCCCATAGGACAGATCAATGATCAAAATGAATACCACTTTTACATAAAAGATGGTATTTTTCCTGTTCAACTATTGACTCTAGAATCTCATTTTAGACTAATTTTGCCACTTGCAGAAAACATTACAACACTTTATATATACTGGAGATCGGTATATATGTAGGCTTCATGCTGATCCGATTCTGAGCAAGGTGTGGAGTAATAAGTGGCCAATCAAATGATCGTTCCTTTGCTGGCGGGTCTTCAAGAGGAAGCTGCCGACGGATGATGTTTTTAGAGGCTGGGGTTTTGCTATGCCGTCACGCTGTCATTGCTGTAGAAGCCTACAAGAGGAAAGTATTGACCATTTATTTGCGGAGGGGGACTTGGCAGCAGGGGTTTCGAGGCATATGGCGGGGGTTTGCGATCTTGTCACTTCGAAAGAGGGGATCCTCGAGATTTTCAGGATCTGGGGGGGGGGGGGGGGGGGGGTGCAAGACGAAGATACAGCTCCTCATTTTTTTTCAGCTGTGATTTGGGTTCTGTGGAAGAACATGAACAAACTTAGATATGAGTAGTTCGCCTTCAGTTTGGCGCAGCGCACAGACGAGGTTCAACGACAGGTGGGAAAGCATATTGCGTCATTCTCTTCTCTGAGGGGAAGCGACAGAGGTCTTTTGAATCATTTTTTGAGGCCGGTGTGATGTGTGCTTTAAGTGTATTGATAGGGTGGGGATACTTTTGATGTTTTGTGTCTGTATACCTTTTTGGTGGAGTAGTAGTTTGGCGTTGCCTTAGCCACCTGAGTTGGGACTCACATATTTATAGCATTTTGGGTTTATATATATATATATATATATATATATATATATATATATATATATATATATGGGGACGGATCAAAAGACCGCCACCGGAGTCCCGTCGAAGTCCCGTCTCCTGCACCATCGGATCGCGGGGTCCGCGTGGGGCCCGTGTGATCCAACTGTGGGGGGAGTGACGGAGCTCCCGCGGGACGGGTCTTTCAGCCCCCGAAGTCCCGTCGAAGCTCCGTCCCCTGCACTATCGGATCGCGGGTCCCGCGCGATCCAACGGTGGGGAGCGACAGGGCTCCCACAGGACTCTGGATCATATATATATATATATATATATGTGTGTGTGTGTGTGTGTGTGTGTGTGTATGTGGCAATGTTCTAAAACCATTCTGATGGTTTCATATTATGGAACCACCTAAAGTTACATAGGTTGGATTTGGATTGGATAGTTGAAATTAAAAAATGGTAAAATCTACACTTTTTAATCTCAACCACCCAATCCAAATACAATACATATAACATAGGATAATTCCATAATATAAAACTATTCGGATAATTCTAGAATATTTTTGTATATATATATATATATATATATATATATAAACTATCGATGGCATGGCATGCTAGTCAATAAATCCCATTATTTTTTCAGTAAGAATTAAACTGGGTTCATATGTTAAAAAGACAACATTCTTGGTTGGGTTCAAGTACAATCCGAATATATATATATATATATATATATATATATATATATATATATATATATATATATATACAAAAATGTTCTAGAATTATCCGAGTAGTTTTATATTATGAAATTATCATATGTTATATGTGTTGTATTTGGATTGATGGTTGAGATTAAAATATATATATATATATATATATATATATATATATATATATATATATATATATATATATAAACTGTCGACGGCATGGCATGCTAGTCAATAAATTCCGTTATTTTTTCAGTAAGAATTAAACTGGGTTCATATGTTGATTGTACTTAAACCCAACCAAGAATGTTGTCCTTTTAACATATGAACCCAGTTTAATTCTTACTGAAAAAATAACGGGGTTTATTGGATAGCATGTCATGCAATCGACAGTTAAGTAGTAAGCCTAGAGCCCTAGATTGATCTCTTTTTTGGGACATTGTATTGCATGGGGACAAATAGGGGGTTTTGGAACGGAATAATTTTGGTGTTTGATGATGTCGTCCGAGAAGAGGAAGAGATGGAACGCTGCTGCATCCCTCCCTTCACTTATTCCCACTCTCTTTTGTCCTCCAGCCATTTGGACGGGAATAGGCAGCATGCTCATCTCTTCTTTGCTTTTTAGTCCCCCGCTATCTTCTTTTACCTTTTGTGATCATGGTGGGGTCACATTTCATATTCTATTCATGAATAATGGAGATTTGTTCCATATTTATAGTATTCATGCATGGAGATTTGGACATAAATATTATTATTGCATAAAAAACAAAAATAAAATAAAATAAAAACTTTCCAATGGAACTAACCCTCCAGTCCAGTCTATTTTGCCCTCCCTTCCTGACAGTGATCGGTATTATATTGGACTAATTTGCAACCAGGAATTATGAACTTCTCTAAATCCCACAAGTTTGCGGAAAAGTTTTAGTGTTAATTACAAGTTTACATTGTAAATTTTCAATAGTAACTTGTTAATTATACTACTATATAATAAAATAAAGTTAAGATTTCGCATCGAAAAATATTTTATCTAAATTTACTAATTAAAATTATTGGATATCTATATTTACTAATTTAAAAACAGTGTTGCATCATATCCAGTATCAAGTTTATGTTAACAGAACCATGACTCGCCACGACGAAGGAGGCCAAAACTAAAAACATAATTTGCCTGCAAAAGTTCTAGGGACCAATGTACTAGCGTTTCAGAAATTTCAAATTATGGTGTACTAATCAACAGCTTAGGAAGTCAATACACTTAAGTATTTTCAAAAAAAAAAAAAAAAAAATTCAAACTATAATTACGACATGGTCATCATATATTAATATTAGTAACTAGGTTTTGTATAAGTATTCTAAACATGGTGCTTCTTATATAAGTATTGATTGTTCCACCAACAATTACGTGCAATTTTAACCCCACAAATGTAGCAGAATCTTGATTGAGAATCCACATAATTTACTATAGCATCCACGAAGTATGAAAACAAGGTTAAACTACTCTAATGGCATCCCAAATATAACGTTCGGACATCTTTTTTTTACCTTAACTTACTATTCGATTTTGGCACCCCAACTTCATAAACTGTTGTTTTAAAACACTTTACGTCAATTTGAAGCACATCGAGACTTCTTCAAAAGCATATCTTGTAGTTCAAAAACACAATATAAATATTTGTATTAACCAGATATATTCTTTTGAAGTGATCCCGATGTGCTTCAAATTTGACGAAAGGTGCTTCAAAAAAACAATTTATA
Source organism: Iris macrosiphon (assembly GCA_036927795.1). Taxonomy (NCBI): domain Eukaryota; kingdom Viridiplantae; phylum Streptophyta; class Magnoliopsida; order Asparagales; family Iridaceae; genus Iris; species Iris macrosiphon. Next base: position 7,868,653 of record JAYESA010000009.1, read on the forward strand.
AATTTGGGGTACCAAAATCGAGCAATGGAAAGTTTAAGTGCCAAAAACGTCCGGACGCCATAGTTGGGATGCCATTAGAATAATTTAGCCTTAAAAACAAATAAGCATGCCAATCTGAGAGTTTCTTGCACAAAATGGAGCGAGAGAGAATATTCAACAAATGAAGAA